>CAJQZP010000196.1:2177500-2777500 GCA_907164705.1 Parnassius apollo
ACAGTAGATGTTCTTTGTATTGGAATACCGTTAAAATTGTATTATTATTATTATTATGTATAATAAGTATGAATGGAATGGAATTTTACTCGTATAATTCTGTTTGCACTCACTTTCGGACGTTTGTCGATGTCGAACTCCTACTTGCTAAAACTCTATTGTCTTTATCACTTTGCTCTTTGTCAGAGCTGCAGGAGCCTTATCGCAAACAACCGCAGCTCGACAAGATATTGCACTGCTTTGCAAATATTTCTTTGAACGAAGTAAACTAGAACTAAGATAAAATCTAAGAGTCTGAATAATTATAGGTAAGATTATTGTTTTTTAATATAAAATAGACGGGAGATAAAAATAGTTATTAATAAATGGAAGGGTTGAGGTGAAAAGCCTTGGTTATGAAAGGATATTTCATTAGGAACGTTAGGTGATGAGAACTTTCAGTCATCGTTTGTGTAGAAAAAAATCTTGTGAATATTCTTAAAATCAGAAGATTCACATGTATACATGGGAAAGAAGTGATGATAGAAGCATGATAGATTTCTTAACTGTTGATGAAAGAATGAGGAGCGCAGTCGTATGTACCACTATACCACAATAATTGACCGGGGATCATTACTTTTTTTTATTATATGCGAGCAGCTATGCAGGTCTAGGTAAAGAGACCAGTATCACTGCGACCTAAAAGATCTATTGTGATCGCTGCTATGGCTATAGTTCACTACTAAGCCCTATGTCTTCAATGAATCGAAGGAGTTGTTTAGCCGTGAGCAATTTCACTTCTTCTGGGCGGAGTAGATATTGTCCCAGATGAGTGTTACGTTTGCGCATTAAGGGTCCGCAATCGGTTAGGATGTGTAGAGGCGTTTCTTCCGTTATGGAACAGAACCGACACATCCTTCAGTAGCTTATTCCCAGGATGGACATGAGCTTTATAAGACGACAGTGTCCAGTTAGGGCTCTTGCCAGAATGCGCAATTTATTTTTACTTAATCCCAGGGCTTCTGAAGCGAATTTACGATCAAAAGCCCGGATTAAGATTTTATAATGTTTTCAGCCTGGTGTGTCAGACCCGATCTTAAGTGATTTATTGTGATAAAGAGTTTCAAGGGTCAAGCGGGCTAGGCTTCTTGAGATTCCAAAAAATGGCTCACCAAACACTTCCTCCGTGCAGTTTGGCATCGTCACACGCCACCCACTCAACACCTCTCCAGTTTGAGTTCACTTTTGATCTCAGCGCTAGCAGTGCTGCTTGACTATCAGAGTTTATGTAAATTTTATGGTTAACGTAATGTTTTTTCAGACTGATTTCCGCACACCGAAGTATATGGCGAAAATTTCTGCTTGGAAGATAGAGGTGTACCTACCCAAATTCTTTTGCCTTTCTGTTTGAGAGCATCGACTTCATTCCTCCGATGGTTGTGAGGTGAACATTTTTAGATGTTAGGCCCCCAATCAGCAGTGATGTGGGGCTACTGTCGAAGGCGCCCTCAAAATCTAGAAAGGCACAAAGAGCTATTTCTTTATCCTCCAGTGCTTTTTCGAACCTGTCAATGACACTGATCAGGGCTGTTTCCGTAGATTTGCCTCTGCGGTAAGCATGGTGATTGTAATGTATGGGCCTCGTAGCTAGAGCTACATCCCTTATATATCTATCTATAACCTTTTCCAATATCATAAGAAGAAAGGAAGATAGGCTTATAGGTCTAAAGTACTTTGGTAAAGCATAGTCCTTTCTACCAGCCTTAGGTATAAATAGAACCTTGACAATTGTCCATCATTCTGGAATATATCCCCATGCAAAACTTGCTCTGAAGATTTTCACCAGATAAGGAAGAAGGATGTCGATACCCCTCTGTAGTTGGATGGGAATTATTCCATCCTCCCCGCTTGATTTAAATGGTTCAAAGGAGTCAACAGCCCACTGCACCAGGTTTGGCCTTATTATCTTTGCAGCCCTACGCCAGTCCTCATTGCAAGGCCTTCGTAGGGCTCTGAAAGAGTTCAAGGCTGAAGTCTTGACCCTGGAAAATGGGTTGACGCTAGTAACTCCAATGTTTCTCTTTCACTATTAGTGAAGTTACCATCCGGCTTTTTAAGAAGCCCGATCTGATTAGGTTTAGCTTTCGATAGATCTTGTGTAGTCTTGCACTGCGAGGCAAAGACTCAACTTCCTCGCATAGCTTCTTCTCTGCTTTCTTGGCTTTCCTGATTTCTTTATTATATTCAGTTAGGGCTGCACTATAAATATCTTACACCCACTACCCACTCTTTGGTTTCCTTAGCCCTATTAAATAGTTTCCTGGTCTTTTCCCTAAGTTCTTTCAGCTTAGAATTCCACCAGGAAACTTTTCGTGGTGAGGTCTTGGTTTTGACGGGACAACTGTCCTCGAAGGCTTCACGGATAGCTACGGATACTGTCTCCGTCGCTAACTCCAGACCTTCAGTTGTTTTGGTGCTTTTAGAAAACGTTTCCAAATTCCTCCTTAGGCTATCTCTGTAGATATCCCAGGAGGTCGCTTTCGGATCCCTAAAAGTAACGGTTTCAAAGGTTGGTGATACTCCAATCACAAACATAATGTGCTTGTGATCAGACATCGAGTTTTCGCTACTAACATGCCAGTCATTTATCCGCCTGGACATGTTATTGGTAGCAAAGGTTATGTCTAACACTTCTTGCCTAGCACGCGTTACAAAGGTTGGTGTACTACCCAAGTTTAGGCTTACCAGGCGGTTGGAGATGAGAAAATCATAAAGTAACTCATCTCTTTCGTTGATGTTGGTGCTTCCAGGCTGTGTGGTGAGCATTAGCATCACAACCCACCACAAGTTCGGCGTTGTGTTTTCGGGCGAACTCCGCCACTCGCTCTAACTAGATGGTAGGATCTGCGTTATCGCCGGGAAGATAGGCTGAGCAAATGATTACTCTGGCCTCTTTGCATCCCTTGAGATTTATGAAGGCTGTAACCAGGTCATCATTGCAGTACTCCGGAACAGCTAAAAGTTCAATATTTTTATTATAAATTATACAATCTCTGGGTCTACTGCCTTTTGTATTGACAAGAATCTTACCGACAGCCGCCAATCCCAGAACTTGACCGTTGGCCACCCAAGGATCTTGTATAAGGGCGAGGTCAATGTTATCCTGCAAATCAAACCTCCACCACGGCAGAAACAGCTGCTGCATGGTGAAGATTTTCTTGGAGGACCCTCGTCTTACCCTTGGGTTTAGCCATTTATGGGCGTGGAGGTGGGGGGCAGGGGTCTTTTCCGCCTGTTGAGGACGAGGACGTCCTTTGCCTGCGAACTTGACCCCCGCCTTACCTTTCGTCGAACCGCTCCCACCTCCCCTCCCCCCCCCGGCATGGACGACACCAGCGGAGGCCGTCGGACCGAGGCGAAATCTACGCCTTGGGTCTTCGTCACTCTCACCGGTGGCGTTCCAGCCTCACCCCGAGAGGTGGAAGGCTGGGGGGATTGGGGTTGGCGTTGGGGCGGTTCGGGCTCCATTGCCACGTCAGAGCCTCCCTAGACTTTAAAAGTTATCATCTTAAAGCCAACGATGACCCTGCCGCCTGCCTTCCGAAGAGCCTCCGCCGATGGGTCGTCAAGAGAAAAGGTTACTAGGAACCCATTCTCGTCGTCCCTACGGTGGAGGATTCTTCAGAGCTTCAGAGCTCAGTATGGAGCCCTTCATTTTGTGCCCTCAACAGCACAGCCGCCTCCTCTGGAGAGTCGGCTTCGCTGCGGGGCAAGTAGGTAATGCCCAGCTGAGGCTTAGGCAGTTCGCTCTCGGGTATTACCGAGAGCGCTGCCTCTAGCCAGGGCTTTAGTTTTCCGATTTCACCCACAATCCAGTCCTGGCTAGCCTTATTCAGGCACGTTACCAGAATCCAACCTGGCTTGTGTGTGAAACCTGAAATTTTTGGACCTATTCCCGGTTGCGACCCACAGGCCATCTTAGCGATGGCCTGTCTTAGTGCCCGGTGGACCAGCCGCATCTGCTCCACACTCATAGGATTCGAATTGCGAATTGCTATACACGCGGAGCTAGCTACGACACTGAAGCTGAGCTTCTTCTCCTCCGTTGCCAGCTTCACAGTCTTCCTGGGCTGGTCTTTGGGGGACTCTTCCTCAGACCGACTGCGTTTTTTCGCCTTCGGAACTGGGGGAGGCTTGGGCAGAGGAATTTCGTCCCAAGGCTTCTGACAAAGAGAGAGGGCCTCTTCAGTTCCAATCTCAGCTGCTATCAGCCTTCGGTACCTTTTCCTCGCTGCCCCATTAAGCTTATAAGGCCTAGCAAACTTTTTCTTTTCCCTTCCCTGGTTCGTTTCCAATTGTGGTTCGGCTGCAAACGTGCCCTCCACTTCACGGCTCGTTCCAGGTTGGGGCGCACTGTTGCAGGGTGTTGGTGCGGCTAAAAGAGCCTCTTCCAAACCTGCATTAAAGGAGACTTCTCATTGTCTTTTACAAAATGTCGGTTTTCATCCATTTTGTTCCCACAATTAGCTAGGGAAATACTTGGTCACCCCCGGCAGAACCCCGCATGCCGAGGGAAGGGCTAAAATACTACCCGAATCGCCCTGGTCTCAGGTAGGCACCGTTTGCGACTGGACTCCCTCCAGCCACGCATCCATCGGCACGGTACGATTGACACCTTGGATTGGGTTAGGATAGGAAAATGAGGAGGGATAAAAGAAAAAGAGGATCGTCCGAGTGTTTCTGTTCTGTCTGTTTCCTATTGAACCAGACCAAATAACAGGCGGCAACCACGTGAAGGAGAACTCCTCAGACTTGCCCTGGGGATCAACACGACCTGCGCTCTCCCCCAGAGCCATACGCCAAACTGCTCGCCGGACAGGAGAGCAGAATAGGTGTTAATCTAGTCCTATTTATAATATCAAAAAGTTAGGAGTAGACTAACCCCCGCCCGGGATCATTACTTGGTCTTATTCCAAATTTATGGTTTATCGGACGTTGGTGGCATCGGAAATCTGTGTCTACCACTATGTCGTAGCGTATAAGAACAGAGAGGTTACAAAACGAAGGTGTTAAAGACAAGAACAAATGTAGACTGACTGAAAATATAATTGGTTTGGATGAATTGTGAATGAATGAGTTAGACTTGGTTAATGTGTGGCATAATGTTAAAAAAGGTTTATTTTAGGCAGCTACCAAAGTATTTGGTGTCAGTAACAGAACGAATGCAAGGACGGATAATAGGATATGATGGAATGATGAGATACATATGGAAGTTGAAGCAACGAAGAGCATAGCTAGATTTACTAGCATCCTAGGATGATAATTCTGGAGGTATGAATGAAATGAATGAGAAGAAAACAGGAAATCTTAAGACGTCTAAATAAAGGAGTAATAGAAGTATTTGAAATAAAAATGCAAGAAAGAACGGATGAAAGTGATAGAAGAATATTTCCAGACGGATAATTTCCAGAAATTATATGTTCTGGAAACTCGCAAGAACTGCCAAGAGACATTAAAAACAGCCTAGAAAGAATGCTATACGAGACGAGAATGGCTGTATGCTGAACGGTGAAGTTTTGAGTTTGAAGTGATGGAAGGAATATTTTAAACGCATGTTTATGAGTGAGGAGACGTTTTAAATAAATGAAATAAAAATTCCGAAAGAAGAGGAAAGAGATAAGGAGATAAGTAAAGACGAAATAATGAAAGCAATGAAAAGCATGAAAACAGGCAAGTCAGCTGGATATGATAAAGTATTACTCGAAATGCTAAGGGCTGGAGAGGAAGTGGTGGCAGGCCTGCTACACACCTTGTTTAATTTATGTCAGGAACTGAAACGGGTACCGGAAGACTGGTGCAAAGCCGTGATGATCCCAATATATAAAAGAAAAGGAGTCACAGCTGGACTGTACTGTATAACTACCTTGGTATCAGCATTCTTAGCATTGTGGGAAAACTGTATGCTAGGGTACTAATTAAAAGAGTTATGAAAGAAACTGATGGAATAATTTGGGATGTGCAAGCTGGATATAGAAAGAAAATGAGATGTACGGATCAAGTCTTTACCATGCGCATGATCACGTAACGTAGAAGTTTTTGGTCAAAAACCAAAAAAAATCTTGTGCTTGGAAAAGGCTAATGACATAGTGGACAGAGATGTGTTATGGCAAAAACTGAACACATTTGTGTGGAGCGCTGGGTTGATAAAAGACATTAATTATTTTTATAGTGACTTCAGCGCTTGTGATAGGATCAAAGAGGTCTACTCGGACATGCATAAAGGTGTCAGACAGGACTGTGTAGCTTTCCCGTGGCTGTTCAACCTATTTATGGACTGATATTTGAGTTAGACTTGAGTTAGACTTGAACATTTGAAAGACAGTAAAGTATAACGATATGTGAAATAAGAATAGAAGGGAAGTTGGTCGAGTAAGTAGATGACTTTGTATATTTGGGATGTGTATTTATTTAGCCGGGAAGGGAGATATGATAACAATATAGAACTACGAGCGAACACAGGAAATAGAGTAAATGGGTTCTACATTCTATTGTGGAAAGTCAGAACCGTACTTTAATGTATGGTGTAGTGAAAGTTGGGTGTGGCAGAAGAAGCACGACAGTGTAATAAACGCAGTAGAAATATGGTTGTTAAGGAGTATGTTAGGATAGAATCTGAGTGACAGAGTGAGAAATTGTGTAAAGGAGAAGAGTGAAGATGATGTTGCAACCAGGATTAAGAAAGGAATGCTTAAGTAGTTTGGTCATGTAGAAAGAATGATTGAGGAAAGTGACAAAGCAAAATTATGCCGCAGAAATGAACGGCAGAGTTGGAAAAGAACATCCTAAGCGAAAGTTTATCGACACCATTGGAGATCTATTAAAAATGGGCCAAATGAAGAGTACCCTTAACCGACAAGCATGTATTCGTAGGTATATGGATGTGGAGGAGTCAAGGGAGGTGTATCATGATCGTGCCAAATGAAAGTCTGTGGTCTCTGTCTACCACCTGTATGCATGTAAAAAATAGTTGTCGAAATCACTACTTTATCAACCAGTCGAACTAAAATTGCGTTTAGTTTATCTGGAATGTGTTTGCGGCTATGTTAAAATTACCTAAAAATACATTGAATAATTTACTTTTAAAAGTTACCCAACACTCTTATTTTTTTCTGTATCGTGGTTTGACATACTTTAATTTCACATTCAGATTCAGACCAAATCTTGTTGCGTGCGATTCGACCCCGTTGCCTAACTCTTAGCCATTGCGCTATCGTATTGTCAACGTTGTAATTAAAACAAATGATTTTACCATATTTTTCTTTATATTTAAATATTAACACACAAAACAATTGAGAAATATTTATTTCTAAGTTACACACGATAACATTTTGACATTCATGACATAAATACTAGGTACCACAATGATTTCATTATACAATTAAAAAAAATAAGTGACTAAAACAAATATACTACTGTGTAGCAAATATCCGCAAGGCACACGACATAAATAGAGATTTTTTTTATTATGTTCGAGCAGCTATGCAGATCTAGGAAAAGAGACCAGTATCACTGCGACCTAAAAGATCTATTGTTATCGACGCTATTGATAAAGTTCACTGCTAAGCCCTTTCTCTTCAATAAATAGAAGGAGTTGCTAAGCTGTGAACAATTTTACTTCTTCTGGGCAGAGTATATAGTTTCCCAGATGAGTGTTACGTTTGTGCATTAAGGGTCCGCAATCAGTTAAGATGGCGTTTCTTCCGTTATGGAACAGAACCAATACATCCTTTAGTTGCTTAGTCCCAGGATGGACGTGTGCTTATTAAGACAACAGTGTCCAGTTAGGGCTCTTGCCAGAATACGCAATTTATTTTTGCTTAACCCCAGGGTTTCTAAAGCAATTTTACGATCAAAAGCCCAGTTAATGTTTTAGAATGTTTTAAGCCTGGTGTGTCAGACCAGATCTTAAGTGATTTATTGTGATAAAGAGTTTTAAGAATCAATCGGGCTAGGCTTCTTTATATTCCACAAAAGGATCAGATCCAAACTGTGTACTCTTTGAGTCCTTCCGTGCAAGTTTGTCGGCAATTTATTGCCTACAATACCCGCATGACCCATCTTAAGACGACCCTGTTGTTACATCCCAGGGCGTTTAAACGGTTCATGCCGTCTCCAAATAGCTTTGAGTTCACTAAGTTTGACCTCACCGCTAGCAGTGCTGCTTGACTATCAGAGCTTATATAAATTATATGGTTGACGTTGTGTTTTTGCAGATTGATTACCGCACACTGAATTATGGCGAAAATTTCTAACTAGAAGATAGAACTGAATCTGCCCAAATTCATACCGAGTTCGACCTTTGGGCGTTCCCCATAAATTCCATATGAGGCCATTGGTATACCTGCTGAGGCCTCACAGATAACATGGCTATTCATCCAGCCTTCTCTGGAGGTTAGTTCCACTATATACTTTTTATTAAAAGTGTATAGTGGACGCATGATACCTGAGATCATTCATAAGACCGGTGTTTCCTTAATTGGGTGAAACATGGATCACAATCTGCAGGAGAGCAAGCTCAGACCACCCTGTGCGTTAATCCTATACAAACTAGCCCTCGCCTACTTGTCTACATAAATATCAAGGGGCGTTAGGCATAGAAGTGCGTTAAGATCCACTTCAGCCAAACACCGAGAACCAGAAACACAAAAAAACAAAGGCAGAAAGAAATAAGTCCCGGTGTTCGTTTGTTGTCTATAGCGATATTCGCATAGCTCCAGTTACTATTAAGCAGCAGTACTTTGTAGACTAGTCCTTAGTCCGACCGCAGTCGTCTTTTTTTTTGGCCTTGTTGCATCAAACAGTGGCGGCGTAGTAGGTGAGAATCGGCCTCACTATGCTGCTGTACAGCCATAGAACTACACTAGGATGCAAGCCCCAGTTGTTAACGACCAAACGACTGCACGTACCTAAAGCAATTTGAATGATTAACGATAAAATAATTTGGAGAAAGCCCCTCTTGTACAATAGTTGGTCAACCGCAAGAGTCCAAAGAAAGATTGAAAAAACACCTCCTTGTGGTCAGCCGCTTGTAGTTGCAACCTCAATCAAAGTTTGAAACAGCGCTATTTGAAAGCATCGACTTCACCCACCTGATGGTTGTGGGGTCAACATTTTTAGATGCCAGTCCCCCAAACAGCAGTGATAAATAGAGATTTAGTGTTTTCTTTATGATTTTTTCATCTAGCTAATTATTATGATATATTACATGATTTTTTCGTTTTCGCGTAATAATTACATTTAGGTAAATACTGTTTACATGGGTTAAAATGTTAAAAGGTTAAGAACGTCGCCAGAAGAATGTTTTCATGTTCTCGGGTCCTCTCTTAAACTTTTCCTTCGGTTCAGAGAAAATCTTTCCCTTATACATCCTTTGCACTTCGTTTGTTGTTATTGAAGTGTTTGTGAAGAAGTAAAACTTTAGAACCCGAGAACGTATCTCTGCTAATTGTGAGCAGAGAGTGTTTTAAAAAAAAGAGATTAAAGAACATTTTCTTTCTCTCTACTTCCCTATAAACTAATCCTTCCTTTGTCTTCAGTCTGACATTTTAAGTGTATCGTCTTTATGTACATAACAGGTCTCATTATTATTTTAATGATGTTTACCCATTAATTTACTCTCTTTTTATTTCCATAGTTTGTATATTTTGCAGTCCATAAACATCAACAATCATCGTCGATAAAGAATTAAATATGTGATGCGTTGTCATTTTGAGGCTAAAATGAAGTGCCTCGTCATCAGCGTAAAAGTTTTCAAAGTATTGTTATAATACACGGACCGCCTACAACTATCGAGGTTTTAGTATATCCTCGAACCTAACCTTTGAGAGGTCTAGTTCAGGACCAAAACAGCTGCTAGGAAATTAGGATGCAGTGCTACTTCACGCCTAGACATCTACGTTCTCATTATTTTCTCATTAGAGTAGAGCCTTTGATACAAAATGCCACCTTGCAGCTTTAGACGTAATGGAAATAGAAATAAAAATAGAAACTTTTTCATTCAATGTAGATTATAAAAATACTTATTGAAAGTCACTTTTTTAATTTACCACTGGTTCGCAAAAAAAACCTCTGTCCTGGGAAGAACCAGCAAGAAACCCAGCGGGACTATTTTTTTTAATAATAGCTTACAATCATGTTTACAATCAACAACACAAGACAAATTAGAAATAGCTTGGTAGCGATCACACTTCCCGGGGGGTTATTATCATCTATAAATTCCTTAATATTATAATAACCCTTTTTATACAAACAAAAGGAAAGGAAAGGAGCCTTTAAAGACTAATTTGTGAACTCAATCCGGTCAAAGTTAATCTTACAAGTCTTGAGCACATTTGTATTTAAGTAGCCTTTGGTGTTCCGAATAATAACATTGCGAAGAGTTTTCCTTCCATTATCGGACAACCAGACCCTCGGCATCTCTCCACTTTTTGCTTATTCGTTTATATTGTGTATAGCAAAGGAGTTAGATGTTTCACCAATATCTGTTTTTCTATTCGATTAAAATGTGGGTGTCTTTTAGGCAATATGGAATAGGTTTTAGCTATGTAAGGTGCACTTAACTATCTTCGGCTGCATCATCCTATACCATAGGGTAGAATACTAGCAAGTACTTGCTTACAATGGGGCTATTATACAGGCTATAACTATTGCATCTTGCTTAAAAAATGTATCAGCAATATTAGCAGCGACCCTTTTGTTTCACTGTTATTATGGCCTACCCTGCAAAGCATGTACCGTATCGCCGAGGAATTGATTTCATAAACGTAGCAACACTGAGACTATAAGTAAGCAACATTGCACTACGTTGCGCAATATAATAATGTCCTCCAGACCGAATTTCTGTCACGGTGGCCAGTCTCAACGGAGACTAGCCATCGGCGCAGGACAGAATTATAGTGCCCAAGTGCACGAGAAAGCACAGGTGCACTCACTATTCCCTTAGTCCCATGGTCCCGATGGGACGGTAAACTGACATATACGGAGAGAGATTAGGCGCAGGACCAACGGCTTTACGTGCTTCCGAGGCACGGGGGTGAGACACCGCCAACTTTCTCACACCGGGTAGCTACTGAGAATTTCATAATGGAAAACTCAATAACTGATATATTTTGGCCCAACCCGGGATTTGAACCCGGGACTTCATGATCAGCAGTAGTATTACTACAATCACTAGATCAACAAAGGCAGTCGATTGCGCAAAGTAGATGACAACTAACCGGCTATACAACTGCAGCTAGAATTACTAACTTATACAATTTTTATTATTAAAGATATTTTTCTTTTTATCCTGTAATCCAGCATCATAACGGCAGTATGAATGGGTTTGCTCGAGCAAAGGATGGTTTTGTATTTCTAGCGTAGAGAACCGTTTCTACTTGTAATGAGGCATTTCATCTCAGTCGTCACGAGTGTGTGAGAGTCGTAACATACTTTTTTAAATCTACGAATAGTTTCACTACTATAGTGATGTGACATTCAGTAACCGGCACGGGTCTTTCGATTTTACAAAAATAGGAAGAGATTCTCAATTCAACTTCATGTTTTTTGTATTATTGTGTATGTGTAACGCTATATTTTTGTCAATTGTTGACATATTTTAATGGTTTAATTAAATTATTATTCTTCATGGGTGAGTAAGAGTCAATTTTTATGTAAATTTGGAGAATAATTTAATTTAATTCATCCCCAACCCTAAGGGTGGTAAATAGAGTACTAAGTTTTGAATGTAACTTTTTTGACGATGTTATAGTTGCTGCCTTAACTTGTGATATTACTTACGAACCTGTGATATTACTTACGTTGTGATAGTACTCGTAATCCACTCAAAAGAATAACTTTGTTGAACCAAGTCTCGGACTGGGGGTGACTAAATCAGTCTAGTTTAATCTCCAAAAGACACAAGATTGCACAATTACCGCAAAAAATAGCCCCTTTGTCGTATCTTCTCGGTTTCAAAGCGCTCCCCCTGTTGCCTTTTTGATTTGTATATTATTAATTATTACTTATTAATTACTCACAAATAACTAAAACAAATAAAATATCCACACAATACTCTTCAGACATCATTTTAGATAATAAGTTTAAAAAACGCCAAGTGTTTTCTAGTTTAACGTAGTTGTATGTGTTGTAACACATTCAGAAAGTCTCATACTAGCTGCCAGTCCTTCCAGGAATGCGTAATTATTTCGAAACGTACCAAATTTCGATAGACAAACTACTCGTAGTTGCAAAACAAATTAGTCTCGGTATAAACTGAGTTTGTAACTCGGTAACTTACGTAGTGTTGATTACTGGTATGTTATGTACTCTTCTAGTAAAATTTTTTTTTTAATAAATTTTCATTAATATTGCTCAAAAGTTAAACTCCATTTTAAATTTTACAGTATACGAACGAGCTTAATGCAAACGACCCAGGTTCGATTTCCGATTCGATGTAATTCCTATTTGTAATTTTAAGTAATTATTGTAAAATTTTAAGTACTTTTTGTGAAATATGTATCTTAAATCAAACTATCGAGCAAAAATATAGACAACGAACGAAACGATAAAGAACGACAACGATAGGAACGTCCGCGTGCGTGTTGGCGCATTGGGGCTATGCAAACCCTCTCGGAAGCGAGAGCAGATCTGTGCCCATAAGTGGGACTTATATAGGCTGGTACTTTACTTTACTACTAATGTTGTACATATAAATCCATAGTGTAATACACAAATAGAGAATGAAAAGTCTGGCCGGATGATGTATTTTATTATTAATAGTTGTTGGTAAGTTCTGAAAGACTTGATAGATTTCTTAAACATTTGTCACGTTTTCTATCCGCTAAAAGAATATTTGAAAGATGCACCGCAGCAAACACTAAGTAGAAACCATTTTCTGTTTAGTTTTACATAGACGGATTTGACTATATAGGTCACCCTCTGAAATATTTGTGTCGCCAAATAGCAGTGCTGCACAACTGAGCTCCGGTCTGAAGAGTATAATACCAGACTGTGAGGCATCACATCCTAGTCCTCAGAGATGACAACGCACCTGTAGCCTTCCTTGTTTGAACTTGCAGGCGTCTGTGGACCACAGTGGCTACTTACGATCAGGTGGACTACGTTTGTCACTATGGTTTTATTTAAAAACATACTCAGTCGAAAAGTAATGCAGCCCTTCACAAGTCCACTGCTGATACAGCACCCAAACCTACACCCTATCTCATAGATAAATGTGTAATACTTTTCATCAGATGTACTATGTGCTCGTTTGTCACCGTCATTATAAAAAAGTCCATGCCTTTATAAATGTTGAGAAAACTTTAGAATAACTTTTGAAAATAAAGTTGAATAAAATCAGGGAAAACCCCCAAGAGAGGCCCAATTTCTCGTGGCCCCATTACCTACAATGTATACGTGTTTTAAAAATAAAATGTTGGCGCTTCCCCCTTTCATTAGCGAAGTTCTGTTCTGGTTGCGTTCAAAGGAGACATTATTTGGAAGAAAATTCTCATACGCTGATTATCTTTATACAAAATCAACAGGAAATGTGTATTGAATATGCTGAATACAAATGTATACAAATAAATAAAATTGAAATATCTGTATGTTATGTCAAAATACTTTTTTTACTAAATGCGCGTGAAAGTATATACTGTACTTAAAAGAAAAAAACAATTTTTATCATTTTTGATCTGTCTATCCATCCGTTTGTTCCTGATAATCTCCAAAATGACTGGACCGATTTCAACAGGACCTTCACCGGCTGATGTTATAAGAGTAACGTGGGCTACTTTAATTTCAGATAAGGAATTAGGGTTCCGCGCATAATGAATTAAAATCCACGAAAACAAGTTTTAATAAATTCAACGCGGACGAAGTCGCGGGGAACAGTCAGTCATTACATGGTATAATATGTATTGCATGTTATTAATAAGATATGATACGGATTTTATATAAATATAAAGTCGCCCCTAAGACGGTTCCACTCATATGCCCTAAGTAGAATTGTTAAGATTGAGAGAAGGCTTGTGTACAGTAGTGGATTTGCGATCGTCAACCTGTCTGCTAAACGTGACACTGACTTTTTCCAACACCAGGCAGTACAACTGCCACCAGAAAAAAATGAGGTGTAAATATTTAACAGATTTCAGAGTAAAATGTTAAAGGTTAATGTTTATTTCTGTGCTATTAGTTATATTTTATATTGATTAGATAAAAATGAATAAACCAAACCACAGATATTCATAAAAGTTTAAAAATGTGCAAAAAGTTAAAGTAATAACGTCGGAGGCATTGTTTGTATTACTTAAATACACGTATTGCACGTATTGATATAATACTAGAGAACCTAATAAACTTTCATTTCAAACTAACTCCTCAATTGAATGTCATTGTGTAACAAAAATATTCACCTCAGTTTCTTAATTTGTCTTCTAATATATTAGCATTTCATATGACTAAAATAAAATTGCCCAAAAACGTCGGGAATTAAAAAAGTTGTGTGAGTATTTGCTTAAATATAAGAAATGGTTTCTATGTGGATCAAATTGGTGATACGATATATTGTAGACTAGCTTTTTACCCGCGTGGTGCTCGCGTGGGCTTCCGTTGAGGAACATCATTACTGCTCCATACCAAAATCAGTAAAATTGGAACCCTTGTAGAGTCGCCTAGTTGTCACGTTTGTTAGTCAAGTAATATCATTTGAATTCTTTGAGATTATTAGACGTAGATTTTTTAGAATTGCATTAATATCATACGTCTAGCAATCCCTGTCACTTTTTATATCGGTCATGACTTCCGAGGTATCTTTAATAAGGGTAAATTATGTTTGATTCAAAGTTACATTATTTACGTTTTACTCTTTACATTGATTCGTAAATTAAAGTAATTTAATTTTAACCAAATAATGTCAAATTTCGTTGTCTTCTATTAATGTACGGCAGAGTGTTTATTTTCGATATTTGTTTTATAATATCATTGACCTATTGAAATTGATTGGCACTATAAAATAGTTGCTTATATTTTTACTAATCCATCAAATAGAGATAAAAACTTACATCGAACAACTTAATACCAAAGGAAGTTATAAGAAATTATTGCAATGCCGATATACACCCAATAAGTATAGTTACTAAAATGTCTCTCTTTTAATCTAATTTATCAGTTTAGTGGCAATTACGGTAAATCATCCCGATAATGGCTGGATATTTTAAGTTTTTGATCCTGCAAGAATAATTATTCAATAGTATTATATTTTAACAAAGAGATTTAAATATATATATATATATATATATATATATATATATATATATATATATATATATATATGTATATATATATATATATATATAAACACTATAGTGCGGACATTGGGAACATGTTTACAAGGCCACTGCACCACAAATATAATTTTAGCTATTTCCCAGTAGGTGACACTACTAAACATAATGTTAAAATCCGTTGTAGGCACATCGTTATAGTCAACCAAATGTAAGAAATAAATTTTGACAGCTGTCAGACATATTGCACCAAGCATGCCAACCAAAAAATGGGAACGTACAACATTCGATTCTTAAAAAAATCGATAATGATTATTTAGAGTTGGTAATTAATTACAGTTTGGTTTGAATAATACCAGAATAAATTAAAAACGGATAATTTAAAACACAAGATTTCTCAGTTTCTTCGTATTTGTTGTTACTGCTTATTTCTAGAGGCACAATAAAATTCAAGATTGAAACTAGATAAAAATAAATTTATTCAATCACTTTCAGTACAACTAGTAGGGATGTCATTGTTTATATTAATTATTATACGATTTTCAATAATGTAGTCAAAATTAATGTCTCTTTCAAAGTCATCCATAATCATTTTTTTTTGTTTTTTCTACCACTTTCCCAATCATCCTTTGTGACATGGGCACATGCTTCAACGAATATTTTTTATAGCATTGGGTGACAAACGAGCACACAGTCCACCTGATGGTAAGTGGATGCTATGGCCCATAGACATACACACTTATCCTCGATTAAGAATCAAAATGCAAATGCGTTGTCACCCCTGAGGACTAAGATGGAATACCTCAATTCCAGTAAAAAGGGTCTCTGGTTCTCTACACTCACCACATGAAACACAGCATTGCGCTGCTATTTTACGCTAGTATTCTATACATGGTCCTGCTCTGGTTGAGCTGACCCATTCGTGCCACAACTATAATATAGATGTAGCGTGGCTCTACGACGTACAAAAAATTATCATAGAAGAAACAGTCCAAAAAGTTAAAGCCGAGTCACAAAAGAAGAAGACAAACACAAAATTACAAAATTACGCACAGTAAGCTCTCGAAACAGAAAGAGAAACTTTTTTATTCAATATAGATTATAAATAGTAGATACTTATTGAAAGTCACTTTTTTCATTTACCACTGGTGCGCAAAAAAAACCTGCAAGAACGGGACTAGTTTTTTAAACAAAATAAGAGCTTACAATCATACTTGTTACAATTAACAACACAAAACAAATTAGAAATAGCTTGGTAGCGATTACCCTTCCCAAGGGTTATTATTATCCATAAATTCCTTACCATTTTTATATAATCTTAGTTTAATAAAGTTTTCGAACTTTGTGTACTTACCTCAAATTTTATATATTTTCTGACATTTTGTTGTAAAAGCGCATACATCTCCTCAAAAATGAATTACTTCTGTGGAGTCGAGTAACTGGTACCAAAATGGCGGGATATTGAAATTATGTAGCGGTAATTTTAGCACGGTCTTGTATATGAGTTTTTTGCCTACAAAAAATTTACTTTGACAATGTGAAAAAAATAAACTCGTTTTATTCATGATTCATGTAATTAAACTAAACAAATAATACATTAAAGAAATAAATGATTCGATAATTAGAATATTTTTACCGATTATTTGAATATTTTGCGGATTATTCGCTTAAAAATGAATTTTAATCATCCAAACACTACAGTAAATATACGTAGCGACATGTCATTGAAACGACGTCAAGTAAAAAAAGTTAATACTGGTTACTTTTTAATATTTTGCTTTGTTTGAAAAATTCAAATTTAAATTAGTAATAAAAAACTATACACGTTGTAATGAAATATAGATAACTTCATAATTCATCGGATTTACGGAAAGGGTTATTTTAAATGGTGTGAGTACGCTTGCGCAAAGTTATTGCGGAATGATTAATGTGAAACGTCAAAAGGTATTTCTTAGATTTGGTTGACTATAATCACTAACATATTTTTAAATAAATAGTGACGTTTCTGGATAACAGAGGGCACTTATTACAATAATTTTTCTTTCTTCTCGAACAATCTACTAGAAATAATAAACTTTAAAGATTATTTGGTAAATACACATTATTCTTACGATAATAAACCGAAATCACGTTCATTTTTTGCTCCATATCGTGATTTATAATACTTTAATGCACAACAAGGCACATTTTCTTTAGAATATTTTTAAATTTATAAAATGAATGCGTCTTGACCTTTTGACGATGTCACTTAGAATAAATGACAAAAATCGGAGATATATCCTATAGGACAAAAGTTACAGACTTCAATTTTGTTACTGATGTCCGGTCTATTACTACTACCTATTTAAATGTCTTTGTATTTTAATCATATTAGTTAGTTATTATTAGTTTCTAATAAAAATAGCTAATTTCAGATAAAAACTGTGGAAGCCAAAACTCTCAAGTTACGTAAATGTGGCGAGATCATAGAATTGATCATATTATCATGAAGTGCTGGACCACTTCAAATATCGCATCACATCATAATAGTCTATTATTACTGACCATCTCTCCATAGCATAAAAATGTCTCGCTAAGACTCACCGATTTTGATGAATTTTTTTGTGTGTATTTAAGTGGGTCCCTGTATGGTTTAGATTTACAAATTGGTTTAGATTTTGTATCCGGTAGGTGGTGCTGTTACCGATATCCAGGAATCACCCGTGCTAAGCTCTGATGAATCTTTAGTATCGTATAAATGTCAACGTTTGTCAAATTTATCCTTAATCAAAGAGATTTAAATATATATATATATATATATTTTTTGCTTTGAAGAGAGGCTAGGTGAATTATCGAAGGCACTTGAGTCCAAAGACTTGGAAATCAGTTCATTAAAATCATTAGTTAATGAGTTACAGCAACAAATCGCCATCCAAGACCAACACTCGATGCGAAATGAACTGGAGATTATTGGTATGCCTGAAGAAAACAACGAAAATCTCACGCATATCGTTCTCGCTACTTGTCAAAAAGCTCGGAGTACAGTTATCCGAAAATGAACTGGATGAAGTGGTACGTGTAGGCCCTAAACGTTCCTCAGGCTCAAAATCATCTATGCCCAACTACAAACACCCGCGCCCAATCATAGTCGAGGCTTGTCATCTGAGAACATTGTAAATAGCTCACCACAGAATATATATATTAACGAACGGCTCACCAAGTCTAATCGCTATTTATTTCAAAACTCAAGACTGCGAGCAAAGAACCTGGGCTTCCAATTCTGTTGGGTACGCAACGGAGGGATCTATATCAAACAAGCAGAGAACAAACCAGCTATCCGTATTCTTTCCTACGAAGACCTGGATACCAAAATTGGCCCCGAAAAAGCCAGCGAACTCTCCTAAAAGTGATATTTTACTTTTTGTAATTTACCGTAATCAAACACAATAGACTTATTACAATTTCTATTACTAGAACAAGCATACACACTTTCACCAGTGAGTTATATGTACTAGTACATAGTACATATAACTCAATGTCTTTCACACACACAACGCACCGCACCAACATCACTCTACACAATCATCAGTCCCGATTGTTCTGGCTCTCAATCAATGACAACTGTCCAAAATCACTCTTGCAGTTAGTAGAATTATTTGTTATTATTAAGCGAAAAAATGTGTGACTTTCATGTTGATATAGACGAAACTTTGACAGTAAAGTGTCATTCCATTGAGAGCCTAGAGCAATGTCGTAATTTATTACCCGTAGGTGTCGACTTTAAAGTTTTAAATGTCAATATTAGGAGCCTCCAACGCAATTTTGATGGTTTTTTGATTTCGTTAGCCCGACTTAATGTTGATCCAGATGTGGTTATTCTAACGGAGTGTTGGCTTGGTGTAAACCCCACGATTCCACAAATTCCAGGATATATTTCCTTTTTACACAAAAAATAACCTAAATAAAAGTGGAGGAGTCACCGCATACGTTAAAGATTCATGGAGTGTAAATTCTTCAGAACCGTTAAGTGACCAGTGCGATTGCCTAAAATTAAATTTAAATAATAAAATTACTATTCTAGGGATATATAGGTCTCCCTCTATTAATAATGTGAAAAACTTTATAGCCTTTATCGATAAATCATTATCGGAAATTAACAACAAGCATGCCGTGGTGTTGACAGGTGACTTAAATATAAATATAAACGGAGACCCACTTGATGATCAGTGCTCCGAGTATCTATGCTTGTTAGCAAGTCATCAACTGCTCTCTGCTATCTCGGAGCCTACCAGGGGCTCGGCCTGCCTGGACCACATCTTCGTAAGGGGTACAGATTCTGCTGTTGGTATAGTGTGCCATGCAGATCTTACTGATCATGACATTTGTTTACTTGGTACTACCATCAACCAGGCGAATCACCCATCTCGAATCCACGGTAAGGTCAAAATGGATTTTAATCGGATTGTTGACAAGCTGGAGTCGACTGATTGGTCATTGATAATGAATATGGAAGATGCTAACGAGGCAGCTGATAATTTTTACACAATCTTAGAAACGGCAATACACGAAAACACAAGTTATGTGGTGCCCAAACGGTCAGATCGAGTTATAAAGCCATGGATAACTCCAGGCTTAATGAGATGCCAAAAACACCGTGACAATCTGCATCTCGAAGCCAGGAGAAACCATTATAACACATTTATCCAAAACACTTATAAACGATACAGAAACTTCCTTTACGCGCTACAACGAAAATTAAAGACCGAATACGAGAATAATCAAATTCAGCAAAATAAAGATAACCCAAAAAAGTTGTGGAAATCGCTCAAAAATATATGTAATCTCACACGTAACATTACCGAGGCTACTGAATTGTTGTCCGTAGACAAAGACCCTGATTCTTCTTTAAACGCTTGTAACGAGTACTTCACTAGAGTTGGCAGAGAACTGGCTGATGACACGCTCAGAAGATTAAACACCCAAGAAGACCTGTTAGCTGCAGAATACAAACCAAGAGTGCTTTGCAAGGACTCCTCTTTCTGCAGCCAACGGATCCTTATGAAGTTGGTACGCTTATTGACCAGCTAAAAAACGATACTGCACCGGGTATAGACAGCTGCACCCCAAGGTTGATTAAACAGATAAAACACATAGTTCTGCATCCACTTACCCACATATTTAATCTTAGCTTGTTATGTGGCGTTTTTCCTAATTGTTGGAAATTAGCAGTTGTTACTCCAATACACAAAGATGGGGATAAAAACTGTCCTAGTAATTACAGGCCCATATCTTTGCTAAGTATATTTTCCAAGTTATTGGAAAAAATGGTAAGCAAACGTCTCACCAACTTTATAGAAAATAATAATCTGCTCTCTGTAAATCAATTTGGCTTCAGGAGGGGTAAGTCCACGGAGGATGCGGTAGTACGACTGACAGATGCTGTGTCTAGACATTTGGACAATAAACGCAGCTGTTTAGGTATCTTCCTAGATCTTGCTAGGGCCTTCGACACCGTCTCGGTCCCTATTCTGCTGCGGAAGCTTGAAACAAAAGGAATTAGAGGAGTGGCGTTGGCTTGGTTTCGTAGCTATCTCTTAAATCGGCGTCAATGCATAAGAGTGGGCTCACATACAAGTAAGCAATTAAAAATCAGTATTGGAGTTCCTCAAGGAAGTATTCTTGGTCCAATCCTATTCTGCATTTACATTAATGACATCCTAGAATTACCCATACAAAGAGCAGACGTCATATGCTATGCGGATGATACAGCCATTATATTTAATGATTTAAGTTGGGACAGCGTACTCGAGACGGCTCAAAAAGGCATGGTAGTGTTGAATAAATGGTTAAGTTCCAATTTACTAACTCTAAACTATAAAAAAACTAAGTTCATAGCCTTTCACAAAACTCTCGCATCAAAACCATTTTCGCTGGTAAACTTAGTAATTCACACTTGCGTATCTGAAGTACCCTCTTGCGGATGTAATACAATCAGCAACACAGATAACATCAGGTATCTAGGAGTGATCATTGATGATAAGCTATCATTTAAAAACCATCTAAGCCGGTTGTCGGGTAGTGTTAGGAAAACCATTTACATAATGAAAGCTTTACGACGTTGTGCTACTAAAGAAACAATGAAAATGGTTTACAAAGCACTAACCCAATCCCTACTATACTACTGCACGCTGGCTTGGGGTGGAGCTATCAAATCAAAAATGCTTGAAGTCGAGAGGGCCCAGCGAGCAGTACTAAAAGTAATGCTGTCTAAAAACTTTAGATTTCCTACTGACGAACTGTACAAGGAATGTAAGGTACTACGGGTTCGCCAAATCTACATTTTAAAGGCAGTAATACTAACCCACAGAAAAATAATAAATTCCCCGAATTATCTTAGCCTGTGCCAACGTCGGATCTTTCGAGTGCCGATTCCCAATTCACACAGTAGCTTTATCAAACGCCACTCACCATTTCTTCTGCCTAGCATTTACAACAAATTCTGCTGTCTCTTCCCAGATTTGAGGACTTTGTCCACAAGTAAAGTCAAACACAAAATAACAACCTGGCTGCTACATGCTTCTTATCAGGAAACGGAAAACTTACTTTCCTTTCATAGTTGACCCTATACATGCACACGCGTAGACTTACACTCACTCACACACACGCGCAAGCACAATCCCCCCCACACACAAACACACTCACACAGACACACACACCACACACCCACACGCACGCACACACACTCGTTCGCACGCACACAAGCACTCCTAGAGTAAATTAGCTATTTTTTTCTCTTTCTTTCATGCATTAATTTATACAAAAAAAAAAAAAAAAGAAAGGGAAAAGAAAAAGAAAAGAGAAAAAAAGGGAAAGGAAAAAAAAAAAAGATTTATTTTTCGCTTCATTTTAATTTAATCGGAGTTCTATGTATTTATCGGTGTAAACGGTGTCAGTCAATGTTCTTGGTTCCTGCGATACAAGCCCAGAGCTTAGTGCAGAAACCAGTGTATTGCTTAATTATGTAATGTTTTTTGGTTAAATAAATACATTTTCTATTCAAAAAAAAAAATATATATATATATATGTATACACTATAGAGCGGACATTAGGAACATTTACTTACAAAAGCTGTGACCATGCCAGTATTCATCCTCTAGCGAAATATAGCAATACTACACTGAATATTTATTTAGAAAATATTTTAGCTATTTCCCAGTAGGTGACGCTACTAAACATAAGCTAAAAATCCGTTGTAGGCACATCGTTAATCACTAAAATAATTATAAATAAATAGTGACGTTACTGGATAACAGAGGGCACTTATTACAATAATTTTTCTTTCTTCTAGAACAATCCACTTGAATTAATAAAATTTAAAAATTATTTGGTAAATACACATTATTCTAACGATAATAAACCGAAAGCACGTTCATTTTTTGCTCCGTATCGTGACTTACAATACTTTAATGCACAACCGCGCCTATTTTCTTTAAAAATATTTTATAAATTTATGAAACGAATGCGTCTTTGACCTTTTGACGATGTCACTTATACTAAATGACAAAAATCGGAGATACATCCTATAGGACAAAAGTTATAGACGACAATTTTGTTACTGATGTCCGGTCTATTACTACTACCTATTTAAATGTCTTTGTCCTCAATCTATAATTGAATCTACGAAGTCAATTCTCGTTTTGTCATAATATCATACAAAAGCACCATCTAGTAATATTAGTGACAGTAGGGGTGATCCTTGGGCTACCTCAAAGCCGCGAACATTCATATAGAATATTTAAACGTTCGCGATAAAGCATAGAGTTATATGGACTCTGTTAAAAAAGTGCGCTATCGGCGCCGCTAGCGGTGAATAGTGTTTCACTATTTTACGATATTAGAATATTATGAAAAAGCAATGTTGGATTTAGTAGTCAATTTTTTAAAACAATGTTTATTCATCGATTTGGTCAAGCCTTATCATGGTATGGTCAACAGACAGTGTTAAATTTCACGAAATGCCACAACTTCATGTAATGATCGAATATTCATGATATAAAATCATTTTTACGATCTGGCCACGACGTAGGTATACAAAAATATTCTTCAAAAGTATAAGTGTAATGAGTTTTGCAATAATCGCAGGCAAACCAATGTTAATTAGTTCATTATTATATATTAGTAATTAAACCAAAAAAACATTTGAATTTTCATAGACTTCACTTTTATCTAAATTTTTTACTATTAAAATGAAAGAATGAAAATCTTAAAATAAATATTAGAAGTTTCAAATCATTTAATAAAATATAAATGTAAGTTTTTTTATGTTATTTAATTTATTATTTAGTAAATAATAACTGAAGGCTAAATATGCTACTTTTTACTTTTTATGACAGATGGCGCTGTTTCGGAAACGTACAATGTAGATCGTTGGCGTAGTTTCAAATTATTACAGTTAAAACAAATTTTAAAATTTAATTGTAAATGTTATATTCGTTTAAAAACACTACCGTATCCCGCTTATAACTAACAGTATCATAAATAATAGAAAAATAACTTCTAAAGAAAGAAAAATATTTAACTCCCCCTTTTTTAAGTTCCGTAAATATTCTACTTTTTACTTTTTATGACAGATGGCGCTGTTTCGGAAACGTACAATGTAGATCGTTGGCGTAGTTTCAAATTATTACAGTTAAAACAAATTTTGAACTTTGATTGTGAATGTTGTATTCGTTTAAAAAAAACACTACGTTATCCCGCTTATAACTAACAGTATCATACATAATAGAAAATTAACTTCCAAAGAAAGAAAAATATTTAACTCTCCTTTTTTAGCTTCCGTAATCGGATAAAAAATAGCCTATAAGTAGCCCCAGGTTACTCATCATCATCATCATCATCATCATCATTACAGCCCTCCACAAGTCCACTGCTGAACATAGGCCTCCCCCAAGTAATGTCACAAAGCACGGTCCTGAGCCACCTGCATCTATCGACTTCCTGCATGTCTTACCAGGTCGTCACTCCATCTAGTGGGAGGTCCCCCTACGAGGCTGCCACCGAGAACCTTTCTTCCCCATCGGTTATCGGTTCTTCGAGCTATATTGCCGGCCCATTGCCACTTCAGCTCATTAATCAGTTGGGCTATGTCGGTCACTCTGGTTTTACTGCGGATATCCTCATTTCTGAGTCTATCACGCAAAGAGACTCCGAGCATAACCCTCTCCATAGCTCGCTGAGTGACCTTGAACGTCCTCATACGGCCAGCAGTGAAGGACCACGTTTCAGATCCGTAAGTCATCACTGGCAAAACGCACTGGTTGTACACTTTAGTTTTTAGAGATTGAGGTATACCTGACGAGAAGATGTGTCGTAATTTCTCGAACGCTGCCCAGCCGAGTTAAATCCGTCGATTGATCTCTCGGTCTTTTCTTTTGAACTTACCTAGGCGGACTATTTGTCCCAGGTAAACGTACTCGTCAACAACTTCGAGCATAGTGCTCCCAACAACTACCGGCATAGGTGTGACATGGAATTTAACATGATCTTTGTTTTGTCCATGTTCATCTTAAGACCTATCCGTTAGGAGACACCATTGAGGTCATTGATCATAGTGCTAAGGTCCTCCAGCGATTCTGCCATAAGGACTATATCGTCGGCAAATCGAAGGCGAGTGATGTACTCGCCTTTGATGTTAATACCGTATCCTTTCCAGTCCAGTAGCTTGAAAACGTCTTCCAACGCAGCGGTGAAGAGTTTCGGGGATATAACGTCACTCTGTCTTACACCTCACTGCAGTTGGATAGGTTTCAAACTCTGGTTCTGTACTTGGATACCAATCGTAGCCCTACTGTACAAACACTTCAGCACTTCGATATACCGACAGTCAACTTGGCACCGCTGAAGGGACTGTAGCAACGCCCAAATTTCGACGGAATCAAAGGCTTTCTCATAGTCCACATATGCCAGGCAAAGTGTTAGATTGTACTCTTCGGTCTTCTGTACAATCTGCCGCAGGGTATGTATGTAGTCTATGGTACTGAAGCCTTTTCGGAAACCGGCTTGTTCGGGAGAATGGAAGTCGTCGAGTCAGCGTGCGAGACGATTCGTAATGACTCTCGAAAACAGCACTTAGACGCGGCTCAGAAGGGAAATCGGTCTGTAGTTCTTCAAGAGAGCGTTGTCGCCTTTCTTAAAGAACAAGATCACCGCACTTCTGCTCCACGCCTCCGGAGTAGTGCCACCATGGAGGACGGAATTGAAGAATTTCTGAAGGATTTCAAGTAACGGTGTTCCACCCGCTTTCAGAAGCTCCACTGTAATTCCATCCTCGCCTGGGGCCCTGCCGTTTTTAAGGTGCTGGAGAGCCATTCTAATCTCGCTCAGACCGACGATCGGGATATCATCGGATAGCCCCAGGTCACTAACTGCCTGCATACAAAATTTCATGGAGAACTGTCCAGTAGTTCTTGCGTGAATCTTTAATACACAGACAGAGAGACAGACAAAAATTCTAAAAACCTGTAACTTGGCTTCAGTATCCTTTATTTAGTCCAATGGACTTGCTTTTTCCAGGAAATATTGGAATTACAGACACGGCTGTTCTACAGATTTATTATATGTATAGATAAGCAAAATTAAGTGTATCCGTAACCAAGGGAAAGTATGCGTAGATTATGGATGAAAAGAAGCGAGAGAGGAGTGTCAGGATCGTGTCAAATGGAAGTCCGTAGTCTCTGCCTACTCCTATAGGCAAAAGACGTTATGATGTATGATTATTGTTATAGTAAAATAAAGAGTGCCTTATTCTTTGGGTCGTAAATAGGGATATTTAAAAAAAAAACTGTAACATGACTGAAAATGTTTAAACCGTTTTCATTTAAAGCCCGAGCACTGTGAAAACTATGTAAAACAACTTCGCATATGCCATTAAAACGTAAAAAAGCTCGTTAGCTTGGCCACGTTCCAAGTCAATGGTTTTCCAATTGCCGCTTCTGTCGCTGGTTTCGCGATACACGCAAAATGGAATACAAGTATGCGCTTTTTGGCACAACCTTTATATTCGGTTGGTACAAAATTTGAACATCATATTTTGTGAAATGTAATTCTTTCTAATCAACGATAATTATTTTATGATCGTTTACATGACATGTTATAGTTATTTCGAACAGCTTTTTACGATCGTCTCAGTTTCGATAAAGTCTCGTATGCTGGGGGCAACTCAGTCTGTGATCATAATAATTGTTGCAACCTATAGTGGATAATTCTCATATTATGGAGTCGAACTTTACAAAAGTAGGCTCGGCTCTTCTCCTTAAGAGGTGAGAGTAAGTCAGCTCAAATTCTAATTTCGCCCCCACTTCTCCGCGCGTCGTATGCTATGTACCGACATGTTTGTAATCACTAATACTCTAAGTAGATAGGTCGTTAGATACTTATTTCATTAGGTTTATCATATTTATGCCTGTTTCTTAACGCCAACCCAGTCGCTTCTTATTTTTATAACGGTTATTTCCCATTTTAATTTTACGTCTTACTGTTGCGTAATGTGTTTTCTGATCGTAAGCGACACAACTTCTCCCTTCAAAAGCCGGAGCAATACTAACGGAGCGACAGGAATCAAGCTTACGCGTCGATAGTTTAGGTAATTTCTTTTTTACAGTGAAAATAATGGTATTTAAAAAAAAGTAAATAACATAAGCACTGCTTTATAGTTAGTTCAGTTAGTATGCAAAGTTTCATGATCTTATTTAAAGTATTTTATGAATAGCAGCGGTTTATTGTTCAGTTTGGAGGTAACTTTGGAATTTTTTTTCTATCGAGAAAATTTTACGGAATCGTGTTTTCGTCTAACACAAACCTTAACATTAATCCTCAACTTTACCATATATTTATTTCAAAATTAATGCTGCAATACTTTCGGCATAACGGAGGATCATGCTAAGCCATTTGAGGTTATATTTCCCCTTAACATTTAATAATTAGTAATCTACGCTTTAAATATAATGTTCACAAATATTTATGAAAAAAAAAACACTTTTTTTCGGTCGAACGTTTCTTCGATATTTTTAAATCATCAATGCGACAGTTTTACAACTTTTAGCAAATTCTAGATTATCATCAAGACACTGCACAATTATGACAGTATTTTCATGTCATACCTACTTGTCCATCATTTAGAGTTTAAATCCTTTTCTTTCCTTTTCACGCCTATCGTCTCATTGGCGTAGTGGTCGTAAGTGCGACTACAGATCATAAAGTGCTGGTTTCGAAGTACCCGGTTGACCGAGTTTTGCTCGGTATTTTTCGCTCGGTTTTTTTTATTCGTGTGTTTTGGAAATTATATTTAGATACAAATTACACACTGATGAAATACGAATAATATTTTTCATAGTTTCGGGGGCAATAAATCGATCTAGCTGGGATTTATTTTTAGAAAATGTCCTTTTGTCCGTGTTTTCAGGCAATAAAAAAAACTGCTACAATATAAAAAGGTAAATTTTGACAGATGACTAGCGATCGTAGTAGCTCAGGTGGGATGTTGGTCGGGCTTGATAAGGGATACAGGGCGAAAAGAAGGGAACTTGAAAAAAATAGGAAAAAAGTCGGACCAGAGACAGGACGCGAACCACGGAACTCAGATACCACGCCCGACCTACATCCCACCTGAGTTACTACGATCGCTAGTGATTTGTCAAAATTTACCTTTTTATATTGTAGCAGTTTTTTTTATTGCCTGAAAAAGCAATGATCATTAATGTGTGTCTAATAAACAAGGAATTAAAATATAAATATATTCATGGTTATATGGACGTCAAATATCGTGCGGTATTAAACTTTACCGATAATCTGACATCAACATATAGAAATATAACAAAATTCAAAAATATGGACGTCAAATATCATTCAGTATGAATGTTTTAAGATATTCGGACGTCCATATTATTATATGTAGCTAAATTTAAGGACACGAAAACAAATTGGAAAGTAAAATTATCTACTAGCATTGAGTACAGTATACACCGACAAAAAATACCAAAATATGCCTTGAGCACTAAATAATTTTTTTTTAAATTATTTAGTTTTGAGCACGGGAAGATATGGGGTAGTGGATATTCTCAACCGCCGTGTAGTGGCGGTTGAGAATATCTACTACCCCATGTCTTCCCGTGGGTGTCGTAAGAGGCGACAGAGGGACACAGAAAGGAGATGGGCAGCAGCATCCTATAAATCCTAATAACAACAATAACATAATAAAAAACTGCGGTTGCCAACCCGCTCGCCAAGCGTCGCAACTATGGCATATATGCCCCGATGCGCAACGACACAAATAAACGGCCCCCAGTCCCCGGCGGCCCCGCTATTCCTGGCTACGGTGGCGACAATGGTAACGGCGGGGCAGGGGGTGCTAAGAATCTCCGGTGGAGGTTCGGTTGCCACCTACGACGACTCGACTTGGCAACGTATACGAGCTGGGAGAAGAGATAGACAAGTTGCGCTGGCATATTATTGGATTATCTGAGGTCCGAAGAGAGGGGGAGGACACGGTAATCCTCGAGTCCGGCAACTTGTTCTATCACCGGGAGGGCGACCATCTGTCCCAAGGAAGTGTCGGATTTATCGTCCACAAGTCTCTCGTCAACAACGTTGTAAAGATTGAGAGTGTGTCGACGAGGGTCGCGTACCTGATACTCAGAATCACCAAACGGTATTCGCTGAAGGATAATGATATTGCGTATTTTTCGTAACTGCACATTCTGTGGATTTATTTATTTTGAACAATATACGAAACTCAAGTGACTAAAATTAAATCTAATCTGAACCAGAATCATAAAAACTATTATTCGTGCTAAACGAATCTACCTAATAAAGATCTGTTATTTTTATCTCCTGCGAAAAAAACTATAAAAAACTATAGGAATATATCGAGTACCTAGGTACATAAACAAAATATCACCTATAAATAAAATATTACAAAGCGGAATAACTAATAAGAGTGGCAACGTCGCACCATACAAAGGAATTGCGTTAAGCAGGAGAATGAATTAAAACTATGTATATTACGGGGATTCCGGATAATTGGTAATATGGAAGGGAGTCCTGATTGGTTTCCCTCCGTCTGGCAATATACGAATATTTGTATATATAGACATATGGTAAATTTTCAAAGAAATTAGTTAAACACTATCCTTAAAATTATTTAATGGACCAATATTCGCTGTCATAATGTATAAAAATTGCCTACAAGTGGTGGACGCTACAATAATGCGAAAGAAATAAACTTTTCAAAAAAAAAAAACACATTTAAAAAAATAATTTTAATGAAAAAAAAAATGAATTTGCAAATTGTATGTGGTTTTATTATCTCTGCATTGGCCCAGGAGTAAGAGGATTGTCAAAGACCCCGCAGTACCGATACTCGTGTGAGTTAGAGAAAATAAAACCACATACAATTTGCAAATTAATTTTTTTCGTCAAAATTAATTTTTCTAAAATGTGTTTTTTTAAAAAAAAAAAAAAAGATATCTCTATATGCTTGGATACTGATTCTGATAACACACTTAACGGGGTTTTTGCTACATGTTGTATATGATACGTAGCTTGAAGTAGACACGTATTTTTTTGTTCCCGACTCATTTATAAACGCTAATTTCACAAGTTTTGAAAATGAAAGAAAATATGAAAAAAAAAACTGTAATCCCGAAAAAAATAACGACGGATATATGAAGTTCATCAACTATCATTGAGGAATAGGTGGACTTCTCCCTGCTTTAAAAACTGATTGAAAACTGAAGAGTTTTAATCTCAGAAAGACGAGGGGACCTATAGCAAGCTGTGGGACATAAGTATACTGTTACTATTTAGCCAGGCTACAGATGCGTTCTTACTTGTGAAGACTAAAATGGGATGGCTCACACCTTTTAATTATACCGGTTATCTATACCGTTCAAATCGAAATAAACTTAATAATTATAAATAAGTAACTCTCTATTATTTGATCCATCCATTATAACCTCTAAAGGTGAATTGCTGAAGATAGGCCTCCTCCATGGATTGCTTCATGGTAGATTTCGCCATGGGTGTCACAAATGGCAGGCGGGCTGCCAACCACAGAAGATGCTGCAGCCTATCTCCTGTATCAGTTTCACGGGACGATAGTGGATAGTGTATATTCTTACACCACCACTACACGGTTAGTAAAGCCTATCAGCGAAGTAAAGTATTAAAGTTGACACAACTTATCATAGAGCTTTATTTCTACTTTTTTTGGTAAATACTGTTACTTATGATCCTTTAAACCGGATAGGCGCTCAATAAACGTATCTACATTTTACAATATTACCACACGTTCACCATAAAGGTACAGCTTCCACAATCTGTGCTTTCATTTCCTTTACCGAATGAGTAATAATGTGATCGGTAAGAGGTTGTTGCACATCTCCTGTTCATTTTCTTCTGTTCATGACTTCTACGAGATGATATGGAATTTTACTTCATTCAACAGATCATAACATAACATAACATAAACACTCACGCCTGTCACCCAGAGGGGTAGGCAGAGACTACAGACTTCCATTTGGCACGATCCTGACACACCTCTCTCGCCTCCTTCACATCCATACACCTACGCATACATGCTCGTCGGTTAAGGGTACTCCTAATTTGGCCCGTTTTCAATAAATCGCCAATTTGGTCGATAAATTTTCGCCTAGGACGTCCCTTACCGACTCTGCCATTCACTTCTGCAACATAAATTTTCTTTGTCACTCTTTCCTCATTCATTCTTTCCACATGACCAAACCACCGAAGCATTCCTTTCTTAATCCTGGTCACAACATCATCTTGCAAACCACACTCTTCTCTTATTACACAATTTCTTACCCTGTCGTTCAGATTCAGCCCTAACATACTCCTTAAGGACCGCATTTCTACTGCGTTGATTCTACTCTCGTGCTTCTTCTGCCACACCCAACTTTCACTACCATACGTTAAAGTAGGGACCAACACAGCATTGTGAATTGCCATACGTGCCTTTTTTGACACATTTTGACTCTTCACAATAGAGTGCAGGGCCCCATTTACTCTATTTCCCGCATTCACTCGTCGTTCTATATCCTTATCATATCTTCCATCCCTGCTAAATACGCAGCCCAAATATACAAACTCATCTACTTGCTCGATCAACTCCCCTTCTATTCTTATTTCACAAATCGTTTTACTTTCTTCTCTTTCAAAAACCATAACCTTCGTCTTACTTGCGTTCACTTTCATACCCCTTTCTTTTAATGATCTGTTCATTAATGTAACCATCATTTGCAACTCGGCCGCCGACGACGCAAGGATAACTTGATCATCGGCGTACAAAAGGCATTTGACGGTTAACTCACCCATTCTTAATCCGCATTCTTCAACTTTCAAATTTTGCAAACAACTGTCCATAAATAGGTTGAACAGCCACGGGGAAGCCACACAGCCCTGTCTGACACCTTTATGGATGTCAAACCAGTCCGAGTAGACCCCGTTGATCCTAACACAAGCACTAGAGTCCCTATAAAGAGACTCCAATGCCTGTATCAAGCCAGCGCTCAACCCAAATGAGTTCAGTGTTTGCCATAGCACATCCCTATCCACTCTGTCATAGGCCTTTTCCAAGTCCATGAACGCACAAAAAACCTTTTGGTTTTTGGCCAAAAACTTCTCCGCGATCATGCGCATGGAAAAGACTTGATCTGTACATCCCATTCCCTTTCTGAATCCCGCTTGCACATCCCAAATTTTTCCATCAGTTTCTTTCATGACCCTTTCAATCAGTACCTTAGCATACAGTTTTCCCACAATGCTAAGAAGGCTGATGCCACGGTAGTTTTTACAGTCCTGCTGCGACCCTTTTCCTTTATATACTGGGACTATCACGGCTTTGCACCAGTCTACCGGTACCCGCTTCAGTTCCCAGCATAAATTAAACAAGGTGTGCAGCAGGCCTGCCACGACTTCCTCTCCAGCCCTTAGCATTTCGAGTGAAACTCTATCATATCCGGCAGCCTTACCTGCTTTCATGCTTTTCATTGCTTTCATTATTTCATCTATACTTATCTCGCTACCTCTTTCCTCTTCTTTCGGAGTTTCTACTTCACTTAGTACACACGTTGTCTCCTCACTCATAAACACGCTTTCAAAATATTCCTTCCATCTCTTTAAACTCAAAACTTCATCTTTCAGAATATAGCCATTCTCGTCTCTTATAACATTCATCATAGGCTGTTTTGAATGTCCCCTGGCAGTTCTTACAAGTTTCCAGAACATTTTAATATTTGCCTGGAAGTTATCCGATATTCTTCTATCATTCTTATCCGTTCTTTCTTGCTTTTTTCTTTCAACTACTTCTTTTACTCTCTTATTAAGATGTTTAAAGACTGCCTTTTTTCTTTCAATATCATCATTCGTACCGCTAGAATTACCAGCCTTTGTTGCTAGTAAATCTAGCCATGCTCTCTTCTTTGCTTCAACTTCCATACGTATCTCATCATCCCACCATAACGTATTATTTTTCCTTTCATTCTTCCTCTTACTAACACCACATACTTCGGTAGCTGCATCCACTAAACCTTTCTTTACATTTTGCCATACATTCTCCAAGTCTAACTCCTTCATACATAATTCATCCAAACCACTTATACTTTCTTTCAGTCTACATTTGAACTTGTTTCTCTCACCTTCATCTTGTAACCTTTCTGTTCTAATACGCTGTAACGCAGTGGTAGACACAGATGATCGATGGCGCCAACGCCTGAATAGACCATTAATTCGGCATAAAACCAAATAATGATCCGTTCCTACGTTAGAACCCCGGTAAACCCTTGTATCTACCACTGCGCCCCTCAATCTTTCATCCACAATTATGAAATCTATCATGCTTCTATCGTCACCTCTTTCCCAAGTATACATGTGAATCCTCTTGTGGCGAAAGCAAGTGTTCGTCACAAAAAGATTCTTTTCCATACATACAGTGAGGAGACTTTCACCATTCTCATTTATACTTTCATCACCAAACGTTCCCAATATCCTTTCATAACCAAGCCTCCTCACCCCAACCCTTCCATTAAAATCTCCTAGCATAATAATATTTTCATTTCCCTTACACTTCAATAACACCATCCTTACCATTTCCCAAAACTGCTCTCGGATATAAGTGGGCTTAGACATGTCTGGGGCGTAGACCCCTAACACAAACAACTTCTTTTAGACCACTTTCATTCGTATCCATAGCAGTCTTGGGCTTACACATTCATACTCTTTCACACATTGGCCCATTCTTTCTGAAAGGATGATACCTACCCCCCTGGCATGCCCGCTCGATCTCGTCTACACCAGACCAGTATGCGGTATACATGCCATGTGTAGTGACATCCTTCCCCTTCCTTTTCGTCTCATTTACACATAACACATCTATTCCTCTATCATACATCATATCGCACACTTCATCCATTTTATCATTCATTGCCCCACATACATTAAACGTAGCCAGACGGGCCTCTGCAATCCACTTTTCGCCTCTCCGGGAGACAGAACGTGACGGGTGGCGAACCTCGTCGCCGGTTTTCCTCCCGGAGATTCTTCGCACCCCTGCCCCATTAAAGGGGCGCCGGGAACTCGGGGCCATTTCTTTTATATAGTTCCTCATGTGCGAAAATATTGGGTAGTATGTTTTACGCCGCTACCACGGCGTGGAGCCGAGTCTGTGGTATCGGCTTGTCGCTCATTTAGCACCACCCGGGGGACACGTGTAGGGTGGGCCTAGGAATAGGTGGTCATAGCCTACGGACGCGAGCGACTTATCAACAGATCAAAATAATAAAAATAATTGATCGACAATTCACCAGCCTAGCGTGGCAGCTTTGACAATATCTATCGAAATATATGTATGAGTAAGGCTTTTGTTCGGCAGTGGACCTTTAATAGGTTGTTGTGACAAAAACATTATAAAAACAATCAACATTTCTTACTCGTATTTATTAATATTAATGAAGGGTGTAGAATATGCTTGCAAATTTGCGTGAGAAGAAGGCGTATACTGTATATTTCAGTGCAATAGAACTCATCTCTAAACGGGAGCAATTTCGCAGAAGCGCGTTTCGCTCGTCGGCAGAGATAAATTACCGTATCATAATAAAGTTCTCTTTCACTTTACGGGTTCTGTCTGCAAAGCTCTGAGTGCTCAGGTTTTTGTTACACATACACCTGTCTCAATAAGAAATGGTAAAAATATCTTGGTTTTATGTTTGCGTAAATTGGTTTCTTTAGAACAGATTTAAGGATTTTTGTGTATATAAAAATATTGCGGAAACTAAAAAGAAAGCGTATTAAGTTTTTCTGCTTACGTATTTGCCATTAATGTTTTAAGCATAAATACACAAACAAAAATATGTATGTATGAATGGATGATTCAACACGCAACGTTAGTAAGTATCCAACGTATGGGACAAATTCTAGGAAATATGAAGAATTTTTGAAGACAATCCATTTTAATAAAAAAAAAATATAAATGACTTCGCAATCTTCCGCTAACTAAATACAATGATGTGTCTTACCTAGATTAAAGAGAACCTCCCGCCCGCCCTCAATTTCATTCATTAACTCCGTCACCACTAGTCCCAGCACCACTACTTCCAACACCACTTTTCCAGGTAAGACACACCATCGACAATAATACGACACGTGTTTCGCCTCTACACGAGGCATCCTCAGGTAATGTAGACTCTACGGCGGCTGACCGCTAACTTAGTGGTGCCGGGAGTAGTGGTGTTGGGAGTAGTGGTGCTGGGACTAGTGGTGACGTGAGTTAGTGCATGCAATTGAGGCAGGGCGGGAGGTGCTCTTCAATCCAGGTAAGACACATCATTGTATTTAGTTAGCGGAAGGTTGCGAAGTAATTTATATTATTATTTTTACTATAGTGAATTTCCGCAAAGTAACGCCTGATTCTATCAATGACAATCCATTTGTTGTTTACTTTATTTTTTACAAATAATTTTAATTTTTTCTTTTATAGAGTAATGTTTTCAAATGAGCACACATTCAAGATGATTTAGTTAATCTATGCATGATTAAGAATCAAAATGCAGTTGCGTCGTAAACCCAGAGGTATAAGATCTGTATTATTTCCAGTAGTCTTCGGTTCACTACATTCACTCACTATAAGAAGCACAGCAACATAAAGCCGCTTTTTCACGCTGGTGTTCTGTTTTTTACCGTGTAGCGGAGGTATGTGAATATCCTTTACCCCATTTCATCCCGTGGATATCGTAAGAGGCAATAGAGGGGAAACTGAGGGAAACAAATCTGGAGATGGGTAGCAGCGTCTTCATAATAATGACTAAAAATAAAAAACTGCGGTCACCAAACCGCTTGTAAGCGAGACAACCATGGCAAATATCCCCTCTATAGGGCAATCACTAGGGGAGGCTTATGTTCAGTAATGGACTTTAATAAGCTGTCTCGGTAATGGAATACTTTGAGAGAGTAAGACTTCATTACTGAACTAAGTTTCCCATAAGATTGACTTATAATATCCCCCATATTTGCTATAGTTGCCACGCTTGGCAGACAGGTTGGCAAACAGTTTTTATTTTTTTAGTTGTTATTAGGAATACGCCTCTGCCCATGTTCTTGTTTTTTTTTATAGGATAGGGTGACAAACAAGCACACAGTCCATCTGATGGTTAAGTGGTTACTGCGGCCCATAGACATCTACATCTATCCTTGATTACAAATCAAAATGCAGATGCGTTGTCACCTGTGAGGACTAAGGTGGAATGCCTCGTTTCCCGTAAAAAGGGTCTCCGGTTCTCTACACTCACCATACGCAACACAGCAGCATTAAGCTACTATTTCACGCTGGTATTCTGTGAGAGTGTAGTCCTTCCCCGGTCGAGCCGACCCATTAGTGCTACAATTATACTAATAATATAACTGCAGCATGGCTCAACCACTAAAAGTTTATTTTCCTTTGCCGCATCTTACGACACCCACGGGATGATATGGGGTTGTGGATAACATATAATATAACACATAATAACATACATAAGGACTACATGGTGAAAAGGAACTGGTACACTCATATTCGTAATTCATTTATGGGTTAATGTATACATAACATACATAAGGACTACATGGTGAAAAGGAACTGGTACACTCATATTCGTAATTCATTTATGCGTTAATGTATACAACATACATAAGGACTACATGGTGAAAAGGAACTGGTACACTCATATTCATAATTCATTTATGGGTTAATGTATACGCTATTACAACAAAATCCCAGAAAATGTACAAAATTTGTCAATAAACAAGTTTAAATATTTTATTAAAGAAAAATGGTACAAAAAGGGTTATTATAATATCAAAGAATACATAAATGAAAATAACCCCTGGGATGTGGCATTACAACTTATGAGATGATCGCCACCATGCTAGTTTTATAAAGATTAAATATATTAAAAAAAAGTCCCGCTGGGTTTCTTGCTGGTTCTTCCTAGGACAGAGGTTTTTTTTTCGAAACTCGGCGGCAGAATCGACGTCATACGCGCTGCCATCTTCATTTAAAATTTCAATAACTATCATTGGTTCACTGCAAAAAAAATAACTTTAACTCCACATCAATTTCATGAATAATAATAATAATCATCATCATCATTACAGCCCTTCACAAGTCCACTGCTGAACATAGGCCTCTACAAATGTATACCACTAAGCACATTCCTGAGCCACCTGCATCCATCGACTTCTTACATGCCTTACCAAGTCATCACTCCATAATAAAAAAATTAAATAAAAAAACATATCAATAATAATAAAAACAAATAAAACTTACGATTCATATGACTGGTATGTTCTAATAGGAGACCTGTCACGGCCTTCCGGTGATGTCACGGAAACAATTCTCTTCCTAAAACATACAAACAAAACTATCCTTTAAAACCACTTCACCAAAATATACAAAATTCAGTAGTAAAGTAAAAAAGTAAAGTTACAGCCTATATACGTCCTACTGCTGGGCACAGGCCTCCCCTCATTTCTGAGGGGGTTTTAGGGCAAGGAAGTGTCCGCCGCGCTGCCCCAATGCGTGTTGGCGAACTTCACATGTCTTCGAAATATTTTTTTTCTTATTCCTCAGACATGCAGGTTTCCTCACGATGTTTTCCTTCACCGCCGAGCATGTGGTAAATCAGCACTTAAAATTGCAATTAACAATTTCATTGGTGCCGGCGGGGTTCGAACCCGGGTTACTCGCGTTCTGTTATATTTACAGTGAGCGTTAACCATCTGAGCTACCACCGCTCTCAAAATTCAGTAGGTATCAACGCAAACATAACACAAAAAAATGTATCACCTGACTGGTATGTTCTAATAGGAGACCTGTCATGGCCTTCCGGTGATGTGTCACAGAAACAATTCTCTTCCTAAAACGTACAAACAAAAATATCTATTAAAACCACTTCACCAAAATATACAAAATTCAGTAGGTATCAATGTAAAGATAACACAAAAAAATTTATAACCTTGAATCCCACCGCTTCCACATCATCACCGGGCTGTTCACAACGTCCAGGTGGTGTAGGAGGAAAGTAAGCCTCAGGTGACGACGCGCGCACGTCTTCCCTATACATACAAAAAGCATATATTAGTCTATTCCGCACATCTTCCTCTTAAAACATGCAATAATAGTGTGCTTGTTAAACCATTAGAACCGAAATCACAAAAAATGCAATACAAGTGTAAATAAGACAAAGAAAGTTAGATTAATGCAAATCAAAACAAACATAATATCATTGTTAAACCAAGCACCGCATGCGCAATTAATTCACATGTTTGTCACAAGACCATGTCACTCACCCGTGAGGATTAAGATGGAATGCCTTGTTATCAATAAAAAGGGTCTCCGGTTCTCTACAAATGACTAATATGTAGTGGATGCAGCCACATTATTGTAGACACCTCTATCATTACCACTTAGGATTATATGTGTATTGTATGTATATGATAGGATTATACGTGGTAGAGCCATGCTGCAGTTATATTAGTAGTATAGTTGTAGCACGAATGGGTCGGCTCGACCGGGGAAGGACCACGCTCTCACAGAATACCAGCGTGAAATAGTAGCTTAATGCTGCTGTATTTCGTATGGTGAGTGTAGAGAACCGGAGACCCTTTTTACTGGAAACGAGGCATTCCATCTTAGTCCTCACGGGTGACAACGCATCTGCATTTTGATTCGTAATCGAGGATAGATGTAGATGACTATGAGCCTCAGCAACCACTTATCATCAGGTGGACTGTGTGCTCGTTTGTCACCCTATCCTATAAAAAAAAAAAAAAAAAAAAAAAAAAAAAAAAAAGGAATCAAAATGCAAATGCATTGTCCCGGAGGACTAAGATGGAATGCCTCGTTAAAATTAAAATGGTTTTCTACACTAACCATATGAAACACAACAGCATTATTCGAGTATAATGATTGTATTCAGTGTGAACATGGTCCTTCCCGGTCAAGTTGATGCTGCAACAAAGACACAGCTGCAGGGTGGCTTACTTAACAGCGTAATCAACTAAACAATGATAGTAATAATATATAATATTATTAAATATATAATATAATAATAATTATATAGCATAAAAATATAAACTAATAGTTAATTACAAATGGTCATATAATTGAATCCATACCAAACTATTGTGTTGCAAACTGAAAGAAGACTGGTCTAAATTAGTCTTATGCAAACATCCTCATTAACAATAAAATAGGTATTAGCAGCATATAAAAACATATTATTTAAGTTGACTGATAATATTTTAATTTTCGAGCGGGTCTCACAGGTCACAGAGTAAGACAAATCAATACTTATCAATATATGATCGGGTCTCTAGAAATGAATGAATGCCATATGTCTATCTGAAATCTAAGATATGTTTCGAAGCTTTTTAAATAAATTGAATATAATAAAAAGTTCCATCATCCATCACAAAATGTAAAAACCTATCTTAAATAAGTTTTAAGATCGGTTTTTACATTTTGTGATGGATCATTATCATTATTACTAATCATTGTCTATATAAACCCATCTAAAAGTATTTGAAAAGTAATATTTTAATTAATTTATAATTAATAATTTCAATATTTTAAGCATGGTCCTTCCCCGGTGGAGCTGACCCATTCGTGCTACAACTATACTACTAATACAGCTGCAGCATGGCCCTACCACATATAAAATATCAAATTACAAAAGACATCAATGTGGATACTGACCTCATCATCATCTGGCTGAAACTCACTGTGCTCCGACAGATTTTCATCATCATCAGCATAAAGCATGTTGATGAAGTCTGCGGGCGGTTCATTTTTTGCTCTGCAATTTGACATCTGTAATATGTTTTAAAATAAATAAATAAAAACATATATTTTCACACCACACTGTATATCAAACGGGTATTTGTATCATAATACATGCTAACTCAACTTTACAACTATTTTCTCCCCTTTTGTAATATAAATAATGCTTATAAAATGGACTATTAACATAAATATATAATAAAAACATTATCAAAAGATCTGTAGAATTTTGTTCCGGTACTCCATATGACATCGATCTGTGACCATGAACAAATTACACCACAGTGATAATAAATAATAATAATTTTCACACCAATGCCAATTATGGCATTGTTTGGTGTGAAAATTACATCATCATCATTACAGCCCTTCACAAGTCCACTGCTGAACATAGGCCTCCCCCAAGTAATGCCACAAAGCACGGTCCTGAGCCACCTGCATCCATCGACTTCCTACCAGGTCACTCCATCTAGTGGGGGGTCGCACTACACTACGCCAACAAAATACCTATCACATCTTTATCGATATAAACTATTGACATATATACCACGGTAATATTTATAGATAATATTACCGTGTATATACCGTTAGCCGTTAGTGTTACAATCACTGCCGAATAATTGATTCAACGCCGTAGTTACATAAAAGCTCAAAGTGGCTTGCTGATTGCCGACTGTGGAGACTGCAATTTTATATGTTCAGTACATGGAATTTGTCCTACTTTGATTTTCAATAAAAGTCATTTTAAACTTCAATATAATACTCGTTTCTGTTTATTTATTATGTAATATTACTTGTTTTAGTGGTTTTACTTCGTTACAAAAAAAAAATTATTCTATTTTTATAACAAAAATCCTAACAACCACGTGTATGTCGTAAGCATGTAAAACACTATTAAGTATTTCTATATATTCTCGAAATTTTGTTACGTAAAAAAAAAAACTATATTCACACAAACACTTTGATAACAATTTTGTAATAAAACATTAAACTTACCTTAGAAAAATCCAAAATTCAAGGCAACAATGCACAAAAGCAACGACAAGAAAATGGCGCAATTTGAAAGTGGAAATTGGAATAAGAAATTAAAAATAACAATACACAGATTGACATTTGGTTGCCTTACGGTACGTATACACCAAAACCGATTTTGTCGGCCGATGGCGGACCGAACTACTCGGACGAGTTACTCGGACGTGTATGTGCAACAGTGCCGACATCGGACGTTGCCGGTATTCTGTTGACTCTGTTGTTAACAGACGCGTTTTTAAAATGGAGGAATTTGAAGAAATGTATCTCTTTGAAAATTCATACCGCAATTTAATTCGTCGACGTCATCGTCGGCGACATCGGCGTGTGTGGGTTAATGAAATATTTATGTACAGAAAACAACTAGGTGAATACCACCACCTTTTTGAAGAATTAAAATTACAACCCATGAAGTTCTTCGAATATTTTAGAATGTGTTTTAGCACATTTCAATATATTCTAAATGCAGTCGAACCACTAATAACAAAGCAGAATACAAACTATAGGGAATGTATATCACCGACGGAAAGACTCGCTATAACATTGCGGTAAGTATAGATGGATGTAATTTTATAGATTTGTTGTAGGGTTGGTTAGGCACTTAACGACAAGAATTCTTGTGACATAATTATTAACATGTTACCTTTAATTTCAGGTACCTTGCAACTGGACATTCTTTTCGATCTTTAGCATTTTCGTTTAGAGTGTCAAATAGTGCCGTTGGAATAATTGTCAGAGAGACTTGCAAGGCTATATTTATATATTTGATAGTCTAGTATCACATCATATGCCTATTCCAACCGACGAAATGATCCACCAAAATGTTGAATTATATTGGTCGAAGTGGGGATTTCCTAATTGTATTGGTTCGTTGGACGGTAAACATATTCGAATGAAATGCCCTTCTAATTCTGGTAGTATGTACTATAATTACAAGAAATTTTTTTCCATTGTTTTACAAGCGGTTGCAAGCCCAGATTACAAATTTTTATTTATTGAAGTAGGAGCTTATGGACAACAAAGCGATGGTGGTACGTTTGCCTCTTCGGCTATGTATCGTCAGTTTGAAAATGGATATTTAAATATTTCTAAATGTTTACCAAATACAAATACCTTGTTGCCCTTGGTATTACTAGCAGATGAAGCCTTCCTCTAAAAAAGGTATATTATGAGACCATATCCAAGACGTAACCTGGGAGAGCAGGAAACAATTTATAACGAACGTTTATCAAATGCCCGAGTAGTAATTGAATGTGCTTTTGGTATAATAACACAAAAATGGAGAATATTGACCAAATGTATAGAAACAACTACTGAAAATGCTGAGACTATTGTAAAGTGTATTTGTTTATTACACAACATTGTTATAGCCAAAGAAGGACAACCAAGGCACAATCATTCCACAGATCAAAGGAGAAATTTAGGTCAAAGAAGTAACTATGCTTCTAGAGGGCAAAACAGAAGTACGACTGAAGCTTATAATATTCGTGAAGCTTTCAAACACTTCTTTAGTAATGAAAATATGGTTCAATAAATTATAATTTTTCAATTAATTTTATTTTAAACCCTACTGTAATAAAAAAACGTGTGAAATTGAAATAAAAATCCATAGTTTAGTGACCTATTGGTTTTATTTTAATTAATAAGTATTATTTAGATGTACTCGTAATAATAAATGGAAAAATTATCGTAAATTCGAGTCCAAATCTGCATTAGTGATCGTGTACAAATGTTGAACGCTTGAACTAGGTATTTAAATACCTAAACACTGCCAAGTTTTAACAGTCCGACAATTATGCATTTATTTTACTATTTTAAAACAACACGTGTCACTAAATTTTAGTGAGACAAAGTGTGCCATACAGTTTACCATTGAATATTCCTACGCACATAAATATTTTTGTTTTCTTGGTCCACTCTTGTAAAATAATATAAAAAAGCAACTAAACTTATACATTTTCAATAAGAATCAATGTAAAAAAAACCTATTCAAATGGCTTCAAAAACTAGATTTTTCTATAGGATAGGGTGACAAACGAGCACACAGTCCACTTCTCTACACTCACCATACGAAACACAGCAGCATTAAGCTACCAATTTACGTAGGTACTCTGTGAGAGCGTGGTCCTTCCCCGGTCGAGCCCACCCATTCATGCTAACTATAATGGCTGTAGCGTGGATCCACCATGTAAATTGTAAATGATTAAACAGAAGAATTATTGAAATCCCTAAATAACTGAATTACCTTTATAATGTATAATTAATACACTATTAAATTATATCTTATTATAATTATTACTTTAATGAATACTACTCGACCTCTCCGTCGCAAACACACAAAACACATACACACATACGAAAATAACAATTTACACTCAACACTTAAAAACCAATAATTAATAAAAGGTTTAATTTTAATACTTTAAAATAATACTGTTTGATATATGTTTACGTAAGTTTCTTAATCATTAAGATTTCTGTTAAAATGTCTTAAATACAATCTTGGTAATTTTTTTTCCTGAATAAAGAAATTATTATGATTATTATGTTGATGATTGTGAAGGAGTCGTTTGATTGGTGGTCAGTGGCAAATGGCCCTTCGCGAATGCGGATGTTTGTGAAGGCGTCATTTGATTAATGATCAGTGGCAAAGGCTCTTCAATATTGACATGACAACGCATGGAGTAAATGACATATTCGATGACAAGTCTCCAGAATCGGGGCGACTTAATTCTTCGGAGTAACGGCTTACAGGAGAATATTGTAGTTGGGTATTTTCTTCTTCCATGAACACGTCTAACAATTTTCGTTGAACCAAGATTTTTCTATTTCGTGGCACTTCTTTTAAGTATGGAAGCAAACTCAACAAAAAGTTACGATCAGGATCATCTGCAGATTTATCTGCTGACCTGGACTCATATAATTGAAGTTTTCTTTTTTCGATCTCTAAATACTCTTGGTCCACATCAATATTTCTCTTTTTCATAAGTCTTCCAGGTTGATTGGATGTAAAACGATGAGCTTGCGTTATAGGTACACGAATAGGTTTGGTATGTGGTCTAGTATGTTGTTGTGACGTGGAGAATACTGCTTGGCTTGAATTCGAAGCTCCTAGCTGCGACAAAGATGAAGGTCCAGGCTGCAATAAAGGTGCGGGTGTGGGCTGCGACAAAGGTGAGAGTCCAGGCTGCGCTACTGTTTGTGGCTGTGATTCAGGTGAATACTTAGAAAAATAGGAGGACTCCGCAATATCTTCAGTTTCTTGGCTAGGAGGTTCGGGCACATTTCCGGTTAAAGTTTTCGGTGTGATTTGTTTCGCCAAGAATAGTAACGATTCGTAATATATCCACGAAGTTAATTTGTGATCCGCCGCAGCACCGGATCTACCTGGTTCATTGCGTTTGTTATATTCTTTACGGAATTGGTCCCTTAAATTGGTCCATTTTTTTTTAATGTCTGGAATCGCTATATCCATTTCCGATGCAACTTCAGCCCATAACCGTTTCGAAACATCTCGATTATTGTAATTTTTTGAATGTTTATCCCATAAGGTTGGTCTACTAAAAACACAACTAATTAATTTTTCAATATCCATAGTCGTTTAGGTGTATAAGAACGCTGACAGAAAAAAACAAAATTAATACAGAATTATTAAATTAAACTATAAATACACTTAATTTTCTCTGTAGACGCCGGCAGTCTGGCGAAAAATCCCAACAAGTTCGGATCGGCCGTTGATCGGCCGTTTTCGTCTGTCATCGGACGATGGCGGTCGTGTTGGTGTACGCGCTCTCTTTGTTTTACAAGTGTTTGATTCGATCGACGGCGTTCGGCCTTCGTTGCCCGAGCAAACTTCGGCCGATAACGGATTAGGTGTACGCGAGCCGAGAGGATAGAATATTTCATATTGATTCTATAATGCCAAACTTCTTCATAGAAACGTAGTCTCTATAAATAAGTTTTTATGGGTTAGAATGCTGTGGGTGGGTGCGGTCTCATGAGACCGCTAGGGATTTGACGGAACAGTCTCATGGGACCGCTAGGGGCTTGAGCGGTTGAATATGCGTGATATTGGCTGTTTTCCAAATAGCAGGAAATCACTATCTTGAATGCACTTATTGTAAAGAATCGTCGAAAGAACACAGATTGTGTCTGCTGTATATTAAAGGAAGAAAGGAGAAATGCCATCCGATTCGGATCCCTTGCAAACACCTAAGTTTCTAAGTTCTCTTTTTACTTAGGTTGTTTGGTTCCTGTTAAAGAATCACTATCAGGTGTAAACTTCTCTGAATCTTAGTTAGATGGTTCAAATACGGATTTTAAAAAAAAACTTGAAAACAGATTACCTGCTTCGTCTGATAAGTTAGTTGCTTCCTGTTTATATTTGATAGTATCTGTAATACTATTGCTATATTAACGATTATGAATGTATTACCAAAAATTTTTTTAATGTTTTCGTTGGCCGTCTTTTATATAGTGTTCATGTATTTGCGAAAGCAAAGTATACGTTCAGTTTTAGAATCTGGAACTTTAAATGGAAAAAATTCGCAGTCGGAATAAGACTTGTACTTTTTCAATTTTATCCAAGCTTTATTTTTGTTTTTGTATATATGTATCAAAATGGGCGTAGTAACCATATAGAGAAACCTGAGGGTTTAAATGGTCGAAGTGAAGCATGGTTTTTAATAAATAAATAGACCTGTTTATAAAATATATTACAGCCGATTCAGATAATATACTGGAAAATAAGGAAACACAGTCAATTTATGATACTATTAATTTCATCAAACTTGGCTTCAAAAAAAAGCGTATTTTAGGTTTGCGCGGCATAGCCCGATACAGGGAGGATATACATATAAATACAGGTGTAAAAAGGCGAATGAAAAGAATCTAAGGAGACTAATTCCATTTAGGGTACTAAACATACATTATTATTATTGTTAATCATAAATAAATCAAGTGAGTTTCATTGGTGATTTCTTAAATTATTATTTTGGAAGCTACCAATGATAAGGTTAACTCGTACTCGGTAGGAGATGCCTACTTAATAGAAAATATGTTAAAGTCGCTTAATAAATTTGTCAATATTTCCAGATAACATGATATTTTGCAATGCATCCGAAGGAAAATAAAAGGCGGCAACAATGTGTCTCATTTTTAGCTGGCATCTTCATCAAAATGTAATATTTATTAAAATATTTATTTAAAAGAAGACAATTTGCACATAGATAGATCTTTTATTACGGCTATTAGTACCCCGCTACTATCACGTTTCCCACAAGCAATGCTGTCTCGATCGCAACAAAACACGCTGTATCGGAAATTTATAACAATTACAGGAGTTAACCAAGTTTCTCTTAAGACTATCAAATCGTAAGACTCCGATGATATAAACAGTGTTCAACTTAGTCCGTAGTCCCCTAGAGTTCTGATACAATAAATAAATTTCTTATATTTACGCGAACGCTACACAATGAAATAATACTAGTTTTTACGGAATTTATCGCGTATATTTAACTTTTTAAATACCCGACGTTTCGAACGCTTTACAGCACTCATGGTCACGGGCGGGACTGAGATGTTTAACGTCCAGATGTCATAGTTAACCGCGGTTACCATAGATTAAAATTTAACTTTTGTTCCGATCTGCACAGTATGAACTTATGGTATCTTGAAGTCTTGCAGTTGTATGCTTGGGTTGGGATTTAATTTTATTTATTATAGGATCCCAAGGAGATGGTGGCACCCAGCCATCTTCTCTATTGAAATTAGGATGTTTTTTGATTTCAATAGCCTCGCGAATCATCCTTGGAAGGAATCGGTGTTCTTTAGCGAGGATTTGTGGTCTATCAAATCTGATGTAGTGACGGGGGCGATCCTGTACGTAGACGCAGACTGCAGACTTCCCGGAGCGTCAATTCTTCACATCAGCTATATGTTCTTTAACGCGGGTTTTAAATTGATCTTTTAGTTGGTGAAAGACCACATTCACAATCAAGCTTGTACACTCCTGCACCTTGCAGAGGGACATTACACTTGACTGATGGTAAAAACTGACCAATATTCTTCAGCGGCTTGAAGTATTGTTACGAGCTTGAGGTTCGTGACAATAAAAATTGCCGATAGAATTACCTAAATTAACACTTTAATTCACTTTACACTAATTAAAGTTAAAAACACTAATAATTAATCACACTGATTCACTTTATTCCGCTCCGAAGCTTCGCTTGTCTCGCCGAATCCAATACTCCCTCGATCGCATCTTGCAGCGCCTATTTATATAAATTAGCAGCGAAATATCCAGAATATTCAAGTAAACACGCGCAAGGTACCGAGAGTTCGTGTTTCAATTTCAAGAAGTTTAGTTCTTCGGTTCGAGACTAGATGGCGCTAGTGCCGTCGACTTGAGCGCGTAACACTGCCCCCTCCTAAGACATGCTCGTCCCGAGCATTATCGGCCCCATAATAACGCGCCAGGCGATCCACATGGACGATCTTAGGAATCCCCTTTTGCGCCTTTCTGTAACGGCTCCGCAATGTCAAGGGATGTCCTATCCCGTGGTGCACCAACATTGTACAATTTCGATGCTCCTCTACTCCGTGTCTGAGGTCCCCTCACAGCCGCACAACTTGTACATGTACGACACCAATCCTCGACATCGTCACGATAATGGACCCAGTAAAACTGTTCTCGAACCTTCAGTAAAGTTCGTTTAACTCCCAGATGGACTCTTGAACGACCATTATGGCACAGCTGTAGAACATTCGGCACTTTAGCTTTAAGGACAACCATTTGCAAACGACAGCTATCTCCTCGACCATTGTCCCATTTACGGCACAGGACTCCATCCTGAAGCAGCAAGCTGTCCCATTGGGCCCAAAAGCTTTTCGTGGTTGTACTCATCGCTGAGACGTCCCTCCACTTAGGCTTGGTAGCACGGGCCTTCATCCATCCCAGAATCGGCTTGATGTCCGGATCTTCCTGCTGTGCATGTCGTAGGCTGTCCCTCCACCCGTTGCTGAGGTGGTCTGTCCTGAGCATCCTCACGGATACCACTTCCTTACCTTGCCTACTACAATGGTTGCAATCTTCAGGACAAGGTCTTCTTGACAATGCATCTGCGTTGCCGTGAGATTTCCCGCTGCAGTGTCTGATAGTAAAGTCGTATTCCTGCTACTGCTGGGCGGTGCTGTTAGCCGCACTTCCTTTCTGAGACCGTTCACCTTCCCTTCCTAGGGTGTGCTTAGGGCAGCTGGACCGAAGATGGCCCCTTTCCCCACAGCCATAGCACCTAGGGCTGTATCCTTTATTGTGGTCGCGAACCGTAACTGCTGCAACCTCCCTAGCTTGAGGTGAACGATGATCCTGTCGCCGCCAGGCAGTGCCGTTAGCTGCACTACCCTCCTGATATCGTTCATTTTCCCTTTCCGCGGTTCGCTTAGGGCAGCTGGATCGAAGGTGGCCCTTTTCCCCACAGCCATAGCACCTAGGGCTGTATCCTTTGTTGCGGTCGCGAACTGTAGTTGCTGCAACTTCCCTGACGCGATGGGAACGAAGATCCTGCCGCACGGCTTCCACCTCCAGTGCATGGGCCAAGGCATCCTTAAGCGTCTCGTGGTGCCCGAGCCTCACAGCAGCTCTGACTTCCAGGTCGCGGATGCCGTCGATGAATGTCTGCACCAGGTTCCCTTCAATGAGCGCCGGTACAGACCGGTATGCTTTTCGCACCAGCTTCTCCACCTCTAGAGCCCACTGCTGCAGGTTTTCGTTGATGCGCTGCGCGCGATCTTTAAGCTGCGCACGCAAAACGTGTTCCAGGTGAGCGTCGCCATATCTCGCCTCCAATGCCTCAAGGAGTTGCTCATAAGTCACTTCCTCACCGAGAGCTTCCAGAACTGTTAAGGCCTGGTCGCGCAGGCCTAGTGTGAGAGCAGTCATGGCCTGACTTTTATTCCAGCCGTTCGCCTTCATAACAGCCTCGAACTGGATTTTATAGGCTGACCAGGAAGAAGTCCCGTCGAACAGTGGCACCTTGAACCCACGTAGCGAAGGTGTAGTAGCTACTACGGGAGCTGTAGTTCCATCCCCAAGTTTGAGTTCGTCCAGTGATTTCTTCATGTCAGCCATTACGTTGTCAACCCGATTGTTCACTTGGTCGATTCGGGTTTCAGCTTCCGACAGGCGGTTGTCATGTTGAGCAACCTTATCTTTCACCTCCCGTATCTCTTTTCCGAAGGTAGCGTGGATATCTTTCATGAGAAGCATCTGCTCTTCCTTATCGCGTTTGAGCTGCTCTTCCAAACGACGGACCCCCCTGTTCCTCCTGTCCGCCCCGCAGCTGCTCTTCCAATCGGCGGGCCTGTTCCTCCTGTCCGCGCTGCAGCTGCTGCAGCATCACCATCAGAGCACCTAAGTCAGGTGCTGCAGATGCAGGAGCTACTGACGGGCCGATCTCCGTTGCCTGCGGCTGGCCCTCCGAAGTCTGCGGCGTTGCACCACCAAATCTTCTCTGGTCCGTCTCCTGCTGGCGTTGACTTCGGGTACGGACACCCTCCGTTTCCTCCTTAGGTAAAATCGGCATGATTTAATCCCACTTCTGACACAAATTGTTACGAGCTTGAGGTTCGTGACAATAAAAATTGCCGATAGAATTACCTAAAGTAACACTTTAATTCACTTTACACTAATTAAAGTTAAAAACACTAATAATTAATCACGCTGATTCACTTTATTCCGCTCCGAAGCTTCGCTTGTCTCGCCGAATCCAATACTTCCTCGATCGCATCTTGCAGCGCCTATTTATATAAATTAGCAGCGAAATATCCAGAATATTCAAGTAAACACGCGCAAGGTACCGAGAGTTCGTGTTTCAATTTCAAGAAGTTTAGTTCTTCGGTTCGAGACTAGATGGCGCTAGTGCCGTCGACTTGAGCGCGTAACAGTATGTTTTGATGGAAGCACGCTTCAAGATGTAGCCAATCTTGTCAGTGACTCCTCTAACATAATATGGCAGGACAGCAGGTACACACTCGACTGTGGCCAGCTTCACTCGTTCACTGTGACGTAGGCGCGGGACCCGAAGCTTGTTGTCATGCAAAACTTGCTTGACATGGTGGAGCTCGGCAGCCAGGTGTTTACTGTCACAGATCCCTCGTGCTCTCTGAAACAAAGATTTACCCATGGTAGGTAATTGTGAAGGATGGTGGTGGGAATCACCGTTTAAATATCTATCTGTATGGGTCTTTTTTCCATACACAGTATGGCTCAAGGTGTTATCAGGATTCCGAATTACTAACACATCTAGAAAAGCTGAGGAATTGTTTGCCTCTTACTCCATTGTGAACTGAATTTTAGAATTTATAGAGTTAAGATGGTCTAAAAATGCAGTTACTTTATCTAAAGGTAGAATTGTTAAAGTGTCGTCTACGTACCGCTTGTAGAATCTTGGATTTATGGGAGAAGTAAGCAGGGCTTTCTCCTCAAAGTCTACCATGAATATGTCGGCAACAATGGGAGATACAGGTGAGCCCATCGCCACACCATCTACTTGCTTGTAGAACTCCTCCTTCCACAATAGGTACCCAGATGTAAGGCAGTGTCTGAGTAATACTGCGTATTCTATGGGCAAGTTGTTTTCTTCCAGCCTCTAGTTACAATTGAGATGCAGTCTTCAAGAGGTAAGCATGTAAACAATGACTGCACATCAAAACTGACCATAGTTTCATTGTCTGCTAGATGTAGGTCTTTAATCTCGCTGACAAAATGGTAGGAGTCCTTAATGTGTGCTCTTGTATGTCCCCTGAGCGATGTTCGAGTGCTGTAAAGCATTCGAAACGTCGGGCATTTAAAAAGTTAAATGTACGCGATAAATTCCGTAAAATCTAGTATTATTACAATAAATAATGTTTATCAGTATTATGTGAAGTCATTGTAATAGGATACTAATAAAGCACCAATACTATATCGCTGTACACATCATCGTTGGAGCCACACTCAAGTGTGAGTAACGATCCAAGAGCAAGTTTTATCCGACACTATTCCGATGATATCCCGGACGTCAGTCTGAGCGAGATTAGAATGGCTCTCCAACACCTTAAAAACGGCAAGGCCCCGGGCGAGGATGGAATTACAGCGGAGCTTCTGAAAGCGGGTGGAACACCGGTACTTGAAGTCCTTCAGAAGCTCTTCAATTCCGTCCTCCATGGTGGCACTACTCCAGAGGCGTGGAGCAGAAGTGCGGTGGTCTTGTTCTTTAAGAAAGGCGACAACGCTCTCTTGAAGAACTACAGACCGATTTCCCTTCTGAGCCGCGTCTACGTGCTGTTTTCGAGAGTCATTACGAATCGTCTCGCAAGCAGACTCGACGACTTCCAGCCTCCCGAACAAGCCGGTTTCCGAAAAGGCTTCAGTACCATAGACCACATACATACCCTGCGGCAGATTGTACAGAAGACTGAAGAGTACAATTTGCCACTTTGCCTGGCGTATGTGGACTATGAGAAAGCCTTTGATTCCGTCGAAATTTGGGCGGTGCTGCAGTCCCTTCAGCGGTGCCAAGTTGACTGTCGGTATATCGAAGTGCTGAAGTGTTTGTACAGTAGGGCTACGATGGCTATCCGAGTACAGAACCAGAGCTCGAAACCTATCCAACTGCAGAGAGGTGTAAGACAGGGTGACGTTATATCCCCGAAACTCTTCACCGCTGCTTTGGAAGACGTTTTCAAGCTACTGGACTGGAAAGGATACGGTATTAACATCAATGGCGAGTACATCACTCACCTTCGATTTGCCGACGATATAGTCCTTATGGCAGAATCGCTGGAGGACCTTAGCACTATGCTCAATGACCTCAATGGTGTCTCCCAACGGATAGGTCTTAAGATGAACATGGACAAAACAAAGATTATGTTCAATCTCCATGTCACACCTATGCCGGTAGTTGTGGGGAGCACTATGCTCGAAGTTGTTGACGAGTACGTTTACCTGGGACAAATATTCCGACTAGGTAAGTCCAACTTCGACCGAGAGGTCAATCGACGGATTCAACTCGGCTGGGCAGCGTTCGGGAAATTACGACACATCTTCTCGTCAGGTATACCTCAATCTCTGAAAACTAAAGTGTACAACCAGTGCATGTTGCCAGTGATGACTTACGGATCAGAGACGTGGTCCTTCACTGCTGGCCGTATGAGGACGCTCAAGGTCGCTCAGCGAGCTATGGAGAGGGCTATGCTCGGAGTTTCTCTGCGTGATAGACTCAGAAATGAGGATATCCGCAGTAGAACCAGAGTGACCGACATAGCCCAACGGATTAGTAAGCTGAAGTGGCAATGGGCCGGCCATATAGCTCGAAGAACCGATAACCGATGGGGAAGAAAGGTTCTCGAGTGGCAGCCTCGTACCGGTAGGCGTAGTGTAGGGCGACCCCCCACTAGATGGAGTGACGACCTGGTAAGATATGCAGGAAGTCGATGGATGCAGGTGGCTCAGGACCGTGCTTTGTGGCATTACTTGGGGGAGGCCTATGTTCAGCAGTGGACTTGTGAAGGGCTGTAATGATGATGATGATGATGATGATGACTATATCGTTTAATAATATAATATAATAATATACGAATCCGAAAAAGTTTAATTAATTTGTGTAAAACTTTGTGTTTTAAATTAAATATTGAAAAGTTTACCATTTGTGCTTTATTAATTTATTTCTTGAAAGGATTAATTTTAATTCGTGCCAAGTTCAAATAAAAAAGTAAGCAATTTATCAAAACATTTGTGGTTTCCAAATTGACAACTATTCACAACAATTTAAATAAGTAAACAAACATTCTGCAATCATTCATTCTTTTCATATATGTATTCTTAATTTACTTATACTGAAATTAATTTCAATATAGAGAGACGTAAATAGTTAAATTAGTTAATGCGCTTAAGGATTACAAATTAAAAGGATGTTACAAAACTCATTCACAGATATTAAATTCCAAACTTTTATTACTTTAGGCGGTTAATGCACAACTAAAATGGGCTTTAATTAATTTTTAACAAGTACCTATGAAACTAAAACGAAGTTCGTTCATTAGAATTAAATTTATTGTTTTTATTATAATTAAAAAACAAGTAAACTGTTTTTGGTTCGACCCGGGATTTATACCTGCGACCACCTGATCAGCACGAGCACGAGCAGCAGGAAAGCATGAGCCAGAAGATGAAGTGACACGCTTTTTAGAGTATGAAAATATTTACTATATTAAGGCATTTGAATGTACTGCCACGTAAATGTGCATCTGCGATCATCGTCTTTTTTATGTTTTTTCAACCACTATCCTTGTAATCTGCGAATATATAACGGGCTAATACGAGGCTGCTACTTTCAAACATTTCTTCCTCATCGATTTACCATTGGTTCTTTCAGCCTTATGAACAATTTTAGCATATATACCCCTTGTGCAGTGCGTTAGGTTGTTTGCAGGTTATATTGTACATATAATTTTCTAGGCTTACCAACGAGTCTCCTTTTTTGCCTAGGAATTCGCCTGCTGAATCTACCAACCTTTTAACAGTTTCTACTGCTAGATAGCAGTGTTTTTATTGCATGTTTCGGTCTGAAGGGTATAAAAAGTTAGTTTATATACATGCTGTGTACAAACACTTTCCGGAGCAGGTGTTCGCCTTATTGGCCATAATCTTCAACGCCTGCTTCGAATTCAGCTACTTTCCCACCTCTTGGAAAGAGGCAACTGTCATTGGCATTCCCAAGCCAGGCAAACCTCACCACCTCCCCTCCAATCACCGTCCCATCAGCCTCCTCAAGGCCATGGGCAAACTTTTCGAACGAGTTATTCTCGTGCGCATGAGGCGCCATTTGTTTCCCACAGACGGCGACCCTCTTGTCATCCCTCAACAATTCGGGTTTCTAGCCAAACACTCGTGCCCCCAGCAAGTTCACCGCATAGTGGAATATATCCTCAGCGGTTTTTATCTTCGTCGTCAAAAAACCATCGCGGTCTTTTTCTACATTGCCAAGGCATTCGAAAGAGTCTGGCACGAGGGCCTTATCTACAAATTGTACGACTTAGGCCTCCCTGACCGTCTCATCCGCCTTGTAGCCTCCTATCTGAAGGATCGTACCTTTCGCTTTATACACGAAGGCACGCTATCCTCTACTCGTCAAATCAAAGCCGGTGTCCCTCAAGGCTCTGTGCTTGCCCCTCTCCTATATATACTATTCACCAACGACATCTCTATCCCATCGAACGGTATTAAATTAGCCCTCTTCGCAGATGACACAGCCCTTTACTCTAAAGGAAACTCAGTGCCACAGATTCGGAACAAGATCCAAAAAGTCATTTAACGACTTAGGAGCTTGGTTCCAAAAATAACGTATCGACGTAAACCCGGAGAAGAGCTCCGCCGTCTGGTTCGAATATAAACGACGCCGTCTCACCACCACTCAGCCAATCAGGATGTTAAGAACCCCTGTCCCATGGCTAACAAAAGCCAAATATTTAGGCGTCACCCTTGATGCAAGGTTCACTTTCGAGCCCCATGTCAAGAAGGTAAATCGCTCTGCACGATTTTACATGGGTAGGCTCAACAGCATGTTGGGCAGACACAGTAAAATGTCCCTCCGCAACAAGCGAACCTATATAAGGCGACCCCCATTTTCGCACATGCTAAGCCCAAAGTTATAAATGAACTTCAAATAGTTAAAATATATTCTATTGTAGGGCCACTAACTCGCCCTATTATGTCCGTAATGCCTACCTACACCGAGACTTAGAGCTCCTAACAATGCAGCAGTTCCTTAAATCACTCTCTGAGAGATTTTTCGAAGCCTCAGAGTCCCACCCAAATCATCTCATTCGTGAGACAGCTGCCTATGCAGCCCCTATCCACACTCGCTATAGTGTGCGCAGTCCGAGAAACTCTCTCTCGGACCCCCCCAACAAGATTTCGGCTGACCTGAACTGCCTCCTGGCGGCTCAGGCCGAGCCTACATAACACATTCCTTAATCTGCCTTAGTTAGGCACACTTCTAAGCGGTTTTTCGCCGCTTGCGCCCTCCTTTCTGCCAAGGAGGGTCGCGTTCGTATACGGCTTAGAGATCTCTCGTCAAATCGGTAAGCCAATCCATAAAGGCGGTGTTTAGTGGGTAAAAGTCTCCACATAACCACGCAGCCGGCTGCGTGGTATGCTATGAGCATTCACCGCCTCCCTCCCCCGCTTTCCGGAGGGTTGCCCATATTTGCTTCGGGCGCAAAAAAAACATGCTGTGGGTCATTCCATTTTCGATCTCAGTGGTGACAATGCATCTCTAGTCTTCTTTGTAGAAAGGCAGCTGCAGGTGTCCATGGACTGCAGTAACCACTTTTTTTTGTGGACTGTAATAGTTTTGTTAGCTAATTAATCCTGAGATAGATTTAAAGAGGAACAAGGTAGAAATTTTCCCTTGGGTGATTTGTCGTGAACAATATTAAAGTTGGTAGCTAAAACACTGAACTCATAATCAAGAGAAAGTCTGCAAAAGCCATATAACAGAAATACTAGATTTAAGTCTTATTTTAACTTTTATTAACATTAAAGAGAATTGCTCGTAAGCCAGTTATATACAAACTGTTAAGACGACCACAAAGTGCTCGTTAACTTGGCAAATTTTCAATTTCAACTTGATAGCTGCTCATTTACCGATGTGGCCAATATTGCCGCAGGAAGGTTGGAATTTATTATAATTAAGTGTCCTTGTATTGACAGTTAAACTGGGCTAGAACTATGGTTTAAAAATAATTACTTCCAAATCAGTTCACTTTTTATTTACAACCTAGCGGTCGCCCGCGGCTTTGTCCGCGTACAATTTCTGATTTCCTATGAAATCATGAAATTTTCTCGCTGCAAAAGTCTACCTCTATATAGAGACTATATAAAGCTTATGTAAGTTATTATTACAATTTGATGATACAGTAATATTATGTTATCCCGTCGCGTTTTAAATATCCATAAAGGCCAAAGTAATCATCGAATGTGCTCAAGGGGAAACATTATTCATACCGTGAGTACTTATTACGATCAGAACACTCATTTAAGTTTCACATTCAACGCTAATTCCATGCGAATCCACAAAATATTGTGCATTATTTGAAGACATTTTTATTGCTTCCTTGTTTATGGCCTACATGATAATAAATAATATGTTTTTAAGGAATGTGTATTTTATTTATAGACCTCTTTGTATAAAAAAAATTTAATTGATAGAATCAGGCGTTACTTTGAGGAAATCCATTATAATAAAAATATTAATTAATTTGCAACCTTCCGCTAACCAAATACAATGATGTGTTTTACCTGGATTGAAGAGCACCTCCCGCCTCTCTCAATTGCGTGCACTAACTTCGTCACCACCACTTCAAACACTACTTCCAACACCATTAATCCAGGTAAGACACACCATCGACGACAATACGACACGTGGTTCGCCTCGACACGAGGCATCCTCATGTGATGTAGACTTTACGGCGGCTGACCGCTAAGCTTAGCACTTAGTGGTGCCGGGAGTAGTGGTGTTGGAAGTAGTGGTGACGGAGTTAGTGCACGCAATTGAGGGAGGGCGGGAAGTGCTCTTCAATCCACGTAAGACACATCATTGTATTTAGTTAGCGGAAGGTTGCAAAGTAATTAATATTTTTATTACAAAATTTTTGACACGGTTTTCGTGTGTTAAAATCACCAGACTACTAGCTGCACTTACTCTCGAACAGGCCACATAAAACTGTCCGTGGAAAAGTAAGGTCTAATCAAACCATTTTCAATGACCGCCCTAGTGCTTTATTAATGGTCGTAGCGAAGCTTTTACAGATGTATATATATAATCAAAGTAGCGAAGCATACTTTCAGGGGAAATTGTAGTCTCTTGAACTCAAGGGGTAATCTGATGGTATTAAAGGTACTCGTGGTATGAAAACAGATTACCCTTGAGCACATTCGGTGATTATTTATGCCTTTAAAACATTTTTATCGGAAGTTATATCACATCACTACCTCAACTGAGGTTCTTCCTTCTGTCCTTCGCCGCCCAAATTACAAAACTAATTATAAAAATACAAATACATATGATATATCATAAGAATATTGATTAACTGTATTTATTTGATTTCTTAGTATGTTACATGAGATATTATTGAATACTGTGCATTACATACTAACTCTTTAGTACTGTTACGAGCTTGAGGTTCGTGACAATAAAAATTGCCGATAAAATTACCTAAATTCACACTTTAATTTACTTTACACAAATAAAAGTTAAAAACACTAATAATTAAACACACTTATTCACTTTATTCCGCTCCGAAGCTTCGCTTGTTTCGCCAAATCAACACTACTTGCGTCTGTGTCAACTATAAATTCTTTGCTTGCATCAGGGTATCCCAAAATAGGTGTTCAGCACACGTACTCCTGAGATGTCAGTGGTCCTGACCAAGGTTCGAGCTACTTTCCATGGAAGGTCATTGTTTACCCTTTCCACAAGATGTAGAAAGGGTAACAATGACCTTCCATGGAAAGTAGCCGGTCAGGACCACTATCTCAGGAGCGGAATAAAGTGAATAAGTGTGTTTAATTATTAGTGTTTTTAACTTTAATTTGTGTAAAGTAAATTAAAGTGTGAATTTAGGTAATTTAGGAATTTTTATTGTCACGAACCTCAAGCTCGTAACAATTGGTGTCAGAAGTGGGATAAAATCATGCCGATTTTACCTAAGGAGGAAACCGACGGTGTCCGTACCCGAAGTCAACGCCAGCAGGAGACGGACCAACGAAGATTTGGTGGTGCAACGCCGCAGACGTCGGAGGGCCAGCCACCGGCTGAAGGCCCGTCGGTAGCTCCTACATCTGCAGCACCTGACTTAGGTGCTCTGATGGTGATGCCGCAGGAGCAGGCTCGCCGACAGGAGGAACAGGCTCGCCGACAGGAGGAACAGGCTCGCCGACAGGAGGAACAGGCTCGCCGACAGGAGGAACAGGCTCGCCGACAGGAGGAACAGGTCCGTCAGTTGAAAGAGCAGCTGCAGAGCGGACAGGAGGAACAGGCCCGCCGATTGGAAGAGCAGCTGCGGGGCGGTCAAGAGGAGCAGGCCCGCCGACAGGAGGAACAGGCCCGTCGGTCGGAAGAGCAGATGCTCCTCATTAAGGACCTTCATGCTACCTTTGGGAAAGAGATAAAGGAGGTGAAGGATAAGGTTGCTCAACATGACAACCGCCTGTCGGAAGCTGAAACCCAAATCAAGGAAGCTAAAACCCAAATCGACCAAGTGAACAATCGGGTTGATTACGTGGTGGCTGACGTGAAGAAAACGCTGGACGACCTCAAACTGGGTGATGGAACTACAGCTCCCGTAGTAGCTACTACACCTTCGCTACGTGGGTTCAAAGTGCCACCGTTCGACGGGACTTCTTCCTGGTCAGCGTACAAAATCCAGTTCGAGTCTGTTATGAAGGCGAACGGCTGGAATAAAAATCAGGCCATGACTGCTCTCACACTAGGCCTGCGTGACCAGGCCTTAACAGTTCTGGAAGCTCTCGGTGAGGAAGTGACTTATGAGCAACTCCTTGAGGCATTGGAGGTGAGATATGGTGACGCTCACCTGGAACACGTCTTTCGTGCGCAGCTTAAAGATCGTGTGCAGCGCATCAATGAAAACCTGTAGCAGTGGGCTCTAGAAGTGGAGAAGCTGGTGCGAAAAGCATACCGGTCTGTACCTGCGCTCATTGAAGGGAACCTGGTGCAGACATTCATCGACGGCATCCGCGACCTGGAAGTCAGAGCTGCTGTGAGGCTCGGGCACCACGAGAAGCTTAAGGACGCCTTGGCCCATGCACTGGAAATGGAAGCCGTGCGGCAGGATCATCGTTCCCATCGCGTCAGGGAGGTTGCAGCAGCTACAGTTCGCTACCGCAACAATGGATACAGCCCAAGGTGCTATGGCTGTGGGGAAAAGGGCCATCTTCGATCCAGCTGCCCTAAGCGAACCCTAGAAAGGGAAGGTGAACGATCTCAGGAGGGTAGTGCGGTCAACAGCACCGCCCAGCAGCAGCAGGGAAACGAGTAAAAGCCAGAACTGCGGGGCGGGTACTGGCTTTTTTTTTTTTTTTTTTTTTTATAGAAGAGGGGGGCAAACGAGCATGTGGCTCACCTGATGTTAAGTGACTACCGCCGCCCATGATCAACCGCAACACCAGGGGAATTGCAGGTGCGTTGCCGGCCCTTTAGAAAGGAGTAAGCTCTTTTCTTGAAGGTCCCCAGGTCGTATCGGTCCGGAAAAATCACCGGTGGTAAATTATTCCACAGAGAGGTTGTACGCGGAAGAAAACTCCTTTTGAAACGTACAGTGGTGGACCGCCAAGCATCCAGATGGTGTGGATGGTATCGGGACGTTTGCCGTGTAGTGCGTTCACGAAATTTGGCGGCTGGGATTAATCCGAACAATTCCTCAGAGCACTCCCCGTGATAGATGCGATAAAATACGCAAAGAGATGCAACATCTCTTCGCAGCGCCAGTGAATCGAGCCGATCGGAAAGCACTCGGTCGTCGACGATTCGAGCCGCTCTGCACTGGATGCGGTCAAGTGGAAGGAGCTGGTACTGGGGAGCCCCAGCCCAGAGATGGGAACAGTATTCCATGAGCGGCCGAACCTGCGCCTTGTAAAGTTGCAGGCGGTGTGCCGGCATGAAATACTGTCCCGCTCTGCTGAGCACGCCAAGCTTTTTAGAGGCCAATTTGGCCTTCCCTTCCAAGTGACCACGAAACTGCACGTCACTCGATATGTCGACGCCGAGGATTCCGATACTGGCTGAGGCAACAAGGGGAGTGCCTTGAAACTGAGGGGATACGACAAAGGGGTTCTTTTTAGCGGTTAACGCGCAAACTTGTGTCTTCTGGGGGTTAAACTGGACTAGATTTAGTCGCCCCCCAATCCGAGACTCTGTCCAGCAGAGACTCGACTTCAGACACAAGTTTGTCCCGGCACTCAGAGACGTTTTCCCGAGAAATATTTGCTCGGCCGGTGTAAAGAGCATCACCAGTGCTGTCATCTGCATAGCAATGAATGCTACGGGTTTGCAACATATCATTGATATGCAGAAGAAACAGCGTTGGCGATAGCACGCAGCCCTGTGGAACACCAGCATTAATAAGCTTGCAATCGGAGCTTGCACCGTCTACAACGACCTTGATGCTCCGATCTGCAAAAAAACTGGTGATCCAATCGCACAATTTCTCGGGAAGCCCATAGGAAGGGAGCTTCGAAAGAAGCGCTTTGTGCCAAACCCGATCGAAGGCCTTCGCAATGTCCAAACTAACGGCCAATGCCTCCCCCCTGGACTCTACTGCCTCCGCCCATCTGTGAGTTAGGTAGACCAGAAGATCACCAGCTGACCTACCACGGCGAAAACCGTATTGGCGGTCACTAATCAGCTGGTGATCCTCAAGGTACCTCATGAGCTGGCAGTTTACAATGGACTCCATTGTTTTGGAGAACAAGGAGGTGATGGCGATAGGCCGGTAGTTGGACGGGTCTGAGCGGTCGCCTTTTTTAGGGATCGGGTGGACGAAAGCCGTCTTCCATGATTTTGGGACTACGCCTAGGGAGTAGGAGTACCGGAAAAGACGCGTTAAAACCGGTGCCAACTCTGGAGCACACGTCCTCAGCACAATTGGGGGATTCCATCAGGCCCACTCGACTTATGGATGTCCAGGGAGAGGAGTGCTTTGCGAACCGAGCGCTGAGTGAAGTGCACTTCCGGCATGGAGCACTCACACCGCGGGATGGTCGGCGGCGTACTCCCCCCGTCATCGAGAGTCGAGTTAGACGCAAAGAAAGAAAATGAAATGAAAATGGCTGATGTTAAAAGAGCCCCAAGGATCTCGATCTCACAAACCCATGATGGGAACAGTCTAATCATCAAGGGCGAGGTCAACGGAATGCCGTGTAAACTGACCATAGACACTGGAGCCTCTCGTACGGTTGTTAGTTCCCAACTTATAAGTCAGTTCCTTGGGGACTCCGCATACAACCGAGAACGCATTAATTTGGTAACAGCCACCGGTCAGCGTATACCCGTCCGTGGAGAGAAGGAGATGGAGTTGAAGCTAGGCAACGTGATCTACCTGCACAACGTCATCGTGGCTGATATAATGGACGACTGCATCCTAGGCCTAGACTTTATGAGGAATAATTGTTGTGAGATCGACGTTAAGCAAGGTGTTTTGAAATGTGGACAGGAGGAACTTTTTATGGAAGGTGCGTTACCAGGGAACGTGTACAGCATTAAGAAGATTGTTCTTCCGCCGAGATCGGAAACGATTGTTCCGGTTAGTCTTCCTCGAAACGCTGGGCAAGCCCACCGTTGTGTACTTGTGGAAAGGGTAAACAATGACCTTCCATGGAAAGTAGCTCGAACCTTGGTCAGGACCACTGACATCTCAGGAGTACGTGTGCTCCTTCATACCATTATAGAAAAAGGCACACTGATTGTACTTGTGAGGAAGTGATTGTTATCGTGCCTAAACGAGAAAAGAGTGACCACACTTTTGGAGACTGTCGGAGTGTTCTCTCCCCGAACGAATTGGTCAAGGCGAAGAAGTTGTTACTCAAGTACGCCGATGTATTCTCATCAAACGATGCTGACATAGGAAAGACTGGCTTAGTTCAACACAAAATAAACACAGGAGAAGAATTGCCTATCCGTCAGCGGCCAAGAAGATTGCCGGTAGCACGTGAAAAAGAAGTGGAAACCATGATTGAAGGAATGGTGAAGGATGGTGTTATTGAACCTTCCTCTAGTCCGTGGTGTTCACCAGTGGTGCTGGTGAAGAAGAAGGATGGCAGCATGCGGTTTTGTGTTGACTACCGCCGTCTGAATGACGTTACGAAGAAGGACAGCTATCCCTTGCCAAGAATTGATGACACGCTGGACATGCTTACAGGAGTAAAGTGGTTTAGCACGCTGGATCTAAAAAGTGGCTACTGGCAAGTTGAAATTGACCCTAAGGACAAGGAGAAAACTGCGTTCTCGACGGGAAAGGGTCTGTGGCAATTTAAAGTAATGCCGTTTGGGTTGTGCAATGCTCCAGCAACGTTTGAAAGGCTGATGGAACTTGTACTTACCGGGCTAATTGGCGATGCCTGTCTGGTCTACTTAGATGACATCACTTTACGTTTTCATCTGAACAATTGAAATAAATCCAAACGAATAATAATCTGTTGTATATTTATTTAAACAAACAAATCATTAAATAAATAAATATTCATTCATTATCATTCAGTTTCAAGCACTGAATATAATGTATTGTACATAATTCATTTGCACGTTCTTGGTTTTAATTCGCGTGTATTATTCGCACTTTAATACGGTAGGTACAATGATTTCAAATGCTGTGTTTGTTTTGTTAACAAACATTTAATTTGTTTTGTAAGTATTTGTATCGTTTTTTATTTGAGCATCAACTTGCAAATTTAACTGTATTAACTTATGAACTGAAACTGAAATAATTAAATCCATACGCAAATAATGTTTTAAATTTAAATATTAATAATGCAGACATATTTGCATTGACTATATTGATTGGCTTTAATTTTTTAAATAATTTAATTTTCTACATAAATTAATATATTACTTTCATCACCATGATAAATGAACACTTAAAACGCACTAAGGATATACGGCACCGGAGAAAGACCGCAGATGCTCACGAATTCATGAATCATTAAATTAACTCCGAGCGTCTTATTATTAATTTTTAATGTCGTTATCTAAGTTATCATTCTACTTGCAATAAATAGGACGTGTAGTGGTACTGTAAGAAAATCAATTATTTAAGGCGGTAGAGCAGTTGCATTAGAAGTATAGTTGTAGCACGAATGTGTCGGCTCGACCGGGGAAGGACCACGCTCTTAGAGAATACCAGCGTAAAATAGTAGCTTAATACTACTGTTTCGTATGGTGAGTGTAGAGACCGGAGACCCTTTTTACTGGAAACGAGGCATTCCATCTAAGTCCTCACGGATGACAAAGCATCTGCATTTTGATTCGTAATCGTAGATAGATGTAGATGTCTATGGGCCACAGCAACCACTTACCATCAAGTGGACTGTGCGCTCGTTTGTCATCCTACCCTATAAAAAAAAATACCACGTATCATCCCGTGGGTGTCGTAAGAGGCGATAGTGGGGAATAAAACAGAAGATAAGCGTGGCAACAATAACGTAGATTGCCTCGTCCTATGTCGCCTCTACACGTTGGCCAACACAGTGGCGAATTGAGTGGCGAATATAATGGCCGAGAGTTGGTGACGGCGTCCACACGTTGGAAGGTCGTTCAGTTTATTTCGGTTCGGGCCAATGTGCGGACGAATTTATAAAACGGCACCGTGGCGCAGTGGCTCAGCAATAAGTGGCTGTGTCGTGCGCCGCGGGTTTGAATCCCGCACGGAACAAGTATTTGTATGTCCTACAAATAATTGTTTCGGGTCTGGATGTGTGTCCTTGTGCAATTTATGTTTGTAAAGTCCCAAACTGCCTGCGCGATACGGGAGAAAATCCTAGTGTGGGGGTAACGTTTTTATAAAAGAATTATAAAAGAATAGTGGTTATTAATGGGGCTGTAAATAGATATACGATATATACGATTAGCTTTATTTATTCTTTACGTGCATCATAAACTGGAATAAATACCATTAATAAGAACTTTACTTATTTTAAAGTTAAAGGAGTTATAATCGATTAATCTATATTTTAAAATTGGGTTTTGTTTTTAAAGTTTAGCAAAAAACGTACTTGCTTTTCTATCAGACATTTGATGTATATATAAAACACCTTGTAATTTATTTGGTAATTTAATTATTTTTTGAGAAAGACAAAAACAATAGCAATAAATATAATTAACACTGACTTAATAATAGGTACTAATTATAATTTAGAACATTTAAAACAAAAAGTGGCTCAGTACCATGCTTTGCGGCATTCTGCGGAGGAGGATGTTCAGTAGTGGACTTGTGAACAGCTGTATGATGATGATGATTCGAAAAGTTGCACGATTAAATTATAAGCAGTCGACGTTTTTTTTATAGGATAGGGTGACAAACGAGCACACAGTTCACCTGATAGGTCCTGTGAGCCACAGATATCTACGTCTATCCTCGATTAGGAATCAAAATGCAGATGCGTTGTGACCCGTGAGGACTAAGATGAAATGGGATGAAAAAAGGGTCTCTGGTTCTCTACACTCACTATACGAAACACAGCATCATTAAGCTACTATTTTACGCTGATATTCTGTGAGAGCGTGGTCCTTCCCCGGTCGAGCCGACCCATTCGTGCTGCAACTATACTTCTAATAGGTATAATTGCATGGTTCTACCACGTATAAACGACGTGCTTAATTTTTTTTCATTTTAAAATTGTTCTCATAATGATCTGATTGTAAATAAACGTTAATTATTTTTTGATAAATAGCTTATTGATTAAAACAAATGTTCAAAAATAATTAAATCGCGCTAATTAAAGTAGTAGGAATGTTTAAAGTTGAAATTGGCACTAAAAGGCTGGTAAATGGGGGCATCCACCCTACAAATCGTGAATATAAAATTTTAATCAGATGCGTGTAATCACTCTGGGAGCTTGTAGCAAACTAAACGCGCGGCCAACGTGTGGACGCGGCGACCAAACTCTGCCAACAATCCTTTGATCTTTTGTAAAAAACCGACACCACACGGATCTCGCGCCAACTTGCGGGCCATCGTTCCAATACATACCAATGAAGCCCAAACACCCCGTCTACACGTTAGGCCAATGCTATTGGCCACTACATTCGCCACTGTGTTGACCAACGTGTAGAGGCTGACGAATAAGTTATGTCGCCTCTACACGTTGGCCAACACAGTGGCGAATGGAGTGGCGAATATATTGGCCGAGAGTTGGTGACGGCGTCCACACGTTGGAAGCTCGTTCAGTTTACTTCGGTTCGGGCCAATGTGCGGACGAATTTATAAGCACCGTGGCGCAGTGGCTCAGCAATAAGTGGCTGCGCCGTGCGCCGCGGGTTTGATCCCGCACGGAACAAGTATTTGTACGTCCTACAAATAATTGTTTCGGGTCTGGATGTGTGTCCTTGTGCAATTTATGTTTGTAAGCTGCCTGCGCGATACGGGAGAAAATCCTAGTGTGGGGTTAACGTTTTTATAAAAGAATTATAAAATAATAGTGGATATTAATGGGGTTGTAAATAGATATACGATTATACGATTAGCTTTATTTATTCTTTACATGAATCATAAACTGGAATAAATACCATTAATAAGAACTTAACTTATTTTAAAGTTAAAGGAGTTATAATCGATTAGTATATGTTTTAAAATTGGGTTTTGATTTTAAAGTTTAGCAAAATATGTACTTGCATTTCTATCAGACATTTGATGTATATAAAAAACACCTTATAATTTATTTGGTAATTTAATTATTTTTTGAGAAAGACATAAACAATAGCAATAAATATAATTAACACTGACTTAATACCCTGTAATAAACTACTTTTCAAAAAATATAAGATAAATTACACCCAAAAAATACCTCCTCCCCCAATAGGTACTAATTATAACTTAGAACATAAATGAAAAACTCATGACGAGCAAAGTGGCTCAGGACCATACTTTGCGGCAGTCTGTGGAGGTGGATGTTCAGTAGTGGACTTGTGAACAGCTGTAATGATGATGATGATTCGAAATCTTGCACGATTAAATTATAAGCAATCGACGCTTTTTTATATAGGATAGGTTGACAAACGAGCACACAGTTCACCTGATGGTAAATGGGTGCTGTGAGCCACAGACATCTACGTCTATCCTCGATTACGAATCAAAATACAGATGCGTTGTGATCCGTGAGGACTAAGATGAAATGCCTCCTTTCCTTTAAAAAGGATCTCTGGTTCTCTACACTCACTATACGAAACACAGCATCATTAAGCTACTATTTTACGCTGATATTCTGTGAGAGCGTGGTCCTTCCCCGGTCGAGCCGACCCTTCGTGTTGCAACTATACTTCTAATATAACTGCATGGTTCTACCACGTATAAACGACGTGCTTCATTTTTTTTTCATTTTAAAATTGTTCTCGTAATAATCTGATTGTAAGTAAACGTTAATTATTTCTTGATAAATAGCTTATCGATTGAAACAAATGTTTAAAAATAATTAAATCGCGCTAATTAAAGTGGTAGGAATGTTTAAAGTGGAAATTGGCACTAAAAGGCTGGTAATTGGGGCATCCACCCTACAAATCGTGAATATAAAATTTTAATCAGATGCGTGTAACCACTCTGGGAGCTTCTAGCAAACTACACTCGCGGCCAACGTGTGGACGCGGCGACCAAACTCTGCCAACAATCCTTTGATCTTTTGTAAAAAACCGACACCACACGGATCTCGCGCCAACTTGCGGGCCATCGTTCCAATACATACCAATGAAGCCCAAACACCCCGTCTACACGTTGGCCAATGCTATTTGGCCACTACATTCGCCACTGTGTTGGCCAACGTGTAGAGGCGCCGTTATGTTACGTAGTGGTCTTTCGATAAATTATTATATAATGAATGAATACCAAACCCAAATGAAATTTGTAACATTAATTTCGTACTACAGGTTGTTTTCTTTTAGTATATAGAACCGTTGCAATGTAAAAAAACAGCATGTTGCTGCTGTTTCGTATGAGGTGTGTCAAGAACCGGAGATACTTTCAAACGGTAACGAGACATTCTATCTTAGTTTTTCGCGATGGAACAAATTTCCATTTTAATTTTCAACAAGATATTATGTCGTGTAAGTTGTCCAAGCACTTGACGTCAATTGGAGTAGAGTATATGCTTATTTGTTATACTTAATTTCATTAATTGAACTTTTAAGACAAACGAGCCGACAGTGCACCTAATAGTTAGTGGCTCATGGTTACCTGCAAGCAACTTTGAATAAAGAAGGATACTTATGTGTTGGCATCTCTAGAGATTAAGGCAGAATGTTTCTAAGCCGGTATTTATACTGTCTTTTTATATCTTTCAAACGTAAGGCGAACAGCCCGCACTGCTGTTTACCGGCGAAAACAGTTAAGAAAGTAGTAGGTACTTACCCAGACGGACTTCTATGCAAATAAGAAGTCCTACAAAATAGTAAACAAATTACATTAAAAAGAAAGTTATTAAATTGTATTAATGTTATAAAAAACAACTAATTACCTACATTGACTTCAGTTGTGCTTTTAGTAAGAAAGTATATTTTGCTTTTCTATTATGTATTTGAAATGCATAATCAGATACTAAATAAGTATATTTAAAAAGTGATTCTATAGACAATGTAGCCAACTCGCCAGCCCAGTGTGGCAACTGTGGCAAGTATCCCACTTATGAGGGGAATCTATGGGGGAGACCTCTGTTCAATAGTGGACTTTTATATAGCGAACTGTAACGGTAGTGTTATTTAATATTTAAAAAATTATACTGTCAATTTATTTTTGCGTAATTTAAATTTTACTTAGGCATTTTCTGTTTTATCTGTGTATTGTCGTCTCCTGCTGGAGGGCCTCGGTCGTCACAGGAGGGGTTTGTTATTACCACGACAGATTTGAGACGGCAGTAATAAATGTTTCGACCCCATGACGCTGCTTCCGTCGCCGGACTGAGTATGAAGAGTTGAGTGATGGATTCCTCTGCGTCGCAAATAATTTAAATTTTTTCTAGTCATTTGTATGCCAGCATACTGCGTCTAACGCGCCAAACACGCTAGCGGCCAATCTTGATTGCCTCGCATACAGCTGGATAAATCGGAATGGCTTCGGCAATCGAAATCTACGTGTCTAATCAAATCCACAAGGGATTCAGTTAAGTTTTACTCGCTTCGTTTGTCCTAAGCAGAGACGCGTTCCAGATACGCATAATTAAACAACCATATGAATTGAATTTTGAATTGATTTACATGACATGTCTAATTTCAATGCCTTCCTATATTATAAAGATGCACGTTATAGCCATGGTAGTTCAGGGGCTAAGTGTTTGCTTTAACTGTCATAGAAGGCGAGCAACTCGGATTCGATCCTCGCCGGCGCAAATTAAATTAATTAGTAATTGTTTTAAGTGCTGCCACGTCAACGGTGGCGTAGAAAAACATCGTTTGGCAACCTGAATATATAAAAATATATATAAGATAAAATATTTAGAAGACATTTGAAGTCCGTCAACATGCATAAAGCTAACGTGGAGGACTTTTCCTTGCTCGATAACACTCTCAGAAATGAAAAGCCTGTGCGCAGGAGCGGGGCGTATATAGGCTGTAACTTTACTACTTTACTTCTACTGTTATATATCTTGATAGTTTAATTTATAATTTGCTTTATAGTGTATTGCTGTAAGAATTTCTACTACCACATATCATGTGCTGTAAGAGGCGACAGATGAAAACTGATTCAGGAGATGGGAAGCAGCATTTTCCTGATAACAACTGAAAATAATAAAATACCGCGAATGGCAACTTGCCATTTAAGCGTAGCATTTATGGCAAAATCCAATGAAACAATAGAGGAGGTCAATGTTCAGCAGTGGACTCTTCATAAGCCCTAAAGAATGAATGCTTGAATGAGTATAATTTGTGGATGCAGTTGCATTTTTTCTAAAAATAATTATGTTCGCGCGTTTGTTAAAAATGCAAAATAAAAACATAAAAACTGGATATATAAAAAATAAAAGAAATGTTTATTAAATATTTATTCAATATAAAGAATAGTCAGTATTTATGTTTTATTTTTCACTATTCCTTTTAAATTGACAATATATCTGAAAAATACCTATTATTATTTCGGCATTTAAAAACAAGTAATATTCTCTCTATTCTTTTCACAATTGTTCCTTCTTGGTGGATGATCAAGGGATTCTTATTCCAACAAGGAATACTAAACCAGAACGTATCCAACGGCATTGCATACCTAAAGATTAGATTGTAAAAATACAAAGGTTTTTAATTAATCGCTTTGCCTACTATTGCCAAATAGCTCGTAAAGCTATTTGGCAACAGTAGGCATATTTTTTTATTGCTTTATTTAAGAAAGTCTCCAGCTATGCCAAATTTCTGTCTGAAATATATTTTTTCTTTGTAGCAAACCTAGTAGCGACAGAAGCGACCATTGGAAAATTATTACTTTGAAACGAGGCCAAAACAAACCAGGCGAGGCGTGGTCGCTTCAGAAATCTAATTTAATACTTAACGTTGGATTACTAACCTACAAGCCTACATAAAATGAATTTTCTGAGTCAGTCATACCTGAATGTATGACTGACTCAGAAAGTTCACATTTTAATCTATGACTTATGTGTAAAAAGACAATGTACTACACCTACTTCATTCTATCTCCGCATCTAAAATGATATACGAGGGGTGATCCAAAAGTAATGATAATGAAAATAAAACACGGTAATTAAAGTTAAAATAATAATTTATTTTTCTACATAGTCTCCTAACAAATCAATACATTTAGTCTATCTTTTTTCTAAACCCAAGGTTTCCCCTTGAAAAAAATTCTTTGTCTTGACCCTCCCAAAACGCTTCAACAGCGGCCATTACTTCGCTATCGTCTTCGAATTTCTTGCCTCGGAGGCGTTCCTTGAGCCAAGGAAAGAGGTGGAAGTCACTAGAAGCTAGATCTGGCGAATAGGGAGGGTGTTCGAGCAGTTCGAATCCCGTTTGTTGAATGGCAGCCATCGCAACTGCGGCTTTGTGAGCCGGTGCGTTGTCTTGGTGAAACAGCACTCCAGCTCGCAGTTTGCCGCGTCTTTTTTCCTTAATGGCCTCCCGTAATCTTCTTATTTGGTCTGCGTAGTAAGAGCCCGTAATAGTGGCTCCATTTTCCAAATATTCCACCATAATTATGCCTTGAGCGTCCCAAAAAACAGATGCCATAACCTTTCCCGCCGAACTTGAAACTTTGAATTTCTTTGGCGTCGGTGAGGAGGCTCGCTTCCAAGTCATCGATTGTTGTTTCGTTTCAGGATCAAAATGGTGGATCCAGGTCTTGTCCATAGTCACAAAACGGAACAATAAATTTTCTTGATCTGCTTGGAACTTTTCGAGATTGACCCTCGAAATGTCAACTCGATTTTTCTTTTGCTCGTCGGTTAACATTCTGGGTACCCAACGCGCAGAGACCTTTTTCATATGCAACTCGTTCGCAAGGATTCTTTGAACGCTGCCATATGAGATCCCTGTGACCTCAGCTACATGCCTGTTGGTCACTCTTCGATCTGCCAACACAACATCTTCGACTTTTTTCACTTTGTCTTCAGTGAGGGACGTGGATGGGCGTCCTTCGCGATGTGATCTTCAGGGGATGTTCTACCCAGTTTAAACTCCTTGGCCCAGCGTGCAACTGTAGAATACGGAGGAGCAGAGTCCCCCAATGTTTCCACTAAGTCACTGTGTATGTCTTTTGAAGACATTTTTTTCAAACAGAGGTACTTGATGACTGCTCTAATTTCGTTTTCCTCCATGTTGATATTATCTCTTTGACAGTTCGTATTCAAATGAATGTATCTCCTCTCTATTTTCTCTATTTTCTGGATGTTGGGGCTGTTAGTCTATACGACTCTTACAGCTTCATCTGACTCAGGGTCCCCTTGTCCCTTTTGTAGGCAATATAAAAAAAAGGCAATGAGGTGAGGATGACGATGAGTGGTTTATGATTTGGTATTGTTGCCAATAATCATGTCGCCTTTTTAGGCGATTCTTGAGCTATCTAACCGCAGTCTGAGGGGGGGAGTGCGGACCTTCCCGTCTCTGACTGCTCAGCTAGTATCGGTTGATGGTCTGGGCGGTGAGAACCGCCCAGGAATGCGGGTGTACGGTGTGTACGCGGTGTGAGCTGGAACGCGTCGTGCCCGTCTGCGGGTGCGACGCGCCCCATTCGTTATGCTAATAGTGTTTGTCCCATTTAGTGTGGGTGTAGTGTCGTTGTGTGATGTACCTGCGACGTTTGGGTCGACTGGATCGAGCGGTTGAGGTGGTTCTATTAAGACATTACGCGGTCTACGGAGATAGGTCGCGACGTTGTTATCGGAACGTAGTCAGCTGCGTTAGTCAATAGCGGATTAGGGTGGGTTTCTACTCTGTCAAAGTAGCGTTGGGACATCTCCTTAAAGTATTCGGAGATAGATGGTAATTCACAATCATTGTGCAAATCAGAGTTCCGTTGGTACCACCGTGCACCGGTGGCTTTTCGGATGAAAAAGATTTGTACTCTTTGGAGTTTTACAATGTGGGTCTTATATGTGTGGGCGAAAGCTACACTTGCATAGGACATAATTGGTCTAATGCAGGTTTTGTACAGTCGGAGTTTGTGTCTTAGCGACAGCTTACTCTTGCTGTTAACTAGAGGGTGTAGACGGCCAATTACTGAATTGGCTCTGTTGCATACTACACTTATGTGCGTCGGGAAACTCATGCGGGAGTCGAACGTGACGCCTAGATATTTGGCCGATTTTTCCCAAGGGATTGGGCGGTCGTACAGCGAAATCGTTTTTGGTTTAGAACCTGCTGTTGAATTCCGCTGAAAGTATACTGCTATACTTTTTTCGGGATTCACATCAATTCTCCATTGGCGGAACCATTCGCCTAGGCGATTAGTGGCTTTTTGGAGCTTTAATGAGAGGCTATTTTTGTTGTAATCTGAGACATAGAGTGCCGTATCGTCAGCGAAGAGTGCGGGGTCACGGGGTCTTTAGGGATATCACTCGTGAAGAGTGTGAAGAGGAGTGGAGATAGAACGAAGCCCTGTGGGATCCCGGCCTTGAGGAAGCGCTACGAAGAACGGATTCCCTCGACTCGATATCGAAAAGTAAGGTTCGAAAGGAAGGCTCGTATGATGTGCACGAGCCTATCGGGCACGTTTAGTTTGTGAAGCTTGTAAATCAAGCCGTCGTGCCTGACCTTGTCAAACGCCTTCGCGACATTGAAGAAGAGGGCCTCCGTGTTTCGAGACTTTTTCCTTGTCGGGTTTTGGTTGAAGCCAGACAGAATGTATTCTGTTAGGCGATGAATCTGGTGGGTGCATGAGTGATTGGCTCTAAAGCCATACTGCTCGTCTGGGAGGAGTCTGTTGGATTCGCTGTAATGACGGAGACGCTCGTGAATAATGCGCTCGTATAGCTTACCCAAAGTGTTGAGCAGACTAATGGGTCTGTAGCTAGAGGGACGATTACGCGGTTTATCCGGTTTTGGGATCCCTATTACGTCTGCTTCTTTCCAGATGTCCGGGAAGGAGCAGTTCGTGAGAAGAGTGTTAAATATTCCTACAAGGAAGTAAATAAGTGGCGCCGAAAGGGATTTGATCACCTTGTTGCTGATGCCGTCTGGCCCAGGGGCTGATCTATTCTTAAGGCTTTTGATAGTTTCGGTAACTTCATCTACTGTCACAGGGTCGAGTGGTTCTACTTCCGTTTCTACCTCTAGTAGGTGAGCGGGATCTATTAGTGCGGTGGATGGCGTGCACTGGTACTCTAGAGTGTCGGCTAGGCATTCGGCTTTTTCGAGATCGTCTAGGGCGAGATCAGGGGTCCGGCCTCACGAGAGGCGGCATCGGTGAGGATTTAGCAGCTTTAAAAGCTCTCGTTAATTTCCAGAAGGCATCTTGAGATGGTTCGATACCTTCTAAGAGGTTATCCCAGCTATCGTTTCTAAACTCGGCTACTCGTTGTTTAATCTCGTTTTGTAGAGAACGTACCGGAAATTTATTGGCTTCCGCGCGGTAGCGGTCATATGTTTTGAGCGCGGAATTCTTCGCTCTAATCAGCCGTCGAACATCCGCCGGAAGTTTCGTGTATTGATCGCTCGACACACGAACCTTAAGGGAGCATTCTTCGACCGCTGATGTGAGGTGAGTCGAAAGGGCGCTAATCGCCCTGTCGGTCTCCTTTAGCGAGTCTATCTTGTCAGGTATAGTGTCCAAATGCTGGGAGTTCGTAGACTTTAGTTTGACCTCAAGTTTACGCCAGTCGACAATAGTTTTGGTCTGAGGGACCTCACCTGCCGGCCGGCCCAGTTGTAAAACGACCGGCCTGTGGTCTGAGACTAGTTCGATAGTAGTCTCTATCGAATTAATAGTCAGTCGGATGTCTTTTAGCAGTGCTATATCAAGGACGTCCGGATATTGGTTATTTGCAAAAGGATAGCGTGTTGGTCTTTCGGGAGCGATAACATCGAAGTTAAGTCTCTCCGTGAGGTCTCTTAAAATAATTCCGTTAGGATTGTTAACGTTAGAATTCCAGCTAACGTGTTTACTATTTAGGCCTCCCGCGATTAATACGCTAGGGCCTAGGTTTAATAGAGCCGATACGTCGGAACCTAATATACTTTTTAAGGGAGACAGGTATGCTGATGCAATTATTATTGGCGGATGGCCCGTAAGTGCTATCCTACAGACCGAGGCTTCTAAGTTAGTAAGCGGCGGAGCATCTATCGGTACACATTACAAGGACCTTTTGTAGTAGATTAAGGCGGCACCTTTTTAGGTCCGGTCAGCCTATCATTTCTTACTAAGGTATAATTGGCTATTTTGGGATCGCTCAATCTAGGTTTTAAGAAAGTCTCTTGCACTAGCATGATGTGGATATCATGATCTCGTAAAAAATATATGATGTCTTTCTTTTGATCTCTGATACCGTTTGCATTAAAGTACGCGACAGTCAAAGACCTAGGCTTGGTTCTACCTATAGGTCGTATTTCCATTTTGGTTATAAAAAGAAAAAATTTGCTTAGGCGCACTGGAACGAACCTATCGCTTGGATAAGACTGATATGCTCAATGAGAGCCTATCTTGAATGGACTTGGCTTCGCGAAGTTCGCGGGCTAAGGTTGTGACTTCGGCCACATTAATATTGCTGGCGAAGTTGAACACTAACGAAAGGTCAGTGTCGATGTTTGACGGTGCCTGTGGGGCGGGTTTGGGCTTCTGGGCCTGGCGAGGAGGCATTGGGCGTGAGGCAGCAGCGCTGATGATCGCCGGAGGCCTAACCCATGCGTTGGATTTAGGTGCTGAAGGCACCGGAGGGCTTGGGCCTTGCCCGGGAGTCCCTTTAACGGGGGCGGGCTTGGCTGTAGTCTGAGCGGGCGCGGGTTGCGGCACCGAGGTTGGTGCGACTGATGAGGCAGAAGGCCGTGGGCGCGACCTACTGGAGTTGCCCGCCCGCCCGCGTCGGATTGCTCCTCCGTTCGGCTTCCTACGCGGCGCTTTGGTACACCCGCGATAGCTCGCTGGGTGTCCCTCTTCGCCGCACAGAACACAGGACGGAGGGCCCTCCGACTCGGGCGTTCGGGGGCAGTCGGGTGTGCCATGATCACCGAGGCACTTAACGCACCTAGGCCGAGCGAAACAATTTCTGGCCAAGTGGCCATATAATTGGCATTGATGGAATTGGCCAACGGCCCCTATTGCGCGGGGACTCTATTACAATCCCCGTGAGGTTGCAGATCCGGGTGATGTTAAAAATTTCTTTGCCCTCTGGAGACAGATCCAATATTATTAGGCAAAGATCTAGGTACCGTTTTTTGTCGGTCGCGTGGTACATCCTGTGCACTTCTCGGACTGGTACGTTTTGCGATTTAAGATCGCTTAAGATGTGCTCAGTTTCGAGCTCTTTAGGGAGTCCGCGAACTACAACACGGAGGTTACGGTCCTCTGCGAGGGAGTATGTGTGAAATCTCAGATTTTGAGCTTTTAAATGCGCAGTTAAAGCGCGGAAATCGTCCGTCGTTGTGGACTTTGGGGCAGAAGATCTTTTTTGAGTCTATCCACTTCGACAGGTTGCTCCAGCGGGATTTATCCTGCAAAATTATTGGAGGCGGCGGCTTCTCCTTCCTTACTACGGCCGGAGTCGGGTTCGCGGCTTTGTTCGCGGTCCTATTGCGCGCGGAAGGCGCGACTTTTTTAGCCGGAGTGGCGTTGGGCGACGTAGGGGCCGAGTGAGGCTCGTCTCCCTTTTTCGCGGCGGTGCGCTTACGCTTTTTACCCAAGACTAGGGTGAAGCCTTCGTCATCGAGTTTTTCGGGTCGGTGGTTGTCTGTTTCTATCTCGGAGCCTGATTCGGCGTCCAAAAACAACGAAGAGGGACCGCAGGTGGAGAGCGCAGAAGGCGCGGGGGACGCGGCGTCGTAAACTTTGTCTATGGACACAGGGGTCGAGGGCCCGGTGCTCGGCGACATAGGGTCGTCGTTCCGTACTACGGGACGTTCAGCAGCGGGCTTGTTGCGCTGGGCTAGGAAAATCGCCCAAGCGTCGGGGCACACTTGACCGAAGAAGTCGGCGAGTTCGGCTAGTGATAGCCGCCATCTTGTCAGTGGTTGAAAAACACTTGTGTATCAAGCGGTGTATGCCTAAACGAACACTTATACAACTAGCGCGTTGGTACGCCAGGGTGTGTATCTATCTGTCGCCTAATGCGACAAGCAACACAGAAATTAAACCAATAGAATTGCTGCCCTGAGGCAGCGGGTGTGCAATATACTACTTACAGTTTTTACTGGAAATCGGCAGAACGTGGGGTACTAACTAGCACTACACAATAGAACAATGGGCCGGCGGCCCGAAGCACCTGGCGGCCGTAAAGGCGCACAACGACACAAAGCACTTCCGCGAACAGGTAAAATGTCTTTGTCTTCTTTCTTCTCTCTTGAGTAAACGCACTGGGAGCGCATGGGCTCAATCGATTATTAGCACTTCCCGGTTGGGTCGCAGGCGACCGTACACGGCGAGGTACCTGATCGGAATCGGAACTCCGGACGGACCATCGGACTGGACTGACCGGACCGGACCTGGACTCAATGTATCTCCCGGAAATCGTGATCTATTTATATGATTTGTTTAGGCTGACGTAGTGAGTATATAAGCAAGCAAAAAATATATTTTTTTTGGATTTTTATGCGGTCCTGAAGTAACTGATTATATTACACTTTTGGATCATCCCTCGTATTGTCCAAGGTGGACTGGTAAAGAATGCCTTTTGCATTGAGTTCGTCTATTTATCACGTGTGTAGGTATATAAAGTTTGAAAGAAATAAGTAAAATCATTGAATGATTTTGGGTCATTATAAATGAGCGATCCGTTTTCTAATTATAAAGGCTGGCGTTTCCACTAAACATCACTTTTGCTGTTTCTTTCAATAAATATTATATGTAGTGAGGAAAACTTGCCCTTGTCTCATGGTCAGTTCTATTTACTCAAGGGATCTGTAAGCTGATGTAGCAATAAGTCGGCCATAAAGCTCTAAGGACGGATAACCGATAGGCAAGAAAGTTTCTCGACTGGCAGTCTCGTACCAATAAGCGTAGTGTGGGACAGCCCCCACTTGATGGAGTGACGACCTGGTAAGAGATGCAGGAAGTCGATGGATGTATTTGGTTTAGAGCCGTGCTATTTGGAATTCTTTGGGGAGGTCTATGTTAAGTAGTGGACTTGTGATGTACTGTAATGATAATGATGAATACATTTATTTTTATACTCACCGAGTTCTTAATAGAAATTAAAATGTTAGTTATATTTTGCATTATTATTAACGCCCAAAATATTCGCGATTTGGAAGCATACTTATGCAACTCCTTTATAGTAGCACCCTTAAATAGGGTAGTGTCTTGGGTTCATTATTGGTGTATGTGTACTGAAAAATATTGGATGTATATAATAAAGAAGTGAGTACGTAGTTATATTTTTAGTCCATTTTGCGCATACTTTTTTATATAAACTTTTCCCTGTAGCTACTCAGTTTTTAAAATATTTACGTACATATTACTTCTAAGTCCGGTCACACGTCATCGTCATGATCATCATTACAGTCTTTTACAAGTCCACTGCCGAACACAGGCCTTCCTCAAGTGCTACAAGACACGGTTCTGAACCACCTATGTATCAATCAACTTAACTGTATCTCTTAGCAGGTCGTCACTTCATCTAGTGGGGTTTTCTCTCTACTTCACTTACCAATATGAAGCTGCCACCGGAGAACCTTTTTTCTCCATTGGCTGTCTGTTCTATAGTTACACTGTGATTTTATTAATTAAACAGGCTGGTAAAAGGAAGAAGTTTTAATGACATTTTCGAATCCTAATAAATATTGTGTTATTTTCAAATTGTGGATCTAATGAGGATGTATTCTCCTTAAAATTCAAATAATTTTGTAATATTGCGATATAAATGAATACCGTAACTTTTTAACTATTTGCTTGTCACCAGATGTCGTTGTACTAATCGATTAACTGTCTTTCATAATCTCTTTGCTCCTGTATAACTATTTAACTTGTCACTAGATGTCGTCGTACTAAAAAATGATAATTATATGTAATGTTATAAATAAAATAAAAGTTAAGAAAATTTAAAAAAAAAAAAAGAAAAAAAAAAAAAATAAAAAATAAAAAAAAAAAAAACCTGAAAAAAAAAACCCTATACTGCTTCCCCCCCCCCCCCCCCCATTTTCTAAAAGCCCCCCCGCCCTTCCCTAACAAGATATTCCACAAGATTTTTTGCACTTACAAATTCATTGTTTTTTTTTTTTTTGTTCAATTTTTTATTTCATTAACATCCATATTTTAACATTGTGTCAAAAAATATTGCTCGATTTTTTCATAACTTGTAAGATAGTTATAAAACGTTTTATTGTGTAGTTAATGTCCGTCATGATTATTGATATGAACATTCTGTCCATGGCGGTCGGAATTTTTAACTATTTGCTTGTCACCAGATGTCATTGTACTAATCGATTAACTGTCTTTCATAATTTTTTGCTCCCGTATAACTATTTAACTTGTCACTAGATGTACTAGATGTACGTACTAAAAAATGAAATAACTGAATCTCGATGTTAAGATTACTTGTAATATTATAACATGCAAAGAATTGTGCAAATAATTGGAAAGAACGCGGGCGTACACACCATAGATAATACCTATATACCAGAGATAGATGTGCCACTCACATTTCAGTTTTTGAAATAGTCTACCCTGCATGCTAGATGACGCTGTAGACTTCAGTAAAACGCGTCTTGCGGTAGGTATCGCTAAATGCTGTATTTTATGCAATAAATATCCTGATTATTTACGAAATGTACAATTTTATTATCAATGTTTATGTTATTACTAGATAATTATTGGATAAAGTATGGTTATAAAAAAAGCTTCGCACCACCGTGCACGTGGTAAATCACCAGATTTCCAATCGATCAATTTCATTATGGCGGCGAGGATCGAACCACGGATACACACGTCGTACTGTGGAATTTACAGTAAGAACTATCCAATTGAGCTACCTCCGATCTTTTCACTTCGACAAAATTGTCTAATTATTGGATATCTTTTCTTAAATTTTAGCCGGACTAACTATGACATTAGGACGTCAAACATCTCAGTCCCCCCCCGTGACCATGTCTTAAAGCACCCGAAACGCGAATAATCCGTAAATTTAGTTTTATTCAATGTATTGGATATCTCCAATAATAATCCCAAATCTCCAAAAGGAAATTTTGTAGATAACATTAACACTAATAAAACTTGGCCTATTTCACATAAGATTTTTTTTAAATATATATAAAAGGCGAAGAAAACGACGAAAAAATTTATAAATAATCATAAGACATCTTATTATGATTTTCACAGGATAGGAATGTAAAGTCGCAAAATATTTTCGTTTTCTGAGTCATTGTATTTTTAATATTCTTTATTTGTGGTTCTTCAATCGAGTTTGAATTATTAAACAATCTTCATCCATGAATGAACACAACACCGAATCACTGGACCTTTTTAATAGTCTCTTCTCTTTCTAAAATATAATTGAGTAGTTATATAGTATATACTGTAGTATCTTACATATGTCATTTCTTATATATTTTATACACTTATGAACTAAATACTCAGCAACATAACTTTTAATTAAATTTGAAATAACTGTGAACGAATTTTATTAAAAATTGCTATGATGAATTGTCAATTCAAACTTTTTATTGTTGTGGAATCTGGATCATTAGGTAAGAACCCCAGTTTTATCTAACGAACGCCATCTTTACTATGCTTAAGAAAACTATCCTACAAGTTTATGTACCCCGCTCACTGGAGGGCAGAACCTTCTATGTATATTTTATTCTTGTGAATTTGTATGGAAGTTTCATCCCCCTGGTACACACTTCGCCCTCCTTCCTGCCAAGGAGGGTCGCGTTCGTATACGGTAGGCATGTCGATTCACTTTTCGCTATTAAAAAAATCGATTTGAATCTAAGGTACTAGAATCGATTATCGATTAAATCGAGGATTAAAAGATCGATTTTCGATTAATCGCGACATTTTCAAACATGAAATTTCAAGAATTTGCGATTTTTACTTTTTATCTTATTTTTTCTTTAATTGAACTTTAATATTTTTTAAATAAAATATTAGTAATCTTATTAGTTAACATTACTAATATTCCTTTTAGCCACTCCTGGTGAGCTTGAATCGCTTGTGTTAGGAGTGGTTCGCACATACGCCACTCGATTACTTTTTAACAGTGATTCCATGTATCACTTTTATTTGACATTCTAGGCTAAAAACAACAATACTTTGACAAAAGTGCTAACTGCATCGCACATTTCTCGATAAATCTGTTTCAATCTATTAACTCACTATTTATCAAATTGAAATGAATGCTACACGAACACAATACTGGTTATTTCCTTACTATAAACCTCTATAAACTTTAACATATAATATTTATTTACAGTATCTAGGTGTTTAAAAAGTACTCTGTCTGTACTTACAGCTCACAGTGTGTATGTTTTTGATAAAAAGTAAAGTAGATTCACAAGTTCACAATTCAAACAGAACCTGTTTGAATTGTGAACTTGTGAATTTACTTTAATATATAGCAGCTATAATATTATATTGTAGTATGTGTATGTAGTCTTTGTTCACAGGTAAAATTAGAATTTTAGGAATGAAAATGAAATGACAACTTTTCGATATTGTTGTAGGATTCGTTCATAAATATTTATTTTATTCAAATATATATTGCGTTCAAATTTTCAACCATGTACGACCGGTTGCTTTTGCTTCCCCCAACAGCAAAAAATTAAAAACTGCGGTATCTTACCCCAGCCAGTTTGAGAATTTTATCGCTAGTTCATGAATCAGATGCAAAAGTCCGATTCGAAAGGTTTTATATGGATTCAGTGAATCGATGCGGTGCTCCGAATCGATCTAAAAAATCGATTATTTTACTCCAAAGATTTTTCGATTAATCGATTTCAGTTCGACATGCCTAGTATACGGCTTAGAGATCTCCCGTCAGATCAGTAAGCCAGCCAATCCATAAAGGCGGTGTTTAGTGGGTAAAGTTCTCCACATAACCACGCAGCCGGCTGTGTGGTATGCTATGAGCATTCACCGCCTCCCTCCCCCGCTTTCCGGAGGTTGCACATTTTAGCTTCGGCGCAAAAAAAAGCGTGCACACCATCCTGTTGTATAAGAAGTTCTTATGGCGATCAAACTACTATCGCGATCCAGACTATTGGTTTTTACTTTTTATGAAACACATAAAAATACCTTATTAACTTATGATCTTTATTCTATAGCCGTTCTAGAGTGTTGCATTTTTAGATACTTTATGTAAAGAAATCAAGAACGTTTGGCCGCCACAAAAAATTAAATATTATTAATAATAATTCTAATGATAGGTATAAAGGGAATACTAAAAAGGAAATCATATTCTATTAAGCAAGTTATTGTTATATGTTGTTGTATTTATTAACTATATTAAAAAATATTATTATCATCATTACAGCCCTTCACAAGTCTACTGCTGAACATAGGCCTCCCCCAAGGTATGCCAAAAAGCACGGTCCTGAGCTACCTGCATACATCGACTTCCTGCATGTCTTACCGGGTCGTCACTCCATCTAGTGGGTCACCCTACGCTTTGCTTACCGGTACGAGGTTGTCGGTTCTTCGAGATATATGGCCGGCACATTGGCACTTCTACTGCGGATGCAGGTTCTACTGCGGATATCCTCATTTCTAAGTTTACCACGCAGATAAACCCCGAACATAGCCCTCTTCATGGCTCGCTGAGTGACTTTGAGCGTCCTCATACGGTCAGCAGTGAAGGACAACGTCTCAGTTCCGTAGGTCATCAATGGCAAAACGCACTGGTTTTACAGTCTCGTTTTCAGGTTTTTAGGTACACCTGACGAGAAGACACGTCGTAATTTCCCGAACGCTGCCCAGTCGAAATGAATCAGTCGAGTGACCTCTCGGTCGAAGTTGGACTTACCTAGTGAGACTTCGAGCGTAGTGCTCTTAAACAACTACCGGCATAGTTGGGACATGGACGTTACACATGATATTCGTTTTGTCCATGTTAATCTTAACATCTACCCGTTGGGAGACACTATTGAGGTCATTAAGCATAGAGCTTAGGTCCTCCAGCGATTATGTCATAAGGACTATATCGTCGGCAAATCGAAGGTGAGTGATGTACTCGCCATTGACGTTTATATATTTTCCAGTCCCGTAGCTTGAAAACGTCCTCCAATGCAATGCTGAAGAAAAAACATATCGGTATTACTAAATTAATTAATTTTGTCCTCCAAAATAATAAATAATAAAAAATCCCTTCATAGTTCTAAATTCAAGTTAGTTTATATTTGCTACATACATGAGGTTTATAGGAGGAGGCCGATGTGTTGTGCATCCAGGAAACGTAGATTCTTCCACATGATTTATCATTTCTCAGCACGATTAGTGAAGAATTTGGGTTCACAGGCACATCTGCGGTGGACACGAAGGGAGGCCTAGTGAGTGGGAGGCCTTATGGTGGAGTTGCAATATTGTGGCGTAAAAATGTGTTCGAATCAGTGTCAGTGATAGAGTGTGATAACATGCAAATCTGTGCCATAAAAGTAACTGTGAGTAGTAGATCAGTAGTTATATTTAGTGTATATATGCCCACAAATTCTTATGAAAACTTACCTGAGTTCTGTACGTGTCTCGGTTCGATCCGATCGATAATAGGAATAGAGGAAAATAAGAGAATTGAATTTTTATATACTAGGGGACTTTAATGCTCATCCTAGGGAATTATTTTATAATGAAATACTAGATTTTTGTAATGAGCTGGATTTGTGTGGACTCAAGTATCTGTGATAAAAATACATTTACTTTTCACAGTGAGGCTCATGGTTGTAACAGGTGGCTGGACCACTGCATAGTCACTCATTATGCGCGTGAAACAGTAGTAAACGTGTCTGTTACTTATGATGTATTTTGGTCAGACCACTACCCACTTGTGGTGGAATGTAATTTAAATAAACTTAAGCTTAAGGTTGTGGAGCAGGTAATGGGGAAACCTGTGAACCGTGTTACTTGGGGCAACAGGACTCCACAACAGATAAAACTGTATCACGATTTTTGTCACACAAACTTGAGAATTATAGATCTTCCAGAGGAACTCAGAGACAGTTGTGATAAATTTTGTAGTAATAAGGAACATCGGGCTGTACTTTATAATATGTACGGTAATATTATATATATACTGACACTGGCAGCAATTCGTACATATAGGGATAAATGTGGAAAAAAGGGAGGTTACGTGACGGAGTGGAATAAGCACGTCGCGGGCTTAGATGATTTTCCATCCGCAAAAAAAAAAAAAAAAAGGGCCCACAACGGGAGGCGCGGCTTAAATTTCAAGAGTGGATCATGGCTGGGCAGCCGTTCAGGGATCGCGTATTTGAAGAGATGTCAGAATCTAGAAAGCATTTTAAAGCCAAATTAAAATGGTGTCAAAACAGACAAGAACAGCTAAAGATGGATGTTATTGCGACAAATCACTCTTCTAAAGACTTTAAAAGCTTCTGGAAGAACACAAACAAAATAAGCCGAGTCTTCCAGTGAGTGTTGGGGGTGCTTATGATCATAAGGATATTGCGGACGCATTCAGATGCAATTTTACTGTAAGGTCCACCCTTAAATGTCGTTTCAGGTTTGAATTTGAGCGAAGCTGAGATTATCATGACAGAACGAAATGAAAAGATACCTGCAAAGAAAATAGAAAAAAATAATTAAAGAGATGGTAAGAGGAAAATCGGCTGGTTATGATGGTCTCAGCATCGAACGCTCAGATATGCTGGGATGCATCTTCCGCGAGTCCTTTCACTGTTTTACAGCCTGTGTTTGGGTCACTCTTCCTTACCCGAGCCGCTAATGAGGACTATTGTAGTACCCGTTGTTAAAATTAAAACTGGGGACACATCCGACATGGGTAATGACCGACCTATCTCGCTTGCAACCACTGCAGTCAAGGTGTTTGACAGTGTGTTAAATGACTGTCTCAACAAATACGTACTAATAAACGATGCACAATTTGGGTTTAAACCGAATGTATCGACGGAGAGCGCCATTTACTGTCTGAAACACACTGTCAAATACTACACCGTAAGGCGGACGCCGGTGTACGCGTGTTTCCTCGACTTATCGAAAGCTTTGACCTGGTCTCATAGACATGCTGTGGGGCAAGTTGAGGGACGCGGGTGTGCCGGCGGAGTACACGGCTCTACTAAGATACTAGCATGCTAACCAGCGTAACCAGGTGAGGTGGGTTGGAGCTCTGTCGGAAGAATACAGGCTGGAATGCGGTGTAAGGCTGGGTGGCTGAAGTTCTCCACTATTGTTCAGCCTGTATGTAAACCAACTGATTGAACGACTTAGCAGCACACATGTTGGCTGCCACATCGATGACATATGTGTCAACAACATAAGCTATGCTGACGACATGGTGCTGCTCAGTACTTCCATAGCAGGACTGAGGAAACTGCTTTCTATCTGCGAGACATATGCGCAGGAGCATGGTCTAAAATACAACTCAAAAAAGAGTGAAATATTAGTATTTAAGGCACCGAAACGGAAGCCACGACATGTGCCACCCGTATGTCTCGATGGTGTACCTTTGAAGGTCGTACAGAAGTTTAAATATCTCGTTCATATAGTTACGAGTTACGAGCGACCTAGGAGATGATGAGGATATTGAACGAGAGCGCAGAGCGTTGTCGGTAAGGGGCAATATGCTTGCCCGCAGATTCGCACGGTGCACTGCAGACGTGAAAGTAACTTTATTTAAAGCGTTGTGTCAGTCTTTCTATACCAGTGACCTGTGGGTGACCTATACGCGCCGGACCTACAGCGCCCTGCGTGTTCAATATAACAACGCCTTAAGGATGCTGTTGAGGCTGCCGTGGCGCTGTAGTGCCTCTAAAATGTTCGCAGACGCACACACTAATGACTTTTTCGCCATAATGCGTAGAAAAGCAGCGTCTCTCCTGCAGCGCTTACGTACCAGCAATAATTGCATCCTAAGGGTAATTGCTGCCAGGCCCGACTGCCCCATACTGCACCACTGTATGACGGTAGCTATTGGGCGAAAAAATAATTTGTACATAATTAATATTAACTAACAATACTAACTTAGAAGTTAAGGAAAATTGTTACTAACATACTAACAATCTACGGATGTTCCTTACGTCTGAAATAAACACATTATTATTATTATTATTATATTATAAAGAGTAATAGTAAAAAATTGAAGTTTAAAATTTGTTTCATTAGACAACACTGAATCAGATTGAAAAATTATTTAAGGAATATGTCCGCCGGATCGTGCACGTGCTTATTTCTTGTTATTTCGTATTTTTGAGTGTTTTATCGTAATTGCTTGTGTATAGCATAAAACAGAGGGCTCAAGAATGTGCTTTAAGGTAGATTTTGTAATTGGTGCAGTGACAAATATAATAAAAGACATAAAATAATGTTAATTTCAACCCTGTAATTTTTATGATGGTTAGTAGTAAGTTACTTTCTACATTATGTGCAGACTACATGGAACTTTATAACATCTCACGTTTCGGTGTTATTTTATTTTCAAAAGATCACCTCGTTTATACTTGTAAAATAAATATGTTAACAATACTGAAAATCTTTCTTTTTGCCTAAGTCCTACAATTTATCAAGATTATTTATGCCGATTTTTAAGTAACAAACAGTGTATTAATTTGTTATTTAGAAATCAACAAAATACTTAATAAGAATTACAATATGAAAGGAGTAGTATAGAGGTATATATTAAATATCTATAGTTATATATAGTTCTAGTAGTAGTAGTAAATAAACTAGCTTCCAGGCGGCGCTGTTGTCGCGGCAAATTTTTAGAGATTCTTATCTATTTCCGTATATACACTCTTATCTATGCATGTTTGCCCCTAAAGTACCGGATGCCGCAATTGCGTATCTCACCTATAAGTGAAAGTCCGTCAGGTCGTTAGTAACCGAACATTAACTACTGTTAGTCCCCAGGGATGACAACGCATCTGGATTTTGATTCTTAATCGAGGATAGATGTAAAGTATATAGGGCCACAGCATTCACTTACCATAAGGTGGACTGTGTTAAAGTTGTTCAAAACGACTAAAATCAATAGCACGCTACAGACTAGCGCTATTACATACGCTATGTTATAGTGCGCTATTTATATGAAAGCGTGTAAGAGGCCGAATAGCGCGTTAAGTTTTGCAGCACGCTATACGTTACATTACATGTTGTTTATTGGATAGACTGCGTGCTATATAAGAACATTATTTCGTAATAAGTTGCATTTTAGACCAAAATAAAATAAAGCGGTAAAGAAAAACCAATGAACGCTTTTTCATACTTTTCAGGCTTACGGCTTTCTATAATCCTTAAAATATTTTAAGGCGTGTACTTTTTAAAACGAAATAAAATTTATTATTTTTATTATAATTGATGAAACGTCATTTTAACCTTAATATAAATTATAAATCAAATAAATTTGTATTTAAAAGTTTATTGATTGTATTTATAAAAATCAACTATTTACATACCAATGCACTTTTATATCTTATTTTATTTACGTTTAAAATCAAGCTTCTTTTATAGCAGACAACTGTGTCCTTCGATCACTTATAAATATACAGTATACACTAACTAAACAACGTCTAACCCTAAATTAGGATGGACGATGAATAGCGTGCTACTAGATCAAATTTGCGACACACGTCCTCTCCCAACAGCGCTGCTGCTAGAACTAGTTATTATATATATATATATATATATATATATATATATATATATATGTATATATATATATATATATATATATATATATATATATATATATATATATATATATATATATTAATACTTAACAGCGCCAAAGCGCCATAGCGCAATATTGCCATGGCGACTACTTACTACTATGTGTTACGGAGAGATAGCGCGCTATAATATGGCGCTATGCCATGCTATGCGCTATGCGCTATATTAACCACCATTAGACTGTGTGCTCGTTTGTCACCCTCATTCTAAAATATATATACTGAACGGTTATTTTCACAATCTCAACAACGCAGTGCGACGTATTTTTATCAAGCCGGCATTGTTATTGAGAGTTCGCATTTTGTTTATCTTTAATTTTCTTCTCTACTTTTATTCTTACAAATGAATTCAGTCTGGGAATAGTTTCATTAATTTATTAATTAAATTGTTAACGTACAATAACAGAAAAGTAAGTAAGAAAAATTTAAATTAGCTTTAAATTATTATAAGCTTAGTATCAGACTTGTAATTGCTTTAAAAGAGATACTAATATACCTATTATATTGCTTGCGTAAAATGGACTAAAGAACCATTGAGTTATACAAAATAAAAATAATATATAAATCAATGTAAAGAACCATGAAAACGTTTATAATATTAGCCTGTTACTTTTATTTTCCTCTATGATTCAGTGCTCCCTTTGAAATCCTGCTCTATTTGTTTCATGTGCAATTGTCGATTATTCAATAGATTTTGGATTTTATTTTTAACTTTGTCTATTGAATTTATTCATCCTATGAATATTTCAATTTATCGCTTACGGATTCAAATAAAGTTAGCACAACGCTAAATGACGTGATTCTCCAAATACAAAATTCTTAGTAATTCATTTAAAAATGAAATAAACGTTTTTTATCGCATAACTTGATAGCCGTAATATGCGGTTACCCTACCGTACCGGGTAGGGTTAAATAATATAAAAAAAAAACATAAATTGTATTTAATTAATAGATTTAGATTAGGGGATATTTTAGAGTATTAGGGGATACTTATAGATTATAAGGTATATAAACTTATAGTGTGATGTAAGATTGATTACTCCATGATTACAATTCAAAATAATAAAATATTGCTGTTGCCAATCCGCCTGTCAAGAGTGGCAACTGTGGCAAATAACCTGCCTATGCGGCGCTAACTAAAGTTTTATTGTAATTGGATGAATTGTGTTAGAGCGCATAGAAAACAACCGAACAGAAATTAATTAATTTTTTCGTCCTCCGAAATTCGACGATCACTAATAAAGAATATTAGTGATCGATGCAAATAGACCAATATTGTTTTTATACTAACGTCGAAAGCTGCTGCTAATTCAACAGTAGATTGAGTACCATCAGCTTCCAAAATCGCCTTTAATTCGTCATTATTGACCAAAGTTTTTGGATGACCACAAGGTTTATTTTTCAGGTCGAAATTTCCAGAACGGAAGCGGTTAAACCAATAACAGTTGGTGCGTTCGTTTGTAGTATTCACTTCGTAAACGTCGTTGATGTTGCCGCTTGTGCCGCGTTGCTGCCACGACGGTACTCGTATTCCATAATTACTCGAACTTTTAACGTGATGAAGAAAACGTTTCAAATGCATTGATAACATAAAGCTAATCAATAAACAAATAAGAGTAATTTTGAAAAATAATTCTATGTTTTTAAAAAAAAAAGATTAATTTAAAATTAGAATTCTTAGCTAAGCAAAAATTTACAGGATCACAAAAAAAAGGTAAAATTATTAAAATTAACAGTCCTATTACTTTTAGGTCATTTTGAGAACACATTTTATAAATTCTTTTAAAATGATTTTCGCGATATAGCTTTACCGGTTGAATTACTCTCCATGGATAAACCCCGAACATAGCCCTCTCCATGGCTCGCTGAGTGACTTTGAGCGTCCTCATACGGTCAGCAGTGAAGGACAACGTCTCAGTTCCGTAGGTCATCACTGGCAAAACGCACTGGTTTTACAGTCTCGTTTTCAAGTTTTGAGGTATACCTGACGAGAAGACATGTCGTAATTTCCCGAACGCTGCCCAGTCGAAATGAATCAGTCGAATGACCTCTCAGCCTAAGTTGGACTTACCTAGTGAGACTTCGAGCTTAGTGCTAGCATGGACGTTACACATGATATTGGTTTTGTCCATGTTCATCTTAAGACCTACCCGTTGGGAGACACTATTGAGGTCATTGAGCATAGTGCTTAGGTCCTCCGGCGATTCTGCCATAAGGACTATATCGTCGGCAAATCGAAGGTGAGTGATGTACTCGCCATTGATGTTAATACCGTATCTTTTCCAGTCCAGTAGCTTGAAAACGTCCTCCAATGCGATGCTGAAGAAAAAACATATCGGTATTACTAAAATTAATTAATTTTGTCCTCCAAAATAATAAATAATAAAAAAATCCCTTCATAGTTCTAAATTCAAGTTAGTTTATATTTGCTACATACAGGGCAGGGACATAGGAGGAGGCCGATGTGTTGTGCATCCAGGAAACGTAGATTCTTCCACATGATTTATCATTTCTCAGCACGATTAGTGAAGAATTTGGGTCCACAGGCACATCTGCGGTGGACACGAAGGGAGGCCTAGTGAGTGGGAGGCCTTATGGTGGAGTTGCAATATTGTGGCGTAAAAGTGTGTTGGAATCAGTGTCAGTGATAGAGTGTGATAACGTGCGAATCTGTGCCATAAAAGTAACTGTGAGTAGTAGATCAGTAGTTATATTTAGTGTATATATGCCCACAAACTCTTATGAAAACTTACCTGAGTTCTGTACGTGTCTCGGTTCGATCCGATCGATAATAGGAATAGAGGAAAATAAGAGAATTGAATTTTTATATACTAGGGGACTTTAATGCTCATTCTAGGGAATTATATAATAATGAATTGCTAGATTTTTGTAATGAAGAGAGCTGGATTTGTGTGGACGCAAGTATCTGTGATAAAAATACATTTACTTTTCACAGTGAGGCTCATGGTTGTAACAGGTGGCTGGACCACTGCATAGTCACTCATTATGCGCGTGAAACAGTAGTAAACGTGTCTGTTAATTATGATGTATTTTGGTCAGACTACTACCCACTTGTGGTGGAATGTAATTTAAATAAACTTAAGCTTAAGGTTGTGGAGCAGGTAATGGGGAAACCTGTGAACCGTGTTACTTGGGGCAACAGGACTCCACAACAGATAAAACTGTATCACGATTTTTGTCACACAAACTTGAGAATTATAGATCTTCCAGAGGAACTCAGAGACAGTTGTGATAAATTTTGTAGTAATAAGGAACATCAGGCTGTACTTTATAATATGTACGGTAATATTATACTAACACTGGCAGCAATTCGTACATATAGGGATAAATGCAGAAAAAAGGGAGGTTACGTGACGGGGTGGAATAAGCACGTCGCGGGCCCACTTCAGGAGGCGCGGCTTAAATTTCAAGAGTGGATGATGGCTGGGCAGCCGTCCAGGGGTCGCGTATTTGAAGAGATGTCAGAATACAGAAAGCATTTTAAAGCCAAATTAAAATGGTGTCAAAACAGACAAGAACAGCTAAAGATGGATATTATTGCAACAAATCACTCTTCTAAAGACTTTAAAAGCTTCTGAAAGAACACAAACAAAATAAGCCGAGCCTTCCAGTGAGTGTTGGGGGTGCTTATGATCACAAGGATATTGCGGATGCATTCAGATGCAATTTTACTGTAAGGTCACCCTTAAATGCGTTTCAGGTTTGAATTTGAGCGAAGCTGAGATTATCATGACAGAACGAAATGAAAAGATACCTGCAATGAAAATAGAAAAAATAATTAAAGACATGGTAAGAGGAAAATCGCCTGGTTATGATGGTCTCAGCATCGAACACTTCAGATATGCTGGGATGCATCTTCCGCGAGTCCTTTCACTGTTTTACAGCCTGTGTTTGGGTCACTCTTACTTACCCGAGCCGCTGATGAGGACTATTGTAGTACCCGTTGTTAAATATAAAACTGGGGACACATCCAACATGGGTAATGACCGACCTATCTCGCTTGCAACCATTGCAGTCAAGGTGTTTGACAGTGTGTTAAATGACTGTCTCAACAAATACGTACTAATAAACGATGCACAATTTGGGTTTAAACTGAATGTATCGACGGAGAGCGCCATTTACTGTCTGAAACACACTGTCAAATACTACACCGTAAGGCGGACGCCGGTGTACGCGTGTTTCCTCGACTTATCGAAAGCTTTTGACCTGGTCTCATACGACATGCTGTGGGGCAAGTTGAGGGACGCGGGTGTGCCGGCGGAGTACACGGCTCTACTAAGATACTGGCATGCTAACCAGCGTAACCAGGTGAGGTCGGTTGGAGCTCTGTCGGAAGAATACAGGCTGGAATGCGGTGTAAGGCTGGGTGGCTTAAGCTCTCAACTATTGTTCAGCCTGTATGTAAACCAACTGATTGAACGACTTAGCAGCACACATGTTGGCTGCCACATCGATGACATATGTGTCAACAACATAAGCTATGCTGACGACATGGTGCTGCTCAGTACTTCCATAGCAGGACTGAGGAAACTGCTTTCTACCTGCGAGACATATGCGCAGGAGCATGGTCTAAAATACAACTCAAAAAAGAGTGAAATATTAGTATTTAAGGCACCGAAACGGAAGCCACGACATGTGCCACCCGTATGTCTCGATGGTGTACCTTTGAAGGTCGTACAGAAGTTTAAATATCTCGGTCATATAGTTACGAGATACGAGCGACCTAGGAGATGATGAGGATATTGAACGAGAGCGCAGAGCGTTGTCGGTAAGGGGCAATATGCTTGCCCGCAGTTTCGCACGGTGCACTGCAGACGTGAAAGTAACTTTATTTAAAGCGTTCTGTCAGTCTTTCTATACCAGTGACCTGTGGGTGACTTATACGCGCCGGACCTACAGCGCCCTGCGTGTTCAATATAACAACGCCTTAAGGATGCTGTTGAGGCTGCCGTGGCGCTGTAGCGCCTCTAAAATGTTCGCAGACGCACGCACACCAATGACTTTTTCGCCATAATGCGTAGAAAAGCAGCGTCTCTCCTGCAGCGCTTACGTACCAGCAATAATTGCATCCTAAGGGTAATTGCTGCCAGGCTCGACTGCCCCATACTGCACCACTATAATGTATGACGGTGGCTATTGGGCGAAAAAAATAATTTGTACATAATTAATATTAACTAACAATACTAACTTAGAAGTTAAGGAAAATTCTTACTAACATACTAACAATCTACAGATCTTCCTTACGTCTGAAATAAGCACATTATTATTATTATTATATTATAAAGAGTAATATTAAAAAATAGAGGTTTAAAATTCGTTTCATTAGACAACACTGAATCAGATTGAAAAATTATTTAAGAAATATGTCCGCCGGATTGTGCACGTGCTTATTTCTTGTTATTTCGTATTTTTGAGTGTTTTATCGTGATTGCTTGTGTATAGCATAAAACAGAGGGCTCAAGAATGTGCTTTAAGGTAGATTTTGTAATTGGTGCAGTGACAAATATAATAAAAGACAAAAAATAATGTTAATTTCAACCCTGTAATTTTTATGATGGTTAGTAGTAAGTTACTTTCTACATTATGTGCAGACACCATGGAACTTTATAACATCTCACGTTTTGGTGTTATTTTATTTTCAAAAGTCACCTCGTTTATAGTTGTAAAATAAATATGTTAACAATACTGAAAATCTTTCTTTTTGCCTAAGTCCTACAATTTATCGAGATTATTTATGCCAATTTTTAAGTAACAAACAGTGATTTAATACTTATTTAGAAATCAACAAAATACTTAATAAAAATTACAATATGAAAGGAGTAGTATAAAGGTATATATTATAATATCTATAGTTATATATAGTTGTAGTAGTAGTAGTAAATAAACTAGCTTCCAGGCGGCGCTGTTGTCGCGGCAAATTTTTACGTTAGAGATTCTTATCTATTTCCGTATATACACTCTTATCTATGCATGTGTGCCCCTAAAGTACCGGATGCCGCAATTACGTATCTCACCTATAAGTGAAAGTCCGTCAGGTCGTTAGTAACCGAACATTAACTACTGTTAGTCCCCAGGGATGACAACGCATCTGGATTTTGATTCTTAATCGAGGATAGATGTAAAGTATATAGGGCCACAGCATTCACTTACCATAAGGTGGACTGTGTTAAAGTTGTTCAAAACGACTATAAATCAATAGCACGCTATAGACTAGCGCTATTACATAAGCTATGTTATAGTGCGCTACTCATAAGAAAGCGTGTAAGAGGCCGGCAAGCGCGTTAAGTTTTGCAGCACGCATATCTCGTAGCACGTTACATTACATGTCGTTTATTGGATAGACCGCGTACTATATAAGAACATTATTTCGTAATAAGTTGCACTTTAGACCAAAATAAAATAAAGCGTCGCGTAAAACTCTATAATCCTAAAATATTTTAAGGCATGTACTTTTTAAAACGAAATAAAATTTATTATTTTTATTATAATTGATGTAAACGTTATTTTAACCTTAATATAAATTATAAATCAAATAAAGTTGTATTTAAAAGTTTATTGATTGTATTTATAAAAATCAACTATTTACATACACTATTATATGCACTTTTGTATCTTTATTTTATTTACATTTAAAACCATTAGTTAGGCTTCTTTTATAGCAGACAACTGTGTCCTTCGATCACTTATAAATATACAGTATATACTAACTAAACAACGTCTAACCCTAAATTAGGTCGCGCGATGAATAGCGTGATACTATATAGATCAAATTTGCGACACACGTCCTCTCCCAACAGCGCTGCTGCTAGAACTAGTTATATATATATATATATATATATATATATATATATATATATATATATATATATATATATATGTATGTATATATATTAATACTTAATAGCGCCAAAGCGCCATAGCGCAATATTGCCATGGCAACTACTTACTACTATGTGTTACGGAGAGATAGCGCGCTATAATATGGCGCTATGCCATGCTATGCGCTATGCGCTATGTTAACCACCATTAGACTGTGTGCTCGTTTGTCACTCTCATTCTTTAAAAAATATATATACTGAACGGTTATTTTCACAATCTCACCAGCGCAGTACGATGTATTTTTATCAAGCCAGCATTGTTATTGAGAGTTCGCATTTTGTTTATCTTTAATTTTCTTCTCTACTTTTATTCTTACAAATGAATTCGGTCTGGGAATAGTTTCATTAATTTCTTAATTAAATTGTTAACGTACAATAACAGAAAAGTAAGTAAGAAAAATTTAAATTAGCTTTAAATTATTATAAGCTTAGTATCAGACTTGTAATTGCTTTAAAAGAGATACTAATATACCTATTATATTGCTTGCGTAAACTGGACTAAAGAACCATTGAGTTATACAAAATAAAAATAATATATAAATCAATGTAAAGAACCATGAAAACGTTTATAATATTAGCCTGTTACTTTTATTTTCCTCTATGATTCAGTGCTCCCTTTGAAATCCTGCTCTATTTGTTTCATGTGCAATTGTCGATTATTCAATAGATTTTGGATTTTATTTTTAACTTTGTCTATTGAATTTATTCATCCTATGAATATTTCAATTTATCGCTTACGGATTCAAATAAGGTTAGCACAACGCTAAATGACGTGATCCTCCAAATACAAAATTCTTAGTAATTCATTTAAAAATGAAATAAACGTTTTTTATCGCATAACTTGATAGCCGTAATATGCGGTTACCCTACCGTACCGGGTAGGGTTAGATAATATTAAAAAAAAACATAAATTGTATTTAATTAATAGATTTAGATTAGGGGATATTTTTACATCGCCACTATAAGGTTTATACGTAACCTTATAGTGGCGATGTAAGATTATAAGGTATATAAACTTATAGTGTGATGTAAGATTGATTACTACATGATTACAATTCAAAATAATAAAATATTGCTGTTGCCAATCCGCCTGTCAAGAGTGGCAACTGTGGCAAATAACCCGCCTATGAGGCGATCACTAAAGTTTTATTGTAATTGGATGAATTGTGTTAGAGCGCATAGAAAACAACCGAACAGAAATTAATTAATTTTTTCGTCCTCCGAAATTCGACGATCACTAATAAAGAATATTAGTGATCGATGCAAATAGACCAATATTGTTTTTATACTAACGTCGAAAGCTTCTGCTAATTCAACCGTAGATTGAGTACCATCAGCTTCCAAAATCGCCTTTAATTCGTCATTATTGACCAAAGTTTTTGGATGACCACAAGGTTTATTTTTCAGGTCGAAATTTCCAGAACGGAAGCGGTTAAACCAATAACAGTTGTTGCGTTCGTTTGTAGTATTCACTTCGTAAACGTCGTTGATGTTGCCGCTTGATGTGCCGCGTTGCTGCCACGACGGTACTCGTATTCCATAATTACTCGAACTTTTAACGTGATGAAGAAAACGATTCAAATGCAATGATAACAAAAAGCTAATCAATAAACAACTAAGAGTAATTTTGAAAAATAATTCTATGTTTTTAAAAAAAAGATTAATTTAAAATTAGAATTCTTAGCTAAGTAAAAATTTACAGGATCACAAAAACTTTTAGGTCATTTTGAGAACACATTTTATAAATTCTTTTAAAATGATTTTCGCGATATAGGTAGCTTTACCGGTCTCTTCTAATTGAGACACGAATGAAATCACGGCGAACACCTGTTGAATTACAAAAATGGATAAAAATAGAAAAATTCTGCAAGCTCTTGCAACGAATAGAGGATAGATGTTGATATCTATGGGCCACAGCAACCACTTACCAACAGGTGGACTGTGTGCTCGCTTGTTATCTATTTCCTATAAAAAAAGACAGGAAGACCATCAGCAATCAGTTATCGCATCCCTTTGTCAAACGTAATGATTACAGCACTATCTTCGAGTTTGGTAAATTTTCTAACAATTAACTCTAACAGACTTGTGGTGAACTATAGTAATCCATACTTTTAGAAAGCATAACGATGGATGGGGAAGAAAGGCTTCGGGCATTCAACCTCATACCGGTAAGAGAAGTGTAGGACGGCCTCTACTAGATAGAATGTACTGCAGGTTTTTCAAAATAGAACCTTCATTTAAAACCTGCAAAAAAATAAGAGTAACAAACGAGCACACCAGTGAATACTGCGGCGGTTGAAGCTAAGTGTAGGACGGCCTCTACTAGATAGAATGTACTGCAGGTTTTTCAAAATAGAATAAGAGTAACAAACGAGCATATCAGTGAATACTGCGGCGGTTGAAGCTAAGTGTAGGAAGGCCTCTACTAGATAGAATATACTGCAGGTTTTTCAAAATAGAATAAGAGTAACAAACGGGCATACCAGTGAATACTGCGGCGGTTGAAGCTAAGTGTAGGACGGCCTCTACTAGATAGAATGTACTGCAGGTTTTTCAAAATAGAATAAGAGTAACAAACGAGCACACCAGTGAATACTGCGGCGGTTGAAGCTAAGTGTAGGACGGCCTCTACTAGATAGAATGTACCTACTGCAGGTGTTTCAAAATAGAATAAGAGTAACAAACGAGCACACCAGTGAATACTGCGGCGGTTGAAGCTAAGTGTAGGACGGCCTCTACTAGATAGAATGTACTGCAGGTGTTTCAAAATAGAATAAGAGTAACAAACGAGCACACCAGTGAATACTGCGGCGGTTGAAGCTAAGTGTAGGACGGCCTCTACTAGATAGAATGTACTGCAGGTTTTTCAAAATAGAATAAGAGTAACAAACGAGCACACCAGTGAATACTGCGGCAGTTGAAGCTAAGTGTAGGACGGCCTCTACTAGATAGAATGTACTGCAGGTGTTTCAAAATAGAATAAGAGTAACAAACGAGCACACCAGTGAATACTGTGGCGGTTGAAGCTAAGTGTAGGACGGCCTCTACTAGATAGAATGTACTGCAGGTTTTTCAAAATAGAATAAGAGTAACAAACGAGCACACCAGTGAATACTGCGGCGGTTGAAGCTAAGTGTAGGACGGCCTCTACTAGATAGAATGTACTGCAGGTTTTTCAAAATAGAATAAGAGTAACAAACGAGCATACCAGTGAATACTGCGGCGGTTGAAGCTAAGTGTAGGAAGGCCTCTACTAGATAGAATGTACTGCAGGTTTTTCAAAATAGAATAAGAGTAACAAACGAGCACACCAGTGAATACTGCGGCGGTTGAAGCTAAGTGTAGGACGGCCTCTACTAGATAGAATGTACTGCAGGTTTTTCAAAATAGAATAAGAGTAACAAACGAGCACACCAGTGAATACTGCGGCGGTTGAAGCTAAGTGTAGGACGGCCTCTACTAGATAGAATGTACCTACTGCAGGTTATTCAAAATAGAATAAGAGTAACAAACGAGCACACCAGTGAATACTGCGGCGGTTGAAGCTAAGTGTAGGACGGCCTCTACTAGATAGAATGTACTGCAGGTTTTTCAAAATAGAATAAGAGTAACAAACGAGCACACCAGTGAATACTACGGCGGTTGAAGCTAAGTGTAGGACGGCCTCTACTAGATAGAATGTACTGCAGGTTTTTCAAAATAGAATAAGAGTAACAAACGAGCACACCAGTGAATACTGCGGCGGTTGAAGCTAAGTGTAGGACGGCCTCTACTAGATAGAATGTACTGCAGATTTTTCAAAATAGAATAAGAGCAACAAACGAGCACACCAGTGAATACTGCGGCGGTTGAAGCTAAGTGTAGGACGGCCTCTACTAGACAGAATGTACTGCAGGTTTTTCAAAATAGAATAAGAGTAACAAACGAGCACACCAGTGAATACTGCGGCGGTTGAAGCTAAGTGTAGGACGGCCTCTACTAGATAGAATGTACTGCAGGTTTTTCAAAATAGAATAAGAGTAACAAACGAGCACACCAGTGAATACTGCGGCGGTTGAAGCTAAGTGTAGGACGGCCTCTACTAGATAGAATGTACTGCAGGTTTTTCAAAATAGAATAAGAGTAACAAACGAGCACAACAGTAAATACTGCGGCGGTTGAAGCTAAGTGTAGGACGGCCTCTACTAGATAGAATGTACTGCAGGTTTTTCAAAATAGAATAAGAGTAACAAACGAGCACACCAGTGAATACTGCGGCGGTTGAAGCTAAGTGTAGGACGGCCTCTACTAGATAGAATGTACTGCAGGTGTTTCAAAATAGAATAAGAGTAACAAACGAGCACACCAGTGAATACTGCGGCGGTTGAAGCTAAGTGTAGGACGGCCTCTACTAGATAGAATGTACTGCAGGTTTTTCAAAATATAATAAGAGTAACAAACGAGCACACCAGTGAATACTGCGGCGGTTGAAGCTAAGTGTAGGACGGCCTCTACTAGATAGAATGTACTGCAGGTTTTTCAAAATAGAATAAGAGTAACAAACGAGCACACCAGTGAATACTGTGGCGGTTGAAGCTAAGTGTAGGACGGCCTCTACTAGATAGAATGTACTGCAGGTTTTTCAAAATAGAATAAGAGTAACAAACGAGCACACCAGTGAATACTGCGGCGGTTGAAGCTAAGTGTAGGACGGCCTCTACTAGATGGAATGTACCTACTGCAGGTTTTTCAAAATAGAATAAGAGTAACAAACGAGCACACCAGTGAATACTGCGGCGGTTGAAGCTAAGTGTAGGACGGCCTCTACTAGATAGAATGTACTGCAGGTTTTTCAAAATAGAATAAGAGTAACAAACGAGCACACCAGTGAATACTGCGGCGGTTGAAGCTAAGTGTAGGAAGGCCTCTACTAGATAGAATGTACTGCAGGTTTTTCAGAATAGAATAAGAGTAACAAACGAGCACACCAGTGAATACTGCGGCGGTTGAACGAATCCACTTGTGATTCAACCATAATACAGCTGCAGCGTGGCTCTAACACTCTACGTGATCCCTGGATATTGTAAGATGTGATAGGAAGTGCTTGAAAAATCATATGACATTCTATAATTAGCAGCATAACCATCTGGTTCACGCTAGACGTAAAATACTCCGGCTGGCGTACTCCTCCTACGCGTCGGATACCACGACCTACAATGCGCTTGCTGAGCATGACAAGCACGGAGACATTGTAAATCATAATACATATTTTACGTGGTAGAACTATACCGCAGCTACATTATAGTGGTACCACGAATGTGGTATCAGGTGCACTGTGTTCCTTTGTCACCCTCAGTCTAAAAAAACAACATACAAATTGTGTCGTGATTCTAAATAACCATTTTAATTCTTATTTCTTAAACGATAAGAGTTAACTGTATTTTTACACTGTAACACAATAATGCTAGCAAATTTTGTTTACAGATAGGGCTATTGTACTTACAACAAGCCCTGAGGAAATTAAAGCCAGGGTTCAACAATTTTGTAAATTAATTTAGCATTTAAAGTTGTTTGTGTTACGTTGTGTTTCCATAAATTAAAACAAACGAACTTTTCAGATTACACTGGTTCCTTGCTAGTTCGCACTTTGAACTTTAAGGTTATGTCAAAATTTTATGATCAACTTGTACATATAAATATAGTTCTTAATATTATAGGTACAAGCGTTTTATGAGCCATCTGGGCCGGCGTTAGAGCCATCCAAACCCCACCGCTTCGGGCTAAAAGATGGAAAATTTAAATTCCTGGCAAATAAACGGATTGTCACAGAAAACTCCTGATTTTTTTATAGGATAAGATGACAAACAAGCACACAGTCCACCTGATGGTAAGTGGTTGCTGTGGCCCATAGACATCTACATCTATCCTCGATTACGAATCCAAATGCAGATGCATTGTCATCCGTGAGAACTTAGGTGGAATGACTCGTTTCCAGTAAAAAGGGTCTCCGGTTCTCTACACTTACCATACGAAACACAGCAGCATTAAGCTACTATTTGACGCTGGTATTCAAAATATTCCTGATATTTCATTGCAAACGTAAATTTACAAGTGCAATACACTCTCTACAGTACACTCTCGCAATCCATCCACGTCGCAGATTACACTCCTCCCACGCAACAACCTACTGTGTTTTATTGCAAACTCAAAAATAATGACATTTCCTAAATCCCACCGCAATCCTGACACGAGTCCAAAGTCCTGACATCCTGTCGTCCTGACATCGTGGCTGTCGTAAAATCATATGTCTTCCTACAGATGGCGGTGTAACCATCTCGTTTATGGCACACGTAAATTCTCGCTCTGATTGGCGACGTGCAGTAACGTCAAAGGTGCCAAACGTTTTGTGCTGCGATCGTCAGTCTGCCTGCCAAAGGTGACGATTAAGGCAAGCCCTCCCTGTGATAACTTTGATGAGAGCCCGTATATACGAGAATTTGAATAGAATCAGGCGTAACTAAGCGGAAACCAAAGCATTATATTAAATAAGAATGGAATGGAAATGTATAAACTAATATCCGGAAGAAAAATAAAATAGTGTATTTTACCTAGTTTGAAGAGTACCTCCCTCTCACAATAAGAGACCAGGTAGAAGCTCTTCTTTGTATGCTACTCCTTTAGTGACAAACATTCACAATGGACGAAATGGTAAATGGCATCTGCAGCCAACTCCAAACATAGTAGTTCATGAATGCAATGACTCCAACAACTAAGATTAAATGCACACAGCTATCTCATAATGGCTTTGTTAATCGTCAAACCAGAACGCAGTAGAAGTTCCGCTTATATTTAACTAATGTAAAGTATTCGCTCTCACCTTAAAGATATTCGCAGTATAATCGGATATGTTAACAGATGCGTGTAAATAATTCCACTCCGTTACTGTAAGGATTACGGCAAGAAGTAGGTGATACCAACACAAACGGACTTTTAGAAATAAGTTAGTAACAAGTAAACTAAATAACACAAACAGTCCGGTGGATACGGATATATTTTACAAGTAAAAGTCTTCGCGGTAGAGGTCACGTCTTGCGTGGCAATTATGGCAAAACTTTTCTACACTTTGACGGGCCCACGCCCAACAGTGGACCGATATGGATTGATAAAGAAGGAGAATAATTTAATAAAATTCGTAAATATGTATTAAAGTTAAATAATAACTGAGCACAAATTTTATGCATTATTTTTATAGAATAAGGGTGACAAACGAGCACATAACCCCCCTGGTGGCAAGTGAATACTTTGACCCATAACCCTCATAGATAGAAAATTCATTTGCTTAAAAACATGGTACATAAGATGATCAATGATGCGCAACTGACATGTTTTGCCATAATTGATATGCAAAAATGATATGAAATCACCAACCAAAATTATTTTATAATATTTATTGCAAAAAGACAAATTAAATACTTATACAGATCCACTCTATTTGAATTCTTATACAATAAATTGTTCATAAATTATTAGGTAATTGAATTAATACATTATTGTTACACAAATAATATTAAATATTTTATGAGATTACTTTAGCTATTATTATTTTAATAATTACACACAGAAAATTAATTCATAATTTTAATTGCTAAAATTATTTACAAATCTCAGGCTATTATGCAAATATTACCATTTAACTTAATACATTATTTTACATTTTAATAAATAATAATAATAAATTATTTATTTATGTTAGTATATTAAATATATATTTAAGTATATTTATTTTTCCCTTTATATATTTATCCAGCCCAACCAGATGTGATTACTGTATTAATAACCCAATATAATAATAATAATCCACAACTATCACACAACGCCATCTAGTCCCAAGCTAAGCAGAGCTTGTGTTATGGGTACTAGACAACTGATAAACATACTTATATATTTCTAAATACATAAATATTATAGATAAATTACACCCAGACACAGAACAAATGATCGTGCTCATCACACAAACATTTGTCCTGGGTGGGAATCGAACCCACGACCTGCGGCATAGCAGTCAGGGTCACTAACCACTAGACCAACAGGCCTGTCGATAAATAATCAATATGAGTTACTAATTGATTTTAGAAATAAAATGTCAATGTTCATTAATTCCTTTAACTAAATTTTATATTAATATAATAAATTTGACGAATTTATAATTAATTATGTATCTCAAAAAGAAAATTCGTCTTTTTCTGAAATTCCATATACTACTTATTATTTAATTAATATATTAATAGTAAATAGTAGTAATACACAGAGTCTCTCACCTTGCGCTTATTACTTAAAAATATTACTCTATCGCCACTGCCACCGCTGTCACCGCTTATTAGAGAATCGGACATTCCATCTACAACTATGTCTTTTGATACGTCCGCGATAAATAAATAAAAAATCTTTTTCGTTTTTTTTTAACCATCCGCCTCTCTGGTCATTTTCTAAGCAATTAAAAATGTATTATCTCCCATGCCCAGGAACATCTGCAACACCAGGGGAATAGCAGGTGTGCTGCCGGGCTTTTAAAAAGGAGTAAGCTTGTTTCTTGAAGGTTCCTAAGTCGTATCGGAGGTGGATAGTTTTCTTCAAACCTGAAGTATAAATCTTTTTACTACGATTGACCAAGATATCACGTAACAAACATACAAAAAAACAACCAGTTAAATCGCAAAGCTCCTCATTTTTTAAGTCTACTGTAAACGTCAGCCGACAGCCGGTATGATCCAGAGATAATCACTTTTAATATTCAATGTTACGTAAATCATTTATACGCAGAGGTCTTGAAAAACAATATATTTGTAATTAACAAATTGAAATCCTATTGGAACGTAACGTTACTTATTTAAACGTAACGTAACTTGAGTAATATTAAGGATCGACTGTGTTATATGAGAAGTATCAACAGAGACTAGAACTTTGAATATAAACTAATCCTTTATAGCCAATGTGATCTATACGCAACTGTCTACGCGCTTATTGATTGTTGAAGTTTGATGGATAGGATTAGAGGAGCTTTGGGACCAACTTTATGTTTACCTTATGTTTATATGTTTTGTGTAAGTATATGTAATAGAAAATATATACTATAAGTAGCAAATTTCTGAAATTTCTAGGAGTTGTAAACAATGACCAGTGGTTGAGAAATGTGATATTTTAACCGACTTCAAAACAAGGAGGAGGTTAACTACTCAATTGTCTTTTTTGTATGTATGTTACCTGAACCAATTTTTTTATTAAATATGTTGTTACGCTTCAGGCATAGTCCTATATTAATTCAGAGGAAAAATCCACCCGCAAGCCTAGTAAAATAGGGGGTGAAGTTTAATTAGACGACGGCGTGATAAAAAAAGAAAGAAGTTAGATGTGTGTAGTATGATTGCATGTGAAGTTGTCAACGGTTTCGGTATTACTTGAAAAGTACGCAGCACTCCATCTTTTCTGTTTTGTAGTTCCTGAGTTACATAGTAAAGTAAAGTAAAGTTAAAAATTTAAAAATAGTAAAGTAAAGTAAAGGTAAAGTTACGGCCTATATACGTCCCACTGCTGGGCACAGGCCTCCTCTCATTTCTGAGAGGGTTTTAGGGCAAGGAATAGTCCGCCGCGCTGCCCCAATGCGTGTTGGCGAACTTCACATGTCTTCGAAATATTTTTATTTTATTTCTCAGACATGCAGGTTTCCTCACGATGTTTTCCTTCACCGCCGAGCACGTGGTAAATTAGCACTTAAAATTGCAATTAACAATTTCATCATTCTTCAGAGCCGTGGTAGCTCAGATGGTTAGCGCTCGCTGTAAATTTCACAATACGCGAGCAAACCGGGTTCGATCCCCGTCGGCACCAATGAAATTGTTAATTGCAATTTTAAGTTTCATAGTAACAGTTTTTATATTTATTTATTTATGTATCAAATATTTTTATGATATTGTTGTATAAGCACGAATACTATAATGTAATCTCCATGATTCGTCTTTATATGTAAAAGTAATGTGTATTTGTTCGTACTTTGTGCGCTACCATACTGTTCATCTGATTGCGGTAAAACTTGTAACTTGTGTTTGTAACTTGTTGCTTACACTTGCGTGAAGGTTATAGGCATAGTACATATGCGTAATTTCTATGAATGTATTATCATTCCAAATTAAACAATATAACTATTCCAAATTTAAAACGATATTTCCTTAATTATTTCTTTTACGGCAGCTATGCGCCGGGTACCTCTTATCTATGCTGGGTACTAACAACTAATCAATAAAATTTGTTGCATTATATTATTTAAAAAAAATAGACATTTAAATTATTTTGAAATGATGCCTCGTAGTTCCCAGCTATCATTGTTACTGTAGATGTGACTTAATGAAAATCTTGCCTTTTTCATTGCTGTAAAAGCGATGTGAAAGCTTAATTGCACCGTCTGCAAAGTATTACATCCACCATTTTGAGATAGCTACAATTTCTTGATGAAAAAATATATTAAGATATTTCTTATAATCAGGAAATTAATAAAAGATTTTGAACCCATATTTTACTTCTGTTTAACAAAAAACTGAATACAATACATTTATTGATAATATAAAACTATAAGTAAAGTTACCTATATACCGACTGCTGGGCACAGGCCTTATCTCAGTACTGAAAGGGTTTTAGGTTTTATACTATAAAAAACAAGTTACCTCATGATGTTTTCCTTTACCGCCTAGCAGTTGGTAAATCAGCACTTAAAATGAATATTAACAATTTTATAGGTACCGGCGGGCATTGAACCTAGAATGCTCGCGTACTGTGTTTACAGCAAGCGCTCATCTCCTGAGCTACCGAGACTCTAAAATAATAATGTACTACATATATTACATTTATCATTTGTAATAGTTTATTTTGTTTGTTTTTTTTTGTTAATAAAATTATATATTTTTTTAATTCTTCAGATTCTTTTTTATAGTTTGTTTTAAATACCATTGTATTTTTATAAAAATTGGCTCAATAACGCAGCGGTCGAAAGTTTAGTCGCGACGCTGTGAGACCACAGGTTTGATTCCCGCACAAAACAAGTGTTTGTAGTGGAAATATTTAGAATAAGCAGAAATAATCGGATGTTGGATGTTTCTACTTGTTCAAAACAAATTTTACAAATCATCTTGTAGCTTTACAAGAAATATCAGAACTTCGTTATTATACGAAAGGATATGAACGGAAGAATAAAAATTATTATTTTAATAATTATATTTGAGGACTGTTAAATCGTATTGACTAATTGCTTGAAAACTTTTTCACAAAGTTATCTCCAAATCGAGGCTAAATATAATCCAATTATTCACAATAAGGAGCAATTTTTATTGGATTTGCTTTTTATTTTTATTTCTTAATAACTCTCGTAAAACAGTTTATTACGGTCCAGCGATTTTACCAAGTAGTTTCTTTTTTATTTTCGATTAACATATTATGAATGTCTGCCTGCGGTTTCAGATTTATTTGTGATTAACTAAGTATATAAACTAAGTTTCTTATATGGTATTGTATGGCGGATGTATAGCTGCAGCACGAATGGATCGACCGGAAAAAGACTACGCTCGTACTGAATAAAAATTACCATTAGATAGACTGTGTACCCATTTGTCAAATGCTGTTATGTCGGATATCTTTATTACGGATTCTTTCACGCAGAAAAACTTCGAACATAGCTCTCTAAGCGACTATAAGCATACTTATACGACCAGCACTTAAGGAGCACGTAACTGATCCATATGTCATCACCGGCAGCACCCTCTGTTTGTATCCCGAAAGCTGTCCGTCCATAGATTGAACTCTTCAAAGAATATTTCAAATTATCTCAGTAATCAAAATCAATGATCGTACAAAAAGGTCATTTGAGATTATTAGATTTCTTATAAGATTATTTTCTTTTAAAAGAATGGAGCCTCGTAAATAAAATTATGATAGCTATTTGTGGATAATTCCAATGTGAATATTTTTATTTGAGCCCTTTACAAAATTTATTTTGTAAAAATGTCGCCTAATCTTCGGTCTTCCTTCACGTTGCGTGCCATTTGAGATCGTTCAATTGTGCGTCTGTTTTCGCACCTCGATAAACTTCTAAATTTTATTTTGTGTACATTTATTTCAAATTGCGTATTTTTTATAAAACCGAAATGACTAATGAGATTACTGTTTACCTGATGATAAGTGACAACTACGGTCCATGAACACCTACAGCTAATTTTCTATTTTCACAACTAGACAGTTTTTTATAAAACCGAAACATATACATAAAAGCCAAGTTGCTTATTTTTTATAAAACCGAAATGACAAATGAAATCATTGTCCATCTGGTTATAAGTGACGACTACAATCCAGGATCGCATGCAGCTAAATTTCTGTTTACACAACTCGACAATTTTTTGTGTACATTTATTTCAAATTGCTTATTTTTTTTATAAAACGGAAATGTATACTATATATAAACATATATATAAACACTCACGCCTGTCACCCAGAGGGGTAGGCAGAGACTACAGACTTCCATTTGGCACGATCCTGACACACCTCTCTTGCCTCCTTCACATCCATACACCTACGCATTCATGCTCGTCGGTTAAGGGTACTCCTAATTTGGCCCGTTTTCAATAAATCGCCAATTTGGTCGATAAATTTTCGCCTAGGACGTCCCTTTCCGACTCTGCCATTCACTTCTGCAACATAAATTTTCTTTGTCACTCTTTCCTCATTCATTCTTTCCACATGACCAAACCACCGAAGCATTCCTTTCTTAATCCTGGTCACAACATCATCTTGCAAACCACACTCTTCTCTTATTACACAATTTCTTACCCTGTCATTCAAAACGGAAATGACAAATGAAATTACTGTCCAACTTATGATAAGTGACGACCACTGTCCGTGGACACCCGCAACTAATTTCAAACAAAGAACGCCACAGATGCGTTGTCACTTCTGATGTCGAAGAGTAATGCGTCACAAGCTGTAAACATACTGGTTCTTTATACCCTTCAGACCAGAACATAGCACTGCAAGTACTTCTATTTGGCAGTAAAATAGTTCAGGGGTTAGTACCCCAGTCCAGACGGACTCATTTTCTGTTACTGTGTCTTTAACATTCACCATCATCACTATCATTTTTAATTTGTAGCGTTTGTAGAACTACTGCTAAACATAGGCCTCCTCCAAGAAATGCCACAAAGCACGGTCCCAAGTCCACATCCGCGCATTAAACTCATTTTTGATTGAATAAAAGTTGAAGTTAATTTGCAGCCTCTAACTCCTACTGTTTCTAAAAAAGTTTTTGGGCTAAGGAGTTGTTCGTCGCGCTGCTCCAATACTTTTTGGCGAAACTTCACAATCTTTAAAACGTCTTTTGTTATTAATTTCTCAGATATGCAGATTTCCTCCTCATGTTTTTCTTCGCTGCCTTTACTTTCTAAATCAGCACTTAAAATTGTAGTTGACAATTTTATTGGTTCTATCGGATTGAAATCGCGTAGCTCAGGGGCTAAACCCCAGTTGTAAGATTAATTTATATATGATAATAATAAATATAAGTAATAAATATTATATATAATTATATTTAAGACCGTATTATAGAATGTCTACCTACCTGTAAGGCGTAACCAGGGGCTACTTGCGCGATAGGTACATTGTGTAGATGAGGTAAGGTGGTAGAAAGATCCGGAGGAAGATCAAACGTGGGGTTCCGTAGGGCTCGGAGCTGGGTCCGCTATTGTGGAAAATTGCGTACGATGCGGTTTTGCATGTGGACCTGCGGTCCTGCTGACGTAAATATCGTGTGCTATGCCGACAACACTGGTGTTTGCCAACGGGGTCACCTTCGAGTAGACCAAGGAGCTCGCCAAGTTTGGGACAATTTTTTTGTGTATGCATGTGTTATTTATTAGGGTCAAATCTTGCATTTGAATTTTAAAGCAGTTATCTTCAATCTACTGAGCTGAAATTTCGCACACATATTATTTAGTTTGGATGTCAATGGAAAGTGAGCTAAGTGACGTCACACTAAGTCAAATGTGGCGGACGGGTAAAGATGACGGTCTAGTTATTTTCTATGGACTCCTATGATATGGGCTTAAATGAAAGGGTTTGCTGAAAAAATACGAAAATAAAATGACGTAACGCTAATTCCAGTATGGTGGTCACCCAGAGATTGCGGAAAATGTTTTTTCATGTACCCCCACGATATGGATATCAAATGAAAATGTTTGCTGAGAAGAATACAAAAATAATATGACGTCACTCTCAATCCAATACGTTGGACCTCCAAAGATGACGAACTATGTTTTTTATTTAACCATGATATGGATGTCAAATGAAAGGGTTCGCTGAAAAGAATTCGAATATAATGACGTCCGTCTTTAGCCCTTCGAGGAGATGGTGTACCTGACTAAACGATAGATAAGACTTAGCGGGGTCGCGTCTTAACTAATATCGGCCCACACCCTAGGCCGTGGTAGCTCAGATGGTGAGCGAGCAACCTGGGTTCGATCCCCGCCAGCACCTATGAAATTGTTAATTGCAACTTTAAGTGCTGATTTACCACATGCTTGGCGGTGAAGAAAAACATCATGAGGAAATCTGCATGTCTAAGAAATAAGAAAAAAAAATTCAAAGAGATGTGAACTTCACCAACACGCTTTGGGGCAGCGCGGCAGACAGTTCCTTGCCCTTAAACCCTTTCAGAAATGCGAGTAGGTCTTTGCCCAGCAGTGGGACATATATAGGCTGCAACTTCAACTTTTTACCCTGGGAAAATTCTAGCGGTGGTGAAAACTCAAAATAATGAAAAAACAAGCTGGCCGCCATGCCAATTTTAAAGACTTGATGTGATTTGAGAACTTGGCTGACGTTAGGGATAGTTTGGTGGTACTCGAACACATGTTGTAGGGGCCAACAAGTGTCAACTGCTATCCCTTGCTATGCTGCTATGAATCTAAAATGGCGATCAAAAACCAACAATGATGCATTAAAAATTAAATTTACAGACTTAAAACATGTCCAGAAAAAAAAAACTAAAAATAAACGATAAATTAATGGTAAAAAAAAACATTATTAAATACAAGCTTTTATTGAAATGCTCTAAAAAGATGAAATATTTAAATTGAATCAAACCCATCAATTTAATATTACACAAATCCTGCACGTGCAGCTTGCGCTTTTAAGAGGTCGTGTTTGACAAAGTACAATTCTTAAACTATTTAATTTACAATTAAGATTTTTATGTTTTTAGTTAGGATATATTCTGATCTATCTGATTAATGTAAAAAATCATTAGGTAAATGACTTACTTTTTTCATTGAAGTCGAAAATGTAAAAATATCCGAAAATATTTTTTTTACATTTTTTTCTTTTCTAAGTCTTTTTTAGGATCTAAATACAAATTTGCAGTTAAAAGTTTGCTTTTATTTTATTACGCGTATCTTTATCTATCTAATGAGACATCTTTTAAGAATGTAGGACTTCTACATCGGTGAATATTGTAATTTTAATGCGCGGGGTCGAGGTGGTAACACTGAAAAATTTAAATGGCTGCCATTTAAATACAGCTAGGTCTAAATGAGATTTGAGACATGATTTGTCGATGAAATTGATTATATTTTATAGTTTGTGTTGGAGCTTATAATGATAAGCTCCAACACCAGTAACCGGACACATTGTATAAATAAATTACGTGTCACGTTGTTTGTCCGCGATGGACTCCTAAACTACTTAACCGATTTTAATGAAATTTGCACACCGTGCAGTTTGGTACAAATTGAGAGATAGGATAGTTTTTTGGCCATGAGTGAACCACAATTTTTTTGTGATATTAACAATTTTAAATAGGACATGACAAAGGGTCATCGAAAAGGGCAGAACAACGTCTATTATAAAACGTTGCTGCGAGATTTACCTGTGTATGTAAACAAAAATACAATATACACATATCAAAAAAGTTTTTGATCACTAGCAAAAGTTATTATTATTTTTAAAATTTTAATTTTTCAACAATTTTTTAAATAGAAATACACTGTTTGAAATTAAAAAAAAATATTTTGTATTGTTTACTTTTTAATAACAAAAATTGAGTAATTCAATCCTAATGTACGTGTAACAGAAATTTTATGGAAAGAAAAATATTGTTTATCCAAACTTATACAACAATTCATTAATAGAAGGTTTTTATTTAATAAAATATAACTCCTCCCCTGGTTGAGCATGCTGAGGTTCAAGTTATCCAGCATGTCTTGCGGTAACCTGTCTCATTCTTGAATAGCGGAGATGATCTCTGGAGTTAGTGTTACCCATAAACCCCACTAGTTCCACCGCACGGCCCCCTTCGATGCTGTCGTGCACACTATTCATATAAGCCAAAAGTTATATAAATAGTTAAAAATAATTAGTAGTCACCATCATACCAGCCTAATTATCTTTAAATCAAACACTTAAGTGAACAATCGGCCATACATATATACATATAGATACAACCCACACCAGCCTAATATCTTTCAAACATCGGCCATATATACATATAGATACAACCCACACCAGCCTAATTATCTTTAAATCAAACACTTAAGTGAACAATCGGCCATACATATATACATATAGATACAACCCACAGCTCGAACGATAAAGTACTCATAAATGCTCTTAATAATATCTGGCAGTCTTTCAATAGACAATTGGTTTTATGGAATAAAGAGTACCGATAATCTTGAAATCTGTTGGTTATAGCGGAGCTCAGCAGCGTCTAACAATGGAAACGTATTTATGGGCTCTTTGTAACAAACGACTGTTGCAAATTGCGTCCGCTTTAAAGTAACCGGCGACTGCAGAACAAACTTGGCTCTTTTCAAGAGGAATCGGCAATATAAAGTACCTTTAATACCTTAATACCTTTTATAGTCCTATATTAGGGACTTACGATAGTAAACTTAATTATACAAAAGCAATACTATAGAAGGTCTCTGTGGTGAATTTGCATTACAATAGTAGGGTCGTGGGTTCGAGTCCTATATACGAATGACTTATGAAAGTAAGGTCTATTATACAAAAGCAATATTATAGAAGGTCTCCTTGATGCATAAGCATTATATGGGGTGGTCGGGTGACCGACTGCTCTTAGTACTGTAGCAAAATGTCTAGGTAGTCCTTATTAGGGTATATAGTAGCTTTAAGTGCTAGTTATTTGATAATAAAGGTTTATTAAAAAATAAAATATAAGGCGAAAGATGAAAAGAATTCTCAGGTTATACTAACAGCACTCTGAATTAAATTATTTTTCCTGACAGCCACAGAATCCATCATCCGTCCAAAACAGCCTATCAATGTTAACAACGGAACATAGGCCTCCCGTCGTAGACAAGCTCATAAAAGTTATATTGATTATAATACTCGTAATCAACTTCGCCCCACTTTTATCCGCAACACGGATATCGGAAATGTCTATGTAATATAACCTGAGAGTGAGTTAGTAAATGTTTGATGTTAGCAACGAACGGCGGAAATTTTTATCAATTTATAAATTGAACAAAGTATTCCTGGTTAAAATTAAAACCGACGATTTTCTCCAATATTGTCCATTGGAGCGATATTCTGTAGCAGTTCACAATGGAAACTTATCGGTCAGCTTCCCATTGATAGGTTAGGACCATTACAAAGTGCGCTACATCTTTAACAATAACCGGTGGATCGAACCCACACACAGACAGCGCATATTCTTTAAATTTTGCTAATATTTTATAAGTTTTCTGTCCATGAATGTAAACCAATTTTATGGATTTTATCGCATTTAAAAAATATGTATATTGAATGGATAGAAGGTATTCGCGTATTAAACAAATTATTATATAGTATTTCAGTAAACAGTAATGTAAAATAAATGTATATATTTTGGTTCACTACTAATATTATTTACTACTTAATGTGATTAATTTAGATGAAGTTACAAAGGATCCTGTTTTGTAACATATCTTGGGGAGGCGTATGTGAATCATAAGGATAATGATAACGACGGAGGTATGATGTTAATTGCAGTATAACCAGTAATCAACATAGCATAAGGGATCACTGAGCTGAAATGACAATGGGTCGGCCACTTACCGCGAAGCAAAGTAGAGTTCGGCCCTCATTAGATGGAGCGATAACCTGAACCTGAAAACACGCGGAAAATTAAGCGATACCGTCCATGTCGTACAGGGAGGGAGGTCTGTAGTATCAGGATCGTGTTTTAGGGACGGTGCAGTTCAGCAGTGAGGTTTTGAGGAGCTTTAATGATGATGAAGATGATACATAGCAGCAAGTTTTAAATGTCTGCGAGCATACGTAAGAATTACGGGTTTGGAAGTATGTCAGAAGTAAACATGCTATTTATGTATGTCTGTATTATATGTATTAAAATCTTTCCGCGATTCAAGAAAACTTCCTTATAAACTTTTTTGAAATAAAATTTAATATATATATATATATATATATATATATATATATATATATATATATATATATATATATATATATATATATATATATATATATGAGTATATATTTTAAATTGCAGTTGTCGCTTCTCTGCTTTAGCGCTAATTTAAAATAACACAATTATCTTTATTTATTGTTTATGAAGTTCTCCGAACTCACTATGGTTATTTAAAATTTTATCCGGCCTTTGTGACAAACAGTGCTGCAAATGGCGTGCTACTTTTAAATGGCGAGTTGATTATGAATGCAATGAATAGCTGACTGCAGAAAAAATTTTGCTCTTGATTACAAATAATATTGAAAAAATTGTGAGGCACGTTTTCATTTTAATAGAGCTTTTTAACTTTATATATAACGGCACTGTTTTATTCATTCCATCATTGCAGTCTATTAACAGTCTATTGCTGTACTCCCTCCCCCGTTGATTACCTCACAGGATATTTACCACAGCTGTAACGCTGCGCAGAAATTCGGCATCCATAGTTTTTTTTTAATTCTATTAAGTCGTTAACAGTTTTAAGTTGTTATCATATTGGTGCCCATCTCCATTCCTTTCTGACGCCGCTTACGACACCCATAGTATGATATGGGGTAGATGGGGAGTTATCTTATGTTGTCATATATGGCGACAGTAATTTTATCTTAATATATTTTTCATTCTTTGATCTATATATTTTTATTTTCTTTTTATAGCATACCAGTAAAAACGAGCACAAAATCCACATGATGGTAGGTGGATGCTGTGGCCCGTAGACATCTACATACATCCTCAAAACTTAAATTCTTCATCCTTTACTTACCTTATATTTTATAGTTTGCGAATAGCCATAGTTAGTTTTGCTACCACCAATAAAATTGTTAATGCCAATTTTATCATTAAATGCTAATTTACGAAAAATTAAGAAAAATTCCTGAGAAAACCTTCATATGGCAGATTAAACTTATGAGGTCTAGGTTATTGAACTTGCTCCCTTCCTTTGGGAATTAACGTCTTACTTTATATCTGCGTTCCAATCTGAAGTAGAGCCAGAATAATCATAAGCTGTGAGTCTTTCAACCCGAGTCCTCAAGAGTAATAACGTCGAGAAAGCTGCATGATCTCTATATTTTCTTGTAGGTGTCCAGGGACTGCATTAGCTAGTTACTATTAGCTGAGCTATTAGCTCGCCAGTCATTTTAATTTTCTAAAAAGAACATGTGAAGTTTGCCAGCGAGCTTTGAGGTAGCCCGGCCAAATCTTTCCTATCGCAAAACCTTCACAGCAATTAGAGGATGCCTGTATATCCCGATGCTGGGTACATTTGGATATACCGGTTGTTACCTACTTCATTTTTATTCTTAAAAATGCCTTTTTGTTTTTTGAAGTGAACTACTGTCGTGATCGTCAGAACATTAGAACTATAAATTAATAAGACCTTACTTTTCTTTTTTACTACATAGAGTTTGTAATACTTTTTTTAACAATTACGGGCCAGTACTTGATTGCTTTACCACCCAATGGTAAGTTGTGAAGTAGAGGAAAATGGTAAAACGCACATACTTAGCTTATCAAAAGCCTATTCACTTTTGCCTTGAATAACCCACATTGTAATCAGGTAGAAAGATACCGACAAATTATTCCATTCCACTGCTGTACGCATTACGAACGAGGAAGCCGGCCATTTAGTTCGACTGCATGGAATATCGACTACAAAGGGATAGACACTGGCTCATTATAGTTTGTAGACTGGTTGGCTGAGCTGAGGGTCTGTGTTCCTGATGGAATAAAGAGAGAGGGGAATATTAAGTCATGAAATTCCTGCGCAATAACAAAAAGGAAAAGATTAGGTGCGGTTGTAGTTCGGTCTGGCCTCAATGTCAATTTATCCATTTGGTGACTAACTGTAAATTCAATTTATTGTTTAAACAAAACTACTTAACAAATTGATTTTTAAAAAATCAAATTGCACTCTAGGAACATCTCAGTTGAGAGATCGTCAGCATCATTATAACAGCCTTTCACAAGCCCACTGAATTTAGGCCTCCCCCAAGAATTCCACAAAACAGTCTTGAGCTACCTGCGTCCATCGACTTTCTGCATGTCTTTTCATATGCGGTCACTCCATCTACTGGGAGTACGCAAATCCATGAAAACTGGAAGATATATTGGAATTTGAATATTTACCATACTGAAACAAAATAGTTTAAAATATATTATAATTTTTCAGTACTTGAAAGGGAACACAATTTTGAAGATAGCATATCGTTCTATATTATACTAAATTAATTGGATTGGCAATCAACCGTTTTCAGACTGAACGTATACCCATAATTCTATGAGCTAAGGCTTGTTTGTAATTCCGAAAAGTCTAATTGGAACCGATGCCGCGGCCAATTATATTTGTGCTTGTCTGTCAAGATCTTTTCCGCGCTGGAAGTGTACGCTTGTGACCTATGAACCCTTGTACGATTCACTTTGCTGAATTTTCATATGCCGACTGCTCCTAGCTCTACAAGTCAAACCAAAACCAGCACAGTAAAATTTTCTGTTCTATTACAGACAACTACAATCGAACAAATTAGTTGTAAGTCATACCAATATTTTTCCGCGTGGAATTCGAACTTAAAGTTTCGTAAAGCCACAGACAAACTCTTAGCCACTGTGCTACTGAGCTAAGTGTTAGATTTAACGTATTGTTTACAAGTTTCAAACGATAGGTAAAATGATTCACAACTACGGTCTAACGCTTTGAATGTTGGCTAAAAGCCAGATCTACATTTACGGATGCTTTATTACATTTACTGTGGAAATATTTTCATCTCAGAGCATAATTTTAGATAGTAATACCGGTAATCAATTTAAAAAATCTTAGTATTTATGTACTGGTATACCTATTGTGTTTATAGTTTTAAGTGTATTTATATGAGAGGTTTGCACCAAAATTACGCGAGAAAACCTTTCAAATAGTGAAAACTGCTCTAACAATCACTCACTTTATAATCCAGTAACGTTTATCCTTCTTCTTTAAAAATTATTTTTGTTACAGCTGTAAGCTTGTGAAACTCCTTGCTTTAAATAATATCGTCGCGCACAATCCCTTCTTTTCTTTCGAAACCTACTCAGAGCTAACTGGTTGAAACTTTTAATATATATCATCATACCTACCGTCCTTTCTAGTTTTCGTATATCTACTTACCTCATTTACTATTATCTTGTGGTTTCAATTTTATTTATTATATTTATTATTATATATTAATTTTAACTTAATTGTATCATTTATATACACTTCCTTCATAGCCATTCGTTGTGAACTATTCTTTGCGTAATAAGGTTGTCAGGAAGAAATCGCTTCCCGAGCGATAAGACAGAAGATTTTGTTTTAATTGCAATGTGTAGTAAAGTAAAGTTTCAGCCTATGTACGTCCCACTGCTGGGCACAGGCCTCCCCTCATTTCTGAGAGGGTTTTAGGGCAAGGAAGTGTTCACCGCGCTGCCCCAATGCGTGTTGGCGAACTTCACATGTCTTCGAAATATTTTTTTTCTCTTATTCCTTAGACATGCAGGTTTCCTCACGATGTTTTCCTTCACCGCCGAGCACGTGGTAAATCAGCACTTAAAATTGCAATTAACAATTTCATTGGTGCCGGCGGGGGTCGAACCCGGGTTACTCGCGTCTGTAATATTTACAGCGAGCGTTAACCATCTGAGCTACCACGGCTTTTATTGCAATGTGTATTGGCTTACAATATGGAATATATTGATAGAAAACTGCATCAAGTTAGTTTACAATTTTATAATTACTTTTATTCCATATTTCTCCCTTTAGGAGTTGTGTAGCTAAAAATCCTGAAACCGTAGTACAATCGATTTCATTACTAACGAATCCGGTTTTAACGACTTTTCGGTTATAACGACATTACTTTGAAGTTTTCGGTTATAACGACATTACTTTGAAGTCTCTTGAGTTTAACGTATACTTTTGATAGAGAATGGTTCAGTTATAGTGACTTCGGATACTACAACAACTTTGGGTATTCGACCAGTTTTAATGAGTCATTCATAAGAAATTCCCTGAAAAAGAAACGATCAAATCTATATCCATTCTGTCTAGACTCAATGAACGTGATAATACGCTTAAAATTAACGAATTTTAATCGTATTATCATTAACGTCGTATATAATCATTTAAAAAAAGTATTAGAATCCTCGGCGTCGACATATCGAGTGACGTGTAGTTTCGTGATCACTTGGAAGAGAAGGCCAAATTGGCCTCTAAAAAGCTTGGCGTGCTCAGCAGAGCGGGAGAGTGTTTCATGCACACCGCCTGCAACTTACAAGGAACAGGTTCGGCCGTAAATGGAATACTCTTCCCATCTCTGGGCTGGAGCTCCCCAGTACCAGTTCCTTCCACTTGACGGGTCCGGCGCAGAGCGGCTCGAATCGTCGACGACCGAGTGCTTTCCGATCGGCTCGATTCACTGGCACTGCGAAGAGATGTTGCATCTCTTTGCATTTTCTTTCGCATATACCATGGGGAGTGCTCTGAGAAATTGTTCGGCTTAATCCCAGCCGCCAAATTTCGTGAACGCACTACGCGGCAAACGTCCACGGTACCATCCACACCATCTGGATGCTTGGGGGTCCACCACTGTACGTTTCAAAACGAGTTTTCTTCCGCGTACAACCTCTCTGTGGAATAGTTTACCACCGGCGATTTTTTCGGACCGAGACCTGGGGACCTTCAAGAAAAGAGCTTACTCTTTTCTAAAAGGGCCGGCAACGAACCTGCAATTCCCCTGGTGTTGCGGTTGATCGTGGGCGGCGGTAGTCACTTAACATCAGGTGAGCCGCTATGCTCGTTTGCACCCTCTTCTAATAAAAAAAATATGTAAAAAGTATTATTTGACAATAAATATTATTTTCATATTTTCTTAATGTCAAGTTTACTGTCCTCCCCACTCTTACCTGTGGATATAGCGACTTCCAGGTACAGGCCCGCACGGCTGCCTACATGAGCTGAGGCTCACGGGCGGCTTACACGGACAAAAAAAAAGTATTTTTCTCTTAACTATATTTAGGCACTTGATATTTATTTTTGAGTTTTTATTCAAGAATGGCCACTCAAAAATCCCAAAATTTGCATGCCATTAAGACATGAGTAACCATTTCATTGATGTCCTAACTTTTTTAAATTATTTAATTATCTAAATGGGTTAATCATGTTCACCGGGTTAATCACCGGGCTAAAACGATTGTAATGAAACTTCACAATCAAATAGAGAGTGCCAGTAGTAGTGTAGGCTATATTTTATCGTTGATAATTGTCTTAAATTTAAATTACATTAATATATACCACCCAAGTGAAGCTAGGGCGAGTATATAATAAAATTAATTTGCTTATTAATAAAGTTTTTTTTAGCTTTTTTTAACTGATTCTTAGTATTCCTCCATACTACAACTCTTATTTATTTTTATAATCAATTTAAGTTAATGATACCTACTTGTCGCAGGAATATTTTAAATACCTACATAAATGGATGTTCCATTTATGTAGGTATTGCTCAAAAAACGGACAGAGGAAAGGAATACTCGCTTAAAAGAAGTAGTGCACAAATACTATCATTAAATGCAAGTGGCAGTAATGTTCCACCATTTAAAGAAGTAAGAACATAACAATATCATGGCAGCAGCACGCTACCGCTTGGCTTGAGAAGTGTGAAACGCACGTGATTGATAACTCTGGATTCCAAGCAGATATGGTTTCTTTTAAACTCTTTTCGTTTTACCCTTATTGAATATAAATATATTAGGTATATATTCAAAATTTAACTTACACTAAGTTATTTAGACAAAAATCGAACAGAGATAAAAATAAAACCATCAAAAAACGAAAAGTGTAGACAAACAAGACGCGTGACGCCAAAGTTCCAACACATGCGAAAAAGGAAACATGAAACGTCAAATGTGATATAATTTTTTAAAATAGTATAATTTTATTTTCCATGTACATTATTTTTGAGGTCCTGAATCCAACCCTGGTCTAATCTTGGTAACGTAACTAAACTAACTGTAAAATAAAACTTTAAAAAAGCGTTTACATAATAATTTTATTGTAACATAATTAATATAAAGTTATTTACCGATGATACGATATCGTATGTTTTTTTTAAAAACTTTGTATCGTAATTTTTGCGTTGTTTTCCACGCAACCAGACATATTTGTGACTTTTTTTTTGCACCCGAAGCAAATAAAGGCCTTGCCATGAAAAAAGATGTATGAGTTGCTATGGGCGACGTAGACCTGTTTACAATTCGAACACTGTCTAGTTTATTGGTAACAGGATCACTACGATTGGTCGTTTCTTCTTCACAAATGCTGTTTCGGACGGAGGAGAGGCGAACCGCGGTGCGGTCCTCCGCCGGGGGCACCGCGGAGAGTTGGCTCTTGCCAAAGATGTTTACCTATAAAACATCTTTGGCTCTTGGTAACCGTGTTTGTCGCATTCGCCGCCACGCCAGGCCAGCACCCACTATAATTGCTGCTCCGATCATAATGTAGATTAGAGCATAATGACGCACATCATGGTATGATACATCACTTGTCAACACCGCCTGCTCTTTCAAATCTTTTAGCTGTTTTTCTAAATCCGAAAATTGTTTTTGGCGGTCATTTATGGTTTCATCTACTATAGACGACATCGGGATCGATGCGTTGATGATATTGTTTATCGGACTGAAGTCTTCAACCTTGATGTCTGGGCTCGACTTGATAACGCTGCGGTCAAGGTTACGAGCGTGCACCGTAAATAGGTCGGACTTGACAATGCACCCGTGTGAAATGCTGACGATGCCGGCGCGCTCCAGCTGTGGCGCGGTCACCTGATCCGCGCACATCACTCGTAACTGACACTTCTCACAACAAAAGTATAAGTACTTGTTTATATTGTTTAATTCAGTCCATTTGTAATTGCAGGAGTCTACAACAGTTTTACACTGCTGTTTAATATTATCGAAGTCACAGAATTTCTCGTCTTGTGAGAGATGGTAAACTGGTTTCTTTAAGTGACATAAATACGAGTTAGCTTGCTGACTGCATGATGAAATTTCATCTATATCCATCACAATGTACGCATCCTTTGCTAGGTTAATGGCCACGTATTCCGATATTGGTATCGTGGTAATCATCTTGCTGTTATTAATCTTGGTCGGTACTGGAATAAGATGAAATGTTTCGAAGGAATCTCTACTGATGAGCGGAACCTTTATCTTGAACAGCAGGTAATCTTCACATATTCTGGCCTTTATTGTTAAAAGTTGATAAATACTTTGAAGGCTTGCTTGTATGTTATCGATTGGTAAGGCCAACTCCTTCGATATTTGGCTTGCTATGACACCGAGTTCATTTTTAAGCTGTTCTGGAGATAATAGATGGAAATTAAATCTCCCGTGATAAATATCTGTGATCGTGTCTAGCAATGATTCTTGCACGCTTCGTAGTACCTGTATCATATTGCTTGCAGCTACTGCTGCCAAAGTCAATGGATTCACTTGAGACATGTTGACAACCTCTGAGTTTAATATGTTCACGGCCCTTTCTATATTTAGCATCTGTTTGTTTATTAACTTATGCTGCCTGTTCATAGCTTCTTCACTCCTTTTAAGTAAGTTATACTCCGCCTCGACTATAGAGGTTTGATTTCGCCACAAGTTTGCCAGATGCTGCTGATTATCACGGATGAGCGTTATGTCTTTTTGGTATTTTTGAGCAAAATTCTCGTCTAAAATTGCAAATAATGAGTTCGCGATACTGCCGACTCCGTTTATCAGTCCTCGGCGGCGGCGCGAGCGCGTGCGGGAATGTTGTGTCATCAAAATAGAATTATAATGCTGGAACTCGGAGTAACTATGACGTAGTTGCCACAGTATAATGTTACATTGGGCTTCTTGTAATTTATCGCATGTTTCTTGCAAGTAATTGGAATATTGTTCAAAGGTCTTCATCCCTTGCCAGTAGGGTCTCATGTCATAATAGACGACCATGGTCCATTCGTCTCTAATTACTTGCACGTCAGAGACTTTGTCAAAATATATTCCTTGGTTCAACTTCAGAGGTTTGTTAAGAAAAGAACATGATGATGTGGTAAGTATGCTCATGAAAAATAGCATAGACAACGCAAGCGACGAGAAATGAACTTGAGGTTTCTTAACCGATTGAGGCGCTCTTGTTTGTTGATCGTTCTTGATTGATGATGGTTTGTTTGTGTTATTATCGCTGCCATCTGACTCTTGATTTACAGGTAGTAGCGATAATTTCACGACCGGCCTTTTGAGGTAGCCATTCTTGGTTTTCAGTGTGACCACTCTCACTTGCTCACCAGAACCGCGATGAAGTTCGACGACGCGCCCCATAGCCCACCGTCCTGGAGGTAACTTGTCTTCGTGGACGAGCACGACGTCGTTGATCTCGATATTTTTTTGTTCCCTTTGCCACTTACTGCGTACATTTAGTTGGGTCAAGTACTCTGAACGCCATCGTTTCCATATGTCGTTATACATTTTTTGACAAAGGTACCATCTTGTTCGTAGATCTTGCTCTGTATCAAATATCGTCAACACAGGTCCACTTGCTAGGAAGTGTGCTGGCGTCAAACAGTCCAGGTTGTCTGGGTCTTCATTCATGGCGCACAATGGTCTTGTATTTAAGCAGCCTTCTAGTTGGTACAGTATGGTGGTGAACTCTTCGTAAGTCAGTATCTGTTCACCAATGACGCGTTTCAGGTGATATTTTAGACTTTTAACGGCCGCTTCCAATAACCCGCCTGCTGAGGGCCAGGAAGGAGCGTTAAAATGCCACTGTATGTGCATTTCTGTGATCTCTTGCATTAACTCTGGATTATCTTGGTTGATGGTCGATATAATTTCTTGGTATTCTTGTGTTAGGACTGCTTGCTCCGACGAAGTTGGTGCCATTGTCACTATAAATGTGACTTGGCGTTCCCCCGTCTGGCAGCCATCCTTTTCAAAGCCGCTAAGAATGATGACGTCGTTAGGTCCGATACTAGTTCTAAGTGCACGGCCTTGGTTGCCATGCACACGAACACCGCTACATATCCCTTGGTACACTTGGTGCCTCGTCCTTTACTGCCTTTGATCATGATGAAACCGGTATAATCCAATCCTGTGTGAGAAAACGGGTGAGATGAGTTACTTCTGGCACTAGGTAGGTCACCCATGAGTTGATGTTGCTTGCTTGTTCCAAACCGTCGGCATTTCACACACTGTCGTAAGCGCTTCTTAGTAGTCCTGTTGCCCCCTACTATCCAATACTGCTGACGAATAAATGATGCTGTTACTCTTGGTCCCCCGTGAAATGTAAGACTGTGGGCTTCATCTATGATCAACTCCGTAAGATGGTTAGCGTGTGGAATGATGATTGGGTGCTTCATTTCCATGCTTATCTGCGCGTTTCTCAGTCTACCACCAACTCTTAGAACGCCCTTTTCATCTAAATAAGGGTGTAAGTTTACTATTTTGCTCTTGGTATTCACGCTCTGTTTTGCCTTGAGATCTTCTATCTCTTGCGAAAACTCTTCTTGCAGAACATGCTTGATTATTCTTTGCTTTGCTGCTCTGACTTCTTCTAATGTTAAGTATGATGGCATCTTAATTTTTGTTCTTGTAGTGTTTATGAAACGGTATACCCAGGCTACGACGCGGATTAGTTTATTGAACTTACTGTATTTATTGATAATTTGACCCAAAATATTCATTTCTTGATCTTGGTATGTCGAAATATTTATCTGCTTTGCCTTCTTTTGTTCTTCATTGGTATCATAACTTGTTTCTTCTTGTTTATCTTGATAAGTAGGCAGCCAGCTTGGTCCTTGCCACCACAGAGAATAACTCACTAGTTGTGTAGCAGTTAGGCCTCTGCTTGCGCAGTCCGCTGGGTTGTCCTGGGACTTTACGTATCGCCAGTCTTGTGCTGGAATGACGTCAGTAACTTGTTTGACTCTGTTCGCTACGAAGGTTTTCCACCTGCTCAGATCACCCTGCAGCCACCCCAGCACTGCCGTGGAGTCAACCCAGCCGTATTGCTTCATTTCGTAATTTTTTAAACTCTGTTTTACCTTGGACATTAATTTTGCCAACAAAACTGCGCCGCATAATTCAAGTCTAGGTAAACTTACAGTTTTGCTGACCAGCACTAACCTTGTTTTCGCCGCGACCAAAACCACTGTACTTTGGTCTCCACGAGTTATTTTGCAGTATATTACGCAAGCGTACGCTTTTGTTGACGAGTCGCAAAATCCATGCAACTCAATAACATCGGTTTCGTTTGTATTGAGCCATCTTTTTACTTGAATTTTTTCGATGTTATGGATATCGTCCCTGATTTTTTGCCACTCAAAATTGATGTTTTCGGGAAGTGTATCATTCCAGTCGATGTTAGATAGCCACGTAGATTGGAAAAGTAGCTTCAACTTGGTAGTCAATGGTGAAATCCAGCCCAGAGGGTCCCAAAGGGTTGATATGTCAGATAATAAGCTTCTCTTGGTGTCGCTTGTCTGACGAGCTTGAATTTTGGGTTGGAAAGTGAAGGAATCTTCTTGAGGGTTCCATCTCAACCCTAAGGTCTTTGTAGATTCAGCAGCTCTAAACTCAAAACTCCCTTCTTAACTGACATTTTCATAATTCTGGAATATTGAATGACCACTTCCTGAGATTAAAGCCACCTGCTTTTAATAGCTTGATGAGGTCGTCCTTCAACCTTTTTCCAAGGTCAGCGCAATGACAGCCGTGGATTACATCATCCATATACAGGCTATTCCGTAAAACTGAAGCTGCTTGAGTCTTGGTGTAGTATTTTTCTTCATCATCTGCCAACTGCTTCAGTGTCATCATTGCGAAATATGGCGCGGCCTTGGTGCCATATGTGACTGTAGTGAGTTGGTATTCCTGCAATGGTTGTTCTGGGTCATCTCGCCATATTATTTTTTGGTATCGTTGGTGTTCTTCTTTCAGCCAAATTTGGCGAAACATTTTTTCTATATCAGCTGTGTATGCAAACTGGTATTGACGCCACTCCAAAATTAATTTTTGGAGATCTTGTTGTAGATTTGGGCCCCTGTGCATAAGATCATTAAGGCTCAACCCTGTCGAAGTTTTTGCCGAGGCGTCCGGTTTCTTGTTACCGGTAGCCGGTTTTATATGACCCAATGATAAGTATTCTTGAATAAATAATTTATAATGTTCTGCGGTATTATTTTGTTTTGTGAATCGTCGTTCCAATTGTTTGAATTGCGCAATTGCTTTTTGTTTCGATGTGCCCAAGTCTTGTTCAATGTTTGACTTAAGGGGAAGTTTCACTTGGTATCTTCCATCCTCGCGTCTTGTGGTTGTTGATTTATACAAATCGATGCATGCTTGATCTTCTGACGTGAGAGTAGACTCTTGAGTAATGTCCTCGATCTCCCAAAACTGTTGGATGTTTTGTATATTATTCAGCAAAACATTGCACTGTAAAGTAACCTGATTAGCGTTTCCACTTAATATCCAAACAAATCGCGTTTGTTGGGCGAGTTTCGAGTTATTGTTTTCTTTGCAAATTCCGTCTAAGATGATGTTTGAGTATACTTCTGCTCCCAGAAGTATATCTACCCGCCGACTTTTGTAGAATTCTGGATCTGCTAACTGTATATTTTCTAGGAATGACCATGACGGCTTGTCCAAGGTGTAGTTTGGTAAATTATTGATCAGAGTTTTCATTATGAGAGCTTCGGTATTAAGTGTGAAGTCGCTATTATTGGACTTGATTGTTAACTTAATCACGCCTTTCAATTGTTTTCCTTTATGCCAATCCCCGTTATGACACCTTTACACTGACTTCTAGGTAGTGATAGAAGTTGAGCTGCTTTCTCCGTGATAATTGAGGTCTGGGATCCTTGGTCCAGGAGTGCTCGGAGCTTGTAGTAAGAGCCATTGTTAGCTTGAACTTGAACAATAGCTGTAGCGAGCAGTATCTCTGGCACGTCGCGCTGCTGTGACACGTGCACACTGTTTTGGTTCTGCTGGACAGCATCTGCGCTGCTTGATGAGTTTCCCTGGTTAAGCGTTCTTGATGAGCTAGGTTGTTTCATGTATTTAGATGTTACGAATGCTTCGTACAATATTGTGTTGTGCTGACATTGGCATTCGCGGCAGCGATTCTTAGAAATACACTTTCCTTGGTGATGGTTTAGGCAGTTTGAGCACAGCCGTAATCTTGATATGGTACTGCGTCTCTGCTGCGGCGTCATTGCTATAAGTTTTTGGCAAAAATATATTCCATGGCCATTGTTACAGAGCGGGCACGTGATTGTAAACTGATTACTTGTTTTTGCATTTTTTGATTCTGTAACATTGTAGTTGGAAAATACTTGGTATCTTGATTTATTATGCTTCACCGGGACCTGACTTAATGATGGTTTTTGCGTGGTTGGTTCTTGTTTTCTACGGGATGTTTCCAACGTAGTGAATTTTCCTTCCAGGAATGCCAAAAAATCTTTGAGCGTCGGTAACTCACGTGGTTGTTCTAGGGATTCATTGTAATCATGGAATGTTTCATTGTCCAATTTTTGTGACAGTAAGTGCACCAGCAATGGATCCTACCTACTGATATCAACACCTAAGTTTTTCACGGTGTTGAGTGTCTCCAGAGTGGTGTCATGAAGTCACTTGATCTGGTTGATAGCTTGATGTTGTTGTATGACAGGAATATTCAATAAGCTGTTGATGTGCGAAGTAAAAATGAGTTTCTTGTTGTTGTATCTGTGGTTAAGAATTTCCCAGCAGATATTATAGTTTTCAGTGCTGATCGGAAGATGCTGCAAAAGCCTTGCTGCTTCGCCTTGCACCTTAACTTTAAGAAATTGCATTGTCTGTGCGTTTGATAATGATGGGTTATTATGGATAGTTTCAGTGAACAGGTCCTTGAATGACGTCCACTGATGATAATTTCCTACAAAAACAGGTATCTCCATCTGAAGGGGTTGATTTTTCCCGATGGGACACTGACCACAGCTTGCTGTTGATGGATCGTTTGGTGGAATTATATAGTTGTTCATAATATGAAAAAGTGCTCTCATATTCTTGGTTGGCTCCTTGAACTTCACTGTCGATGTCCCAGTGCAGACTGTCGATAGCTGACCATCGCGACTGCAAAGAGCGGAGGAGATCTTCCAGCTCCCATTTCTCCGTCACATCGTCAAGATTTATGTTAGAAACTGTCCTTTTAAATGCTCTGAAGTTGCTTGATTGCTTCTTGAATAATCCATCTATCTTGCTGTTGGTTCCCTGGGACTCCGTTCTAAATGAATGTTGAGCTCCCGAAGTTGAGGGTGCACCCATTGGAGTTGCGGGTTTTATCAAGGGCGTTGAAGGTTTTGGTTGATGTTCCGACGACGGTAAGTACGCTTTTATTGTAGCTGTTATATTCTCATAATTTTCCTTGGTTTTTTCATACGTATTGTTAGTAAAATAAGCATGGGACTTGTCTGGAAAAGCGCACAGTTCAACGACAAGCTTCTAAATCATTCAATCTTCGATTAATATAGTCGGGCGTCTTTCGCTCTTGACTATCTTTCTTAAAATTTACAAATATTTGATTAATGCCATCGATAATTTGTTGTTGATTTGCTAGGATATTTTCCATGCTTGACATTACTTGGTGAAGGAGTTGATACGTTAAAACCTTGGTAAAAAATCACTTACTTGTTTTGCTTGTTTTTGAAAATACCTTGATACGCTTGCTTGATATGCTTGTGCTTTGCTTGTGAAATCCTTCTGCTTGATGTGCTTGATGAATGCTTATGCTTGGTGTGCTTGGAGAGTGTTGGCTTGGTGTGCTTGGTGAATGCTTGCTTGGTTTGCTTGGTGAATGCTTGCTTGGTTTGCTTGGTGAATGCTTGCTTGGTTTGCTTGGTGAATGCTTGCTTGGTTTGCTTGATGAATGCGTCAAATTTGCTATGCTTGTGGTATTCTTGATATTCTCGATTTTTTTGCTTGGTGTTATTACTGGTTCTCAGTATATTTGCAGACTCAGTACACGTAGAGCGCCGTCTCAATTCGGCTGGTGAGACCCGCTGGTGGGAGGCCAACCGAACCGATCGCACTGCACTTGAGATCCACAAAACACTGATCAGTTTCCTCGAAGGACCATAAAGATGTTTGGTCTTGGTATACCACACACCTTTTACTTGATCTGATGATGAATGATTTAAACACGATCTTGAGAAAAACAATGATTTATTGCGATTTCACAATACACGAAACTTGGTAAAAATATAAGATTGAGGCACGCGACCGTATTGGTAGGCAAACACAAACACACTCAAAAATAAAATATTAATGAATGAGGTCAGTCGCGTATAGTGTCAAATTACTAAAATGCTGACGCGGGAGAATGCACGGTGTTGCACCGTACAGCTACCCTATACGTAAGGAGGCGGAAAATGCATTACGCATACAACGATAGCCGGTCTATCGTGGTTGTGAGGGACACACATCCTACCGGGGACCTAAGCCCTCTAAAAACCGCCTTTAGGGACAGGCAACTGGCTGATTAAGCTTTATTGTGCCTTATCGTGAGCGACCCTCTTTTGGGAAACGAGGGCGCAGGCGGCTACGAGCCGCTGAGGGAGTGCCTACGAAGGCAAATTAATTATGAGTGAGTAATAATTTAATTTAATTGGAGTTAGCCTGAGCCGCCAGGAGGCAGTTCAGGTCGTTTGTTAGTTTATTAGGCGGGTCCGAGAGAGAGTTTCTCGGCCTGCGGACTCGATAGCGAGAGGGGGGGTGGGGCTGCACAAGCAGCTGCCTCCCGAATTAAATGATTTGAGTGCGACTCTGAGGCTTTGAAGAAGTTCTCAGAGAGTTGATATTTGTGACAGGCAAATATTGACTTATATACTACTAGCGTAAGGCCCGGGCCGACCAAACAACTAAAACGGACCAATGGATTGTCCCTAAAATTACAGTTTAGGGCCAACGCGAATCGGTCGACATTGGTGCGCGCGCAGGACAGTATTGTCTGCCACAAATATGTCTAGTTGCGTGGTAAAAGAATGCAAAAATTACGATACAAAGATTTTAGAAAAAACCTGGGATATCGTATCATCGCTAAATAACCTCATATTAATTTTGTTACAGTTAAATTATTATATAAACGCATTTTTAAAGTTTTATTTTACAGTTACTTTAGTTACTTTATCAAGATTAGGCCAGGGCTGGATTGAGACCCTCAAAAATATTGTACATGGAAAATAAAATATACAATTTAAAAAAAATATATCACGTTTGACGTTTCATGTTTCTTTTTTCCCATGTGCCGGGATTTTAGCGTCACGTGTCTAGTTCGTATATACGTTTCGTTTTTTGACGGTTTTATTTTTACTTTTGTTTATTTTTTTTTTTATAAAGAACTTAGTGTAAGTTAAATTTTGAATATTGGTACCTAATAATATATTTTATATTCAAAAAGGGTAAAACTAAAAGAGTACAAAAGAAACTATATCTGCTTAATTGAATCAGAGAATATGATTCATAATATATTTTGAAATTCTGTTTTCAAACCAATTGCTTCTGGAGCATAGAGTTTTTATCGTGGTAGCCCCTCATCATAGTTGTATCAAGGATGCAACATAAATGCATCGATCGAGCATCGATTTACCAGAAAGGGAGCTAATTCTATTTTTATTAAAAAAACGCGGTACTTCTGTACACTACGGAAATTCTCGATATCGTAGGGGTAATATTAAAATGTAAAAGGATCCAATAATAATACAAGTCGACCTCTAGGTAAAATTATGGTATTTTCGCGCAGTATTATTACGATACTATGTACTACAAACTATGAAATAATGGTAATCCGACCCTGGTTACGTCGTGTTTTGATATGACGTTTGTATTATGACAGATCCGCTACTTTTTCTTGTATGAAAAAGTTCTGAGTAAAATATTTAGATGGGCCTATCCTTCCTTTTGAAATCATTGCAGGCAAATCTGTCCTGCGTGTACACCACTGTCGACCGATTCGCGTTGGCCCTAAACTGTAATTTTAGAGCCAGCGCACTGGTCCGTTTTAGTTGTTTGGTCGGCCAGGTCCTTACTAGCATAATATGTCAATGCTTGTATGTTTCAAAAAATATTATATTCTAAATTCTATGAGGCCAGGAGCGCATAGTTTTCAGTGTGCCCTATGTATGTGCAACTGCAAACAAAGAAATCCATTGTCTCCTCTGAGTACTGAAGGAATACCTCACAGGCTGTATATACTGGCTCTCTATAGCCTTTAGACTACAACACAGCACTTCATTTTTTTGGCGGCGTAAATAGATAGGTACCACATTTACCTACCTAGACGGTCACTCTGCATCACTGACACATGCGCGGCGGTCGGGCTTTTACACTGGTTGATTATGTCGAAAAACGCGATCGGCCGCACCTAATACAGTGTAAATCATCATTTTTACGTGGTATCAGCGTGGTTATGCTGCAGCTATATTACGGTTGTAGTATGAATCAGTCGGGAAATACCACGCTGTTACAGAATACCAGCGTAAAAATAGCAATAGCGTAAAATACCAACGTAAATATGGCAGCATAATGCTGCCATATTTCGTATGGTGAATAAAGAAAACTGCAGATCCTTCTTACTGAAAACGAGGCATTCCATCTTGTTCCTCAGGAGTAACAACGTATCTGCATTTTGATTTATAACTGAGGATAGAAGTAGATCTCTATGGGCGACAGAATCCATTTACCATCAGGTGGACTGTGTTTGGTTGTCACTCTCATTCTAAAAATAATTATAACCGTGTGGTGAGCCATATGCCTCGGCCACACACATCGCGATAGAGTTATCGCGATAAAACTTCGCCTTCGGCCTACAGCAAAGATGCCTGGCCACAGTGCGGGTTTCAATAGTTTATCGCATTAAACTATAGGGTTGAATGGTCTAAGCACAAAATGGAGGCCTCGGTACCGCTCTTTATTATCTCCATTATATGGCAGCAAGTAATTATTTTTTACTAGGTTTTTGGCAACAGAGGCAGCCTTAGACGCATGTATTACTTATTCAAAATATGTCATAGAATTATTCATCCTCTCATTACTTCAAAAAATTGTCATTGTCGAAAATACGTCGCAAACCCCAATTTACTTTAACACATCCGCTATGCGCGATGTCTCTGGGCAGACCGAAGTGTGGCCGCACAAGCGGAGTCCATCGCGATAAAACGCTTTGATGTGCGACATTTTACCTACAGGCCTACAGCGAAGCGATGTGATTGCGACTGCGCACGAGGTGACGACGTACTCACGAATGGACGGCACACATATCGTGATATAGCGAATATTCGCGTCATCAAGATGCATCTGGCCACAACATAAATGACCGCCGCGGCATGATCTAATGCCACACACTCCCAAAAGCTCCCTACTCAATCCTTACGCTACGTCAAATTTGTTTCTTTTGCTCAACGAATTTTAATTCTTATTTCTGAAACGATAGGAGTGAACTGTATTTTTACAATGTAATACAATCATGCTAGTAAATTTTGTATACAAAAAAAAAACCAACGAGCTCTGAGGAAATTAAAGTCAGGGTTTAACAATTTTCAGCATTTTAAGTTGTTTGTGTTACACACTACTTAAAATGCCTTTTGTAGGTCAAATGCCTTTTCTACACCAATGATTAAGTTATCCTTGCGTCGTCGGCGGCCTAGTTGCAAATGATGGTTACATTAATGAATAGATCATTAAAAGAAAGGGGTATGAAAGTGAACGCAAGTAAGACGAAGGTTATGGTTTTTGAAAGAGAAGAAAGTAAAACGATTTGTGAAATAAGAATAGAAGGGAAGTTGATCGAGCAAGTAGATTAGTTTGTATATTTGGGCTGCGTATTTAGCAGGGATGGTAGATATGATAAGGATATAGAACGACGAGTGAATGCGGGAAATAGAGTAAATTGGGCCCTGCCTTGTTTTCAGTGTGCCCTATGTATGTGCAACTGCAAACAAACAAATCCATTGTCTCCTCTGAGTACTGAAGGAATACCTCACAGGCTGTATATAATGGCTCTCTATAGCCTTTAGACTACAACACAGCACTTCATTTTTTTGGCGGCGTAAATAGATAGGTACCACATTTACCTACCTAGACGGTCACTCTGCAACACTGACACATGCGCGGCGGTCGGGCTTTTACACTGGTTGATTATGTCGAAAAACGCGATCGGCCGCACCTAATACAGTGTAAATCATCATTTTTACGTGGTATCAGCGTGGTTATGCTGCAGCTATATTACGGTTGTAGTATGAATCAGTCGGGAAATACCACGCTGTTACAGAATACCAGCGTAAAAATAGCAATAGCGTAAAATACCAACGTAAATATGGCAGCATAATGCTGCCATATTTCGTATGGTGAATAAAGAAAACTGCAGATCCTTCTTACTGAAAACGAGGCATTCCATCTTGTTCCTCAGGAGTAACAACGTATCTGCATTTTGATTTATAACTGAGGATAGAAGTAGATCTCTATGGGCGACAGAATCCATTTACCATCAGGTGGACTGTGTTTGGTTGTCACTCTCATTCTAAAAATAATTATAACCGTGTGGTGAGCCATATGCCTCGGCCACACACATCGCGATAGAGTTATCGCGATAAAACTTCGCCTTCGGCCTACAGCAAAGATGCCTGGCCACAGTGCGGGTTTCAATAGTTTATCGCATTAAACTATAGGGTTGAATGGTCTAAGCACAAAATGGAGGCCTCGGTACCGCTCTTTATTATCTCCATTATATGGCAGCAAGTAATTATTTTTACTAGGTTTTTGGCAACAGAGGCAGCCTTAGACGCACGTATTACTTATTCAAAATATGTCATAGAATTATTCATCCTCTCATTACTTCAAAAAATTGTCATTGTCGAAAATACGTCGCAAACCCCAATTTACTTTAACACATCCGCTATGCGCGATGTCTCTGGGCAGACCGAAGTGTGGCCGCACAAGCGGAGTCCATCGCGATAAAACGCTTTGATGTGCGACATTTTACCTACAGGCCTACAGCGAAGCGATGTGATTGCGACTGCGCACGAGGTGACGACGTACTCACGAATGGACGGCACACATATCGTGATATAGCGAATATTCGCGTCATCAAGATGCATCTGGCCACAACATAAATGACCGCCGCGGCATGATCTAATGCCACACACTCCCAAAAGCTCCCTACTCAATCCTTACGCTACGTCAAATTTGTTTCTTTTGCTCAACGAATTTTAATTCTTATTTCTGAAACGATAGGAGTGAACTGTATTTTTACAATGTAATACAATCATGCTAGTAAATTTTGTATACAAAAAAAAAACCAACGAGCTCTGAGGAAATTAAAGTCAGGGTTTAACAATTTTCAGCATTTTAAGTTGTTTGTGTTACACACTACTTAAAATGCCTTTTGTAGGTCAAATGCCTTTTCTACACCAATGATTAAGTTATCCTTGCGTCGTCGGCGGCCTAGTTGCAAATGATGGTTACATTAATGAACAGATCATTAAAAGAAAGGGGTATGAAAGTGAACGCAAGTAAGACGAAGGTTATGGTTTTTGAAAGAGAAGAAAGTAAAACGATTTGTGAAATAAGAATAGAAGGGAAGTTGATCGAGCAAGTAGATTAGTTTGTATATTTGGGCTGCGTATTTAGCAGGGATGGTAGATATGATAAGGATATAGAACGACGAGTGAATGCGGGAAATAGAGTAAATTGGGCCCTGCACTCTATTGTGAAGAGTGTCAAAAAAGGCACGTATGGCAATTCACAATGCTGTGTTGGTCTCTACTTTAACGTATGGTAGTGAAAGTTGGGTGTGGCAGAAGAAGCACGAGAGTAGAATCAACACAGTAGAAATGCGGTCGTTAAGGAGTATGTTAGGGATGAATCTGAACGACAGGGTAAGAAATTGTATAATAAGAGAAGAGTGTGGTTTGCAAGATGATGTTGTGACCAGGATTAAGAAAGGAATGCTTCGGTGGTTTGGTCATGTGGAAAGAATGAATGAGGAAAGAGTGACAAAGAAAATTTATGTTGCAGAAGTGAATGGCAGAGTCGGAAAGGGACGTCCTAGGCGAAAATTTATCGACCAAATTTGCGATTTATTGAAAACGGGCCAAATTAGGAGTACCCTTAGCCGACGAGCATGTATGCGTAGGTGTATGGATGTGAAGGAGGCGAGAGAGGTGTGTCAGGATGGTGCCAAATGGAAGTCTGTAGTCTCTGCCCACCCCTCTGGGTGACAGGCGTGAGTGTGTCGTAAAGCGACAGTTAAAAACTAAAGAACCTAACCTAACAACAACGAAACAACCAAAAAAAAAATTATTTATTTAAAATTTTAAAAGATATTTACAGTTTTTATATAAAAAATAAAAAAATATATGAAAATGATGATGGGGTTTCAAACTAGAAGCATCACGGAGTATGCACAGGCTATGCCTGTGGTAGGTGCGCAGCACCTGATCTAGGCACACGCAGCGTCTGGAGTAGGCACACGCAGCACTTGAAGTAGGCACACACAGTGCCCGGACTAGGCAAACAGCGCCCTCACACTACACAAGTAAACACAGCGCCCGGAGTAGACACCAGCGCCCGAGTAGGCACACACAGCGCTCGGAATAGGCACACGCAGCGCCCGGAGTAGGCACACGCAGCGCTTGAGGCAAGCACGCACAGCGGCTAAAGATAGCGCGGGCACTATTAGGTGGAGGCGTAGGCGTGGCTAGGCGACGACTTCAGGTGAAGGCAGAGGATTGCAGGATCCCGGGGCAGTGCGGATAAGGCCTTTAGGAGATGCTTCTAGTATGAAAGCTGAAGCGAGACTTTCTTTATTGGCCGATTGTTCGGCTTTTATACTTTTTAGAGAGCTCCGCGCTCGACGACGGATTTGTGAAATCAACGGGAAATTATTTAAATCAAAAGCAAATTTTTGTAAATGGCCAAGAAGAAAAGAGTATTTTTGTGGAAGTTTTGAAGTAAAAATATCAGACCGGTAACGAATTCGAATAAAAATTGCCATGACAACCAGATAAACAACGATGTCAAAACATGTCAAATTTTGGTTTTAGGCTCGTAATAGAGAAACGACAAGATTTAAATGAAAAATGAGATAGTATTGATATAGGAAAAAAAGGTAGCGCAACAGTGCGCATGAAGCCCGAAATTGCATAGTTACGGAGAACTAAATAAAAGACCGAAAAAGGTAGACTCCATTGACACCGATTTAAAAAGTGCTTATAACGTGAAAATACGAAGTGAAATGATGTGTTATTGTGTTCTTACGGTTTAAAAACGTTACAGGATCCTATGGAAATAAAGGTGATGCAAAATATCCAGTTTTGAGGCGAATGCAGTAAATCAAAAACAGAATAAAAAAAATAAATTTAAAATAGTGTAAAATGATATGTAAGTAGCATAACACTACAAGTGTTTATATATATATGTATATATATATATATATATATATATATATATATAAACACACACGATGATCAACTGATGTGAAATGTACATATGAATATATTACTTATATAACAAGACAAACGTTCTTACAAGAGATATATAAGAGTCAAATGGTAGCGGCGTAAAAGTCATCCAAACCCTAGGGCTACCAGATGAAAAAGTCCTTTCAAATAACCCCTTTACATGGTCGAGCCCTAACGCAACTATAGTATGATTGTAGCACGAATGGGTCGCCTCGACAAGGGTAGGACCACGTTCTCGCTTCATACAAGCGTAAAACAGCAGATGCTGATGTGTTACGTATGGTGAGTGTAGAGAACCGGAGACTCTTTTTAATGGGAACGGGTCATTTTATTTTAGTCTTCGGGGTGATAACGCATCTACATTTTGATTCTTAATTAGGGATACATGTAGACATCGACGGGACACTGCATGGTATCGATTAATAAGGAAAACAATTTTCCGTAAGGATAAAGAAGCTTGTGAATGAGTAAATCATAAGTATTTAAAAATCACCACTGCCACGGCTATCACTGGTATCGATCATTCCATAAGAATCTACAACTACTGTCTTTTAAACGCCCGCAATAAATTAAAATTTGCGTTTTTCTTTTTTTATACCATCCACCTCTCTAATCATCTTCTAAACAATTAAAAATGTATTCTCTGCCCTGCCTACGAACAACTGCAATATCGGGAAAATTGCAGGTGCGTTGCCAGCCTTTTAAACTATTACAAAAGAATTGTGTTGGAAGTGGACAGTTTTCTTCAAACTTATATTTAACCCCTGAACCATAAACCTTTTTATTCCGGTTGACGAAGAAGTCGCATAACATACATACGAAAAAAAACCACTAGTCAAATTGCAAAGCTCCTCAATTTTTAAAGTCTACTTTAAACCACAGAATAAATAATAGTTATTTAAACGCCAACCGACAGCTGTTTCGATCCAAGGACAATCATTTTAAATATTTAATATTACGTAAATCATTCATGCGCAGAGGTCTTGAAAAACAATATATTTGTTAATAAAAAATTGAAATCCTATTAAATCGTAACTTGAGTTATTGAAACGTAACGTATTATCAACAGAAACTAGAACTTTGAATATAAACTAATCCTTCAAAGCCAATGTGACCCATACGCAACGGTCTACGGGCTTATTGATTGTTGAAGATTGATAGATGGGATTGGAATTTTGGGACTAATTTTATTTATATTTATATACGTTTATGTGTATATGTAATGGAAAATATATACTATAAGTAGAAAATTTCTGAATTTTCTAGGAATTGTGTACAGTGACCAGTTATTTTAAATTTTAGCTTCTAAACAAAGATGAGATTATCAACTCAACTGTATGTTTTTGGACGTATGTTTTGTATGTATGTTTACGTCCGAGTTTTTAAAAATTTTAAAATAATTTTGTATCCAAAATACATTACAAATGGCTTCCTATGCAGCCAAATGGTGTGGCAGGTGAGCTAAGACATCCAGTTATCAAAAAGATGGCATAATATTTCATCTGTAAGTAAATTCTATTCTTATCACGTTAACCTATTTCAAATGCACCGGCATTTGAATTTACACTTTCAACTTACACTGGAAATATAATGTTGTAAAGTGATATCATTTGAGCACCCGTTGATGTCTTTTTGAAATGTCCCTTTCACTCATTACGTAAATTAAAATAGTTGTCTTTGTCTAACGACAGCACGTGTATCGATAGTTCTTTGGTCATTGTTTACTTTTTTTGTAGTCATTATTTTATACAAATAGTGGTGTATAATTGTGGTACCTATATGCTATGAGTTTCCTAAATGCCCCGAAAGGAAAAGATGTGGATCGACGCTACTTGTCGAGGGGACCAATGGTTTCCCACCAAAAATAGTGTGCTATGCTCAAGACACTTCACAGAAGACAATCTTCATTATATGAAAAACCGTAGAAGGCTGTTGGATTCCGCTACACCATCTCTATACCCGCCAGTTTTAGTATAGACTTTTACATAAAAAAAAATAATATCAATGGTGATTACACAAAAAGTATACCATTAAGTGGTTGATTGAAACGTGATATTCTAATATTTAGGCGAATGTTACACGTCGAAATTAAACTATTTTTAACGGATTTATAAATCATAAAACAAGTGAAAGTTATAATGTGATTATTGTTATTCTAGTGTTACATGAACTTCAGTAATATCCTATCATTATTATTATTATTATTAAGTACATCTAAATTTGAAACACGTACCGTATGGTTTCTTTAATTGATAATACTACTTTTAGGTACAACACTTGGCAAAAATACTATCAACATCGAAAGGACATACCAGAGCACACACAAAGTTACACACCATTTTGTTAGTGAGATAAAAGACCTACATCTCGCTGACAATGAAACTATGGTCAGTGGTGTTCAGTCACTACTCACATGCCTACCTATTGAAGACTGCATCTCAATTGTAACTAGGAAGCTACAAGACAACAACAACATGCCTGCAGAATATGCAATATTACTCAATTACTCAAAAACTGCTCACATCTGGCTATCTATTGTAGAAGGAAAAGTTCTTGTATATATATGTATCATATATATACATATATATATATATACATATACATAAATTTTTTCTTTTATTTATATGCATTGTTTTTTTTTCAAATAAAAATTGATCAATTTATTTATTTATCAATAATCAATAAATCCCAAATTTATAGATCAACGCCCCAACCCTGTCCCATCACTATCTTTCGGAGCATTCTAAGTTCAACCTTGAATTATCCAATCACAGCGCATTTGACACGTCCCCTGCAAATTAGAATTTGGTGAAGTCGAAACAGAACATATATTCCATGATGCAGTATCTATTAGGAGGTAATCTGTGATCCACAGTTTTCAGATGAAAAAATATATTAAAATATTTTTTATAATAAGGAAAATTATAAAACATTTTCAGCTAATATTTTATTTCTGTTAAAAAAATTTGAACCGACTTTATATACCGACTGCTGGGCACAGGCCCCTCCTCAGTACTGAAAGGGTTTTAAGTTTTTATACCGTAAAAAAACAGGTTTTCTCATGATGTTTTACTTCACCACCGAGCACTTGGTAAATCAGCACTTAAAATTGCTATTAACAATTTAATACATACAGGCAGGTATTGAACCTGGAATGCTCGCGTACTGTGAAATTTACGACAAGCGCTTATCCCCTGAGCTATCAAGACTCTAAAATAATAATATATTACATAATATTACTTTTATCTTTTGTAATAGTTTATTTTATTTTATTACCAATAAAAATATTTTTTTAATTCTTCGAACTCCTTTTTCCATTCCGAATAATTTAAATTCTTTTGTAAATACGATTAATTGGCTTAGTAGCACAGTGGCAAAAAGTTTGGTCGGAACCCAACAAGATCACAGGTTCGATTCCCGCAAAAACAGTTGTTTGTAGTATAAGTAATAAAAAAAATCAGAAATAATCGGACTTCGAATGTTTGTACATGTTTGTCAAGATAAATTTTAATAATCAACCTGTAGCTATTCAAGGAATATTAGAATTGGATAATTATACGAAATGATACGTGTACGTAAGAATAAAAATTGCGTTTTCTATTTGAGTACTCACGGATCGCATCGACTTATTGCTAAGAATCCTTTCTACAAAGTTACTTTCTACAAAGTTACTTTCTACAAAGTCGAGGCTAAACATAATCTAATTATTCACAAAGTGTCTTTCTTACAATTTTTTCATTGAATTTCCATAATATTTTATTTTATTTTTTAAAATTATAAACGTAATTTTATTATCTATTATTATTATTATAATATAATATATTAAGTAATTCTTTTTTATGTTCGATTAATGAGTTATGTATATCTGCCCTCTGTTGCCGATTTATCCGTGATTAATTTAGTACATAAATTAAGTTTTATATATAGAAGAGCTACGGTGGGGATGTATACGTGGTATAGACACTTTGAAGCTATATTATGGTTGTAGTACGAATGGGTTGGCTCGAACAGGGTAGCTCCATGCTCTTACAGAATACCAGCGTAAAATAGCAGCATAAAGCTGCTGTGTTCCGTGCGGTGAGTGTAGAGAACCAAAGACCCTTTTTAATAGAAACGAGGCATTCCATCTTAGTCTTCAGGGTTGATAAAATATCTGTAATTTAATTCTTAATAGAGGATAGATGTAGACGTCCATACAAGACAAATACCCACTTACAATCATGTAGTCTATGTGCTCATTTATCTAAGGCTTATAACCCGGCAATTCTTTAAAAAAAATTATAGCTGCACCATGAATGAATCTACCGGGAAAAGCCCACGTTCGTACTGAATAAAACTTACCATCACATGGACTGTGTGGCCATTTTGTCAATGTTGTTACTTATCACCATAAAACGGTGCCGAGTCCTTCCCTCCCGTTAACTGACGCCCATTAAATGGATGATGTAACACAAAATAACGCGCAAAGAGACGCTTCTTGGAGGTCACCAGGGCACGCCTGAAGCCAGCGCTGGACGCGACAGTGTAAACCACCAGCGAGGTGCTACAGGACTACCCAGCAGCTCTTCGCATTAATTCCCCCACTAGCTGGCTTGGTGTCGGCAGGGAGGTTCTACAAGACTCTACATGAGCCGTTCGTAGACACAGTTGCCTCACTAAACCGGCAACGTTTTAGAACTCTTTGGGGAAACCGAGGGTTTTTGTTTGTGCGATAAAGGATCTGTTTATTAAGATCAACATCTTTCGAAGATACATCCTTAGGGAACCGTGACATCTGTCGAGCTTGTCGCTATAAAGGTGAGTCACTTAGCCATGTCATCTCCGGTTGTTCAGCGCTTTCTAACTCTGAGTACTTGCACAGGCACGGCCTTGTAGCCAGAATTCAACACTAAAAGCTCGCTCTGAAATACGGTTTAAAGGACCAGTAATTGCCGTATTACAACTACTTGCCGAAAGCCGTGCTCGAAAATTACCGCGTGAGCCTCTACTGGGACTGGGCATCATATCATCATATACAGGACAGTTTAGCGAATAAGCCTGATATGGTGCTGATGGGCCGGGCATATTTCAGGATAGTTTTGTTCGACATTACCATTCCGTATGATGAGAACATCGTGAACGCCGAAACAGTTAGTGAACAAAAAATATCTTGACCTGGCTCACCCGGCTTTATACGTGGTAGTTTTTTTGTCAATAATGACAACTTCGGAGATCCTGGTACCGCGCTTACTGCCACTACGTAAGCGCGACCGCTGACTATGTGGTCCCAGTTTCGAATTCCGGGTCGAGTCAAAGTCAGTTACAGGTTTTTCGCCAAGAAATTCTCAGTAGCAGCCCGGAGACTGAAAGTTAGCAGTATTTCACTTGTACACCTCGGAAAGCAAATAAAATTGTTGGTCCTGCGCCTGATCTCTCTAGCTGTGTCGGTTTGCCGTTATATCGAACTATGAGAGTGAGGCAACAGAGAGTACCTATTCCTGTGCTTGAGCATACAATCAGGTACAATAATATCCGTCTCCGAAGAAATAAGTTTTCTCTTAAACATGATATTAGCGCTAAACTTTGATTATGTACCTGTCTAGATAGAGTGTTGCGTTACAATTGCAACAAAAATAATTGGCCCGAGTTGGAGTGCTTGTGTGCTTATTACGCACACAAGTATGCGTAACTACTATTGTTTAACAAGCGCGGTGCGTCACTCGGGGACGAGCTGAGTAATACCAGCTCTTAAATATATCCCATTAGATTAAGTTCTCATTTGACACTTAAATATTTTTTATATTTACAGTATTAATTAAGTATAAATTTTATACTTATTTTTATTTTCAGATTTATAAAATAATAATGATTGACATGACCAAGTGTACTTTAATTTATTTTATTTCATTTGACATTAATTATGTATATTAAATTGACTTACTTACTTATAAATATATTGATTTCATATATTATGTTAAATAATTTTCACATGTCAGAAGTGGTAAACATGTGGACTATGTACAACTATTTGTCATCTTTAATGTATAACTATATTTATCAAATAAATAATATTTTTGGTATTTCTACAGTTAATTTTAGTATTTATGTAATTTTAGTTATATAGTATGTATCTATCATTTTCATTTATATAAATATATAAATGAAAATAATAGATACATACCAATAAAATAAAATAAATAAATAATATACATAAATAAATAAAATCCAACGAGATGTGAGACCTCGGCAGGGGGACCACAAGAACGTCGAGACTTTGATTACATACTTATTTAATCAGATGGATGTTAAACAAAATACGTTAAATAAAGTAATTATTTTGTAGATTACTTTTATTGATTTTAGTAACAACATAAATACAATAAAAATATAAAAATATTGGAAAGAATAATATACAAAAATACTCTTTAGTGCATCACGTCATGGGTTTCATTTATTTTGTTATTTAATTTATTATTTACTGATCAAATAAATAAAGTAATTTTTAAAATAATAATGTCGAACAATATATTTTTATAATATTATAATATTAGTATTTTGTCTTCCATAGTTTCGCCAAAACTCCCTAGTAATGAAATGACAACACCGGCTAATCAAACTAACCTACAAACGAATTAAGAACTCGTGTTTTCATAAAATAATAATAGTTAAGTAACAAAAGTTATTGATGTAAAGTGATCTTGGTGTTATTATACGGTTTTCTTACATAATTGCGACACAATTTAACAGTAATAACCGGCATAATTAATTATTTTTCGTGAACACGTTATCCCTAAATGATTGAAACTACACTGACGTAGGTGAGAAGCCAGTCTACCAATTTTAGTAGACTTTATTTGGGCCGTTCTGAACAGATAATGTGGCATCTAGACAGGTATATAATCAAAGGCGCTAAAGTGGCATATTAATCCATTCAATGTTTAATGTGTATATAATTTATTTAGTCAGGAAATTAATTATTAATCAATTTTAAAATCACTACTACTTAATCCAATTAATCCAAAACAATCATATCTAGTGATAGAGGGCAACATTACCAGGGTGCAAGCTTTTCAGCTTATATATTTTTTTCTTTCTATTTATTTTATAATAATTTTACAATATTTAGATTGATATTTCACGGTATCAGCTTACTTGTCTATTCCATAAACGCGTCAGCATTTTAATTGGTCCAATGGTTATTAATTTTTCCCGAAAATTTTATCGGTATCGGCCGATAAGTCATTATAACGCACATCACTAAACTACACTAGACGTAGTCATGACTCTATGACATTCTATACATTCACGCACACTTCATTGTTTATGGTATTCATTTCATTCTTTCGTTTTTTGAAAAGTACATTAAAAAGATATACGGCTGTTTATTTACTTCATTTTCTTTACTAGCTAAGCACTTTATCCGATCCCAAGGAAAATTCAAACCGACAAAAAAGGATAGACAATATGAAGTAAAATATTAAATATAAATTGAACAAAGACGAAGAAAAAGTTTTGGATAGGATTAGAAATTTATATGATGACTGTAAAGAGTAATATTTTATGTCATGTTTAATCTTGCGTATTAAAAATATGTAATAAATAAAAAAATACGTGTGGCACTCGGTGACTGCTGCGGTAAAGCTATTGCATAGCATTTTTTATCAACTTATGCAGTTATAATTATTTCTTTATTTTATTTATGCAGTTAAGTCTTTTATATTAAATCAAGTTACACTTTTTGAGAGAACCGATAAGAAAACAATTTTTTTTTCTCTTATTGAATAAATGAGAAGTTAATCAGTATCAATAACGTTTTTACATTTATGAATTTTTATATTAAAATCATTTTGTGGCTGAGTCCGATTATTGATGGTAAAGCATACGTAGTTAGTTTTTTGGTCATTAAGAGTAAGCAAATTAGTCCTAAGCCAGGAGGCTATTTCAGCCAGTCCCAGTTCAGTGCGTTTGCGAACTGCTTCCCAAGTTGTATCTTGAAATACAACAACCGTATCATCCGCGTATGAAAAAATTTGAGCTCCATCTATTTTTAGGTTGCATAAATTGTTAATATAAACAAGAAACAAAGTAGGGCCTAGTACACTGCCTTGTGGGACACCATAGGTAACAAAGGAGTCATCACTAACACACTGTCCAATTTTGACTTTTTGTTTTCTTTCAGACAAGTAATCCTTGAGTAAGTTGAGTGGTGTACCTACGATGCCAATTGTTTCTAGTTTTTGTATTAAGATAGGAATAGAGACAGTGTCAAAGGCCTTTTTAAGGTCTAGAAAAACGGCTAGAGTTTTCTTTCTTTGATCTAGTAGGTCAACAATTAGGGAAGTAAGAGCTGTTATAGCGTCTTCTGTAGATTTTTCTTGTCTAAAACCAAATTGCATGTCAGACAGTACCTTAAATTTATTGATGTATTGTACTAGTCGTTTATTTATTAGTTTTTCTGTTACTTTTGAGATAGAGGAAAGAACAGAAATAGGCCTGTAATTATTAACGTCGTCTCTGCTCCCATTTTTGTGTACTGGAGTTATTATGGCTTGTTTCAATAATGACGGGAAAATACCCTGCTTAAAACAAATATTAACTAAATGACAAATAATAGGGACCACTTCATTTTTAGCAAGCTTGAGGAATTTTGTCGGAATATTATCATATCCGGGTGCACTGTCTGATTTGAGGCTCATAAGTATATCATGTACCTCTGTTATATCAGTGTCTAAAAGCACAAACGATTTAGACTGTGTACGACTAGTGTCTAAATGATTATTTGTTTTTGTATCAATTTTTAAAAGATTATCCGCTAGAGACTTGCCCGTGTTAGCAAAAAAGTTATTGATATAATTAACGAATTCCTTAGGGGTTGGCTTTATATTTAACAAAATTGAATTATCGGTATTTGAGCTATTTAAATGGGCTATTCTTTTTATGTTGTTCCAAAGATTCTTTGAGTTTTTAGATGAAAGTGCTAGTTGCTGTGTTTCATATTTGCGTTTTAATTTTTTAAGTAAATTATTACAATAATTTCGATATCTTTTATAGCTTATTTTTAGAACTTCATTATAGGGATCCACACGAAGATTTTTCTGCATTTTATTTCTATTCCTAATACAGCGTAAAATTCCAGGCGTGATCCAAGGTTTCATGACACGTTTGCTTTTGGGTACTTGAATTTCAGTAGTGTTATCTTGTAATGACTTGGTTATTTTGTTTATGAGCATTTCTATCACAAAATTGGGATTATCACAAAACAATATTTCTGAGAGGTTTTTATCAATTAAACTATTAAGTGCCTTTGTAAAATTAGTCCTTAATTTGGTATTTACAAATTTCTCTTTTATCTTTATATTTGACAAGGTTAGCAATATCATAGAATGATCAGCGACAGTGGTGTTTAAAACGGCAATTTGAGCATCCTTTTTTATTTATTTCTAATTTAAGCATAAAATGATCTAAGCAATTAACACCTCTTGTTGGCAGGTAGTGACCAACGAGTAAGCCATGCATGCTCATCATATTAAGGTATTGAAACCTATTACTGCACTCATAATTCTGCTCTATACTTTTAGGAATTATATTTATATTTAAATCACCAGTTACTACAATACGCTTATGTGATTTAATCGTTTCTAAGTGTAGGTTTAGAGAGTTGATAAAATTGTCTGCATTACCACTAGAGGGTGAGCGATATATACCTAAAATGGTAGTATCGTGAGTATCAATCTGTAAACATGAAGCGTGCTCAAGTTTTATTTCTTGGACATTTCCTTTAACACCTTTTCTCACATAAACGACCACTCCATCACTTTGATTGAGATGAAAATTGGTAGCGAAATATGAATAGTTTGTAATATTTGGGATTATTTTGTTGTCCGTAAGCCAACATTCCGTTAATACAATAATATCTGGATCAAAATTTAAGCGTGTGAGGGTTAGGTGTAGATCTTCAATATTACTGTAAACACTTCTAATATTTTGAGAAATAATTGTTAAATCACTATTTTTTTTTACGCAAATATTTTTTGGTATATCCTCTACATCACAGCGAACAGCCTGTACTGTCTCCGTGGCATCAAGGTCATTTATAATTTTTATGGAGCTATTCATTCTCATAAAAGATATATATGCGAGTGTAACTTAGATCGAGTTTGAGAGGTCTGTCACAGTTTTTAAGTTGCCGGTAGACAATCAGTTCACAATTCATGATAAGTGGAAAAAAAGATTTCGGAGCCATTAATTTACGAGGATTAAAGTTTGCAAAATGAAATAAGTTATCAATTACGTTGAGTTGTATGTAAGTGTGTATGTATTTTAGATGAGTAGTTAGCAATACCATACTATAAGTATCGTGTATTATTTGTATGCAAAGTATGAAAATAAGTGTGTATAGTGTAACACTGAGGTTTGTGTGACAAAGAAATTGTTTCAATAGACAAATAAATAAAAAAAATAATTAAACAATGTTATTATGAATTATAAATAATTTAATTAATAATAAAAAAAATTATAAATTAATGATAAGATAGGAACTGATTTAATATAAGGTTTACATTTACAATGTTCCGAAATAAATAAATAAATAATTGACCATGAATGAGTAAAAATAATATCTTTTATTTTACAGTATCTAATGTTGTTATATAAGGTGCTTCTAAAATATATGCCACGGTTGTTTGTATGGAGACTTGGCCAATCATCTGACCGATTTCCATACAAAGTGCAATTTTTTTTTTTGAGAATTGACTATGGGTTCCTTGGGGAAAGTGGTACAGTATCATGAGTAGAACCACCAGTTGCAGCCATGGCATATTGTAGTTTAGAAGCACCTTATATTTCAGTTAAAATAAGTGCAAGTAGGTATTATTTTTCTTGTACCGAATTTTGGCATCTCTAAAAATATATATATATATATATATATATATATATATATATATATATATATATATATATATATATATATATATAATATACATATTGAGAATCTAAATTGAGAATTGTGTGTTTGTGTGTTATAAAGATGGCTACTTTTAATATCGCTCATTTTAATATAAAAAATTTAGGTTATCTTTATAGCAGTATTATATTTTCAATTCAAAATTAGTACTGCATTTGTGATAATAATAAAATGTATGTATATAGAGTACTCACTCATTTTCTTTCACTATTATTTCGTGACTTTCTTCATTAATAATAAATGCACTTTGTTCATTCATATTCAAAACACTTTATACACAAACACCGTGTCGAAGACTGCCGAAAAAAAGAAACGATGTTAGACAATGCACGGCCTTCAAGCCACACCTCCGTGCCCGTCGGAGTGGGGAGCGTGAGGTTTTTTCGTTACGGCGGAATAAATTTCTGGATTCGGTCCCCGCGCTCAAGGCCCGCGATAGAAGCTATGCAATAGCTTAAAATGTACACGTCAATTTTGTAGTTTTTCTTCCAGAACACGGCAATCCAGATCCCAAAACACGGCAACTTAAAATTTCGAAATGGTAACCCTGCACGGTATAAACATAAACTATAATAAATATAAATTATATACAGCTTTACCGTATACCGATACCATCAACAAATATAGCATGATAATTATTACGCCTAATAATTATGTCATACATCATAATATTGTGATGCGTGCTCTCCGACTCTCTGTACAGTCAAAAAACCGGTTTTCTCTCGGTGCGTTATTTGCCTACCTGTAAATAACCATTTCGATATCGAGCTTCATCTGAGTGATGGACAAAGCTCACTTCGAAAGCGAACTCACTTCACCTTGATTTGGAATTCTGTAAACATTTGGTACGCACTTGCGAAGTGAAGTAAGGCAAGCGCCATACTTGACGGAAATTCCGTCGCAGTTCTTCCGCGGCGGAACGTTAATACATGTTATTGCATATAAATTACAAATAGCGGGCACACTACGCGGAAGATCGGTCGATCCGTCGCGGACGATCAGTCGCTCCGCGGCGGACTGCTTGCTCTCGCGTCTGCTCCGTCCTCCGCGCACCGATCTTCCGTCAGCGTAAGATTGGCAACTTCGCGTTCCAGGTATTTGTATGCGTCGCGCCACATTTGGCGGATAACTCGCGGTGACGGCGCACGCACAGGATGTTCGACATTGAACGATTTTTTATCGAAGTGCAAAATAGAGTTTGCCTTAGGGACTCTAGATAAAAGCCAGATAGAACGCAAAAATGAAAATTCTTGTAATGAATTATCAAGTGATGCAAACTCACAACTAATTGTAATTGAGAATTTGAGTCCAACTCATACTGATGAAGTTCCAGGGATCTCTCAAACAAAAAGAAAACCTAAAGTGAAATAATTTGTCTCATTTACACTATTAATATTTATCTTAATTTAATGTTACGGTCAGCCTTTTTTCAGGAGATATAGCCGTTCTAAGTTTTGTATTTTGCTTGGTAATATAGTCCTTCGTTAAATTCAACAATACATCAAATGATTTTACGGACTTTCGATAATATTCGAATGCTTTATCTGGATTATGTAACAAAGTATGAAATTGCCCAATTTCTAGTCGAACACACCGTATAAGCGTTGGCAGTCAATTGATAATCTGCCACTGAATATTCAGTGTGGCTGCAACTTATGGTAACGGATTTACTCCCGCGGAAGTTAGGCGTCGGAATTTCCGTCAAGTGTGGCGCTGGCCTTATGGTAACGGATTTACTCCCGCGGAAGTTCAGCGTCGGAATTTCAATCAAGTGTGGCGCTGGCCTAAGTCTCGAATCAAAGAGCGGAATTTAGCTGTTTGTTTTATCGACAATTCTTTTCGTACGACTTTATTTTAAAATATGTGCACGAACTTTCTACCAATTTGGTATATAAATTGCTTAAATTCTTCTAATGTCCAATATTTGACAAGGAAATACTAGGTGTCTCAAAAGTAAGTTCACATTTGCTTATCTTATTACGCGAAAGCAACTATTCTGAGGGGCGCGGGGGGTATGTCAGTCGGTAGTCTGGCTCTTGGGAATTTAGTCGCTATGGAGCGTTTCTCTGGTGCGGACCGTGCGTTGTGCGTACGTGAGTTTTACAAAAACGGTAATTCGGCGACTGTAGCGCGTAGAAAATTCTGCAGTATTCGACATATTCGTCACTTAAATGATGCGCCTAGCACTCGTCTCATTGCAAAATGGGTTGAGAAGTTTGAAGAGACTGGGTCAACTCTGGAGAAACCAAAATCTGGGCGACCAAGAACATCAAGAACAGCCGAAAACGTGGACAGTGTTACTCAGTCTATTCGAGATGATCCAAACCTCTCGATTCGGAAGCGTGCTGTTGCTTTAAATGTGCACAGATCTTCATTATGCCGCATTTTACACAAAGATTTAAAGCTGCACCCGTACAAAATTCAGTTAGTGCAAGAACTGAAGCCTCAAGATGCTGGTCAGAGGCTTGCCTTTGTAAATCAGATGATTGAGCGCTTTCCAACGTTCACCAACATCTTGTTTTCCGATGAAGCCCATTTTCACCTGAATGGGCATGTAAACAAGCAAAATTGTCGTTACTGGAGTGCAACCAACCCAAAACAAAAACATCAGAAACCGCTACATTCACCCAAAGTCACCGTATGGGCAGCGATGTCGGCGCGAGGAATTATCGGCCCTTACTTTTTTGAAGATGGAAGGGGACGCACACTCACAGTGAATTCAGAGCGTTATGTGGAGATGTTAGACGAGTTTTTCGTACCCCAACTGCAAAACTTTCCTGGTTACAACCAAAGAACATGGTTCCAGCAGGATGGAGCAACTTCACACACGTCCAACAGATCTCTGCCTCGAGTTCGAGAAATTTTTCCGAACAAATTAATCTCCTGGCGAGGTGACATAAATTGGCCTCCACGGAGTCCCGATTTAACGCCTATGGATTTTTTCCTGTGGGGTTATGTCAAATCAAAAGTTTACGCTAATAAACCGACTTCCCTGGCACAATTAAAAGAAAATATCCGTCATGAAATGGCAGCCATCACGGAGACTACCTGCCGAGCTGTCATAGGCAATTTTAGTGCCCGACTAAATGAATGCCGAGAGCGCAACGGTTTACATTTGGACAATGTTATTTTTAAAAAATAAATTCCCAAACAGTGTACTTCAATATAAAATAAACATTTTTTCAATAAAGCTAAGACTTTTCTTTTAAAAAAAAGATTTAAATGTGAACTTTCTTTTGAGACACCTTGTACCTATTATTTATTTTTATTGAAATAAAGAAAAAAAAAACATTTGCTTTGGCTGTATGCTGTGGTATTCGTATCTCGAAAAAAGATGTCTATGTTTGTTTACAAGGCGATTGACGTTTAGAAGTGATTTCATATGGAGTGTAGACACTTCATAGATTTCATGCATTAATGTTAGCAAAAAGTTTATTTTAGTGTTCAAATTAATAAAATACCGAATATAACACGGAGTAAGTATATACTTTTGTTATAATATTAGTTTCATTGCAACTTAGTCAACCCCTAGTGTAATATTAATGATTTCGTTCTAATTATAGCCCTGTTGAAAGAGCGGCTCATCCTTTAACGGCCCAAGTTCAGGCATTACTAAATTTTTTGGAGAAGAATCCAAGCCTTGCAAAAGGGTTTTCGAAAGTTCCGAGTGCAAGGGACACGGCTCGTAAAAGCTGGGAGAAACTAGCCCTTCAACTCAATAGTTTAGGGGGCTGTGTTAAGACATGGAAACAAGTACACATAGTTACTTAAATTTTAAATAAAACTGTTTTAGTATTGGGCTGATAAAAAAGAGCTGTTAAGAAGAAGGGTGGGTTACGCTTTAAAACTAGAAATAAGCTGGTGGAACCGCTAGTCTTATTTCTAGTTTTCGCAGATTGAAGAGAGATTATTAATATTAATGGGTGGCGAAAGTTTTGCAACTAGTGATAGGCACTTAAAAATTAATCAATTTTTTGAAGTAAGTTGAATTGTTAACTTTAATATTATTTTTATAAACTGAGATTTTTTTAATGTATTCATATGTTCCATTCCATCTTTTAATTTTTAGGCCCAGGCTGGACAGAGTTCTGAAAATAGTCCCTCTTTGCTGGCTTCTACTTAGTTAATAGGCCTAAATTCACTTCCGTTTCTACCAATGGTAAGTTATTTTGTTTAACACAATAATCAAATTATTTTAACTTCTACGGTTACGATACAAAACCAATTAATGTATTATATTTTATCGATTGACTGTCTGAAATCAAATCATATAAATATGCATAGTAATTAAATTTTCAGAACAATACGAGTTTGTTTTAAAAATTTCAAGTTTTAAATAAAAAGCTATTAATATAGTTATCACATAAGATGTAAATATTTGTATGATATTAATTATTGGTGTGATGGAAAGTATATACTAGTCTTGATATGATTTGTATAACATAATCCAAAGGAGTAAAGAAGTAGTAGAATAAGTGTAAATTTAAAATATCTGAAATATTTTGGGAAGAACTCCCCTTCTTTTAATTTTTTCACATGATGTTCTTTATTATTTAACATACACATTAGACATACAAATATAATAATAAATAAATGAAAATATTATAATAAATAAAATATAATAAATAAATGATTGGTGATTGATGTTTGAATGTTTTCAGGAACAGCAATCTACACCAACTTATATTGGAAATTTTTCAGCTGAAAATGTTCTTGTTGTAGAGGTATATTATGTATTACTTTATTTATATACTATGTCTATAACTTGTTTAAGTTTCTATATAAATTAGGATGTAGACCATATATTATTGTAGTATCTAGATAGAGCTATTAAAATATTGATTCTATGTATATTTACATAAAATTTTATTACAAGAGTATGTCAGTTATCATTATTTTTTCAGACAACACAACAGCATGCGATGGAAAGGCAGGATATTTTATGCCTACCTGGAACGTCTGGGCTATCTTCTAGGCCAAGTGTTGCTCGCATGGTGAGTAATCTACAACGAATATTTAAAATTTCTTTATTACACAATTTTAACACTTAATGTATCCAATTCTAGGTATCATTAAGCCTTTTACCGATGGTTCAGTCGCCACCCTGCACACCACCCGCAGTTGGAGGTCCCGCAAGTCCTCCCGAACACCTTCGGGATCAGGCAGCCACCCATAGCATCGGCTAAGAAATGCACAGCGTCAATGGAGAAGATAACCATTTTTTTGTTTTATATGCCAAAAAATTCTACAAAAAATTACGAGAATAACTGTGATTTTTATTTTTTTCTATCTTCAAAACTGACCGAGATATAAAGGCGCAAAGTTCACATTTTCGGTCAAGCCGCGGGCCGAGAGCGACATCGTTGATGACGTCACGAATTCCATCTTCGTGCGAGCGACCCGACTCGCACTTAGGAAATCAAAACATTTACTAAAATGTGCCCGTCGTTCGCGGATCTACTTGTTATCTATTCTCTATATCCATCTATTAAATATTGTGCTGTGCCTCAATATAAAAATACGGTCACAAAAACACCTGAAAAGTGGTTTTTCAATGTGCCTAGAACTAGAAACCCTATCATCAGAAAAAAATGGACCAAACACGGTAGCATATTGTTGTGAGGATCATTTCGGTGTAAGTATTCAAATAGTAATAACCTTCACAGGATAGCTCTAGGTTATTGCTAGTAAATGCTTTCTATTTGGCATGTAGGTACCTACCTACTCGAGTCGCAGTGTTTAAGTAACTAACCAAAGAGTATAGTAATATTATACGGAAAAAGAACCCTCTTGCGAGTAAAACTGATACCCCCCTGGAAAGAGCGCCATCTGGTGATTGTTACGCTACTTATATTATGCGTATGTGTGTATGTATACTCAAATCCACGCACACATGCATGCTCCTTGAATGTGTGCGTATATATAATTACTCACCCTTACATTCAATATTATTTATTAAATCGATACTATTTCCATTTCAATTTTCTATGAATGTATCATTGTTTAGCTACTAATAATTAGAATATTTTAAAGCAATATGTAACACGAAAGAGCGTAATTAGTTAAACATAGATACATCAGTAGAAAATTGAAATGGAACAATTAGAGAAATTTCATGAAATACATCTAATAGTTTTACAGAATTAAAACAATTATTTTCTTAATTTTTTAATGTATAATTGTAGGTAGGTTATTAGGAACACAGAAATCATTTATACAATAAAGCTTTAAAAATTCTTATTTTTGTATTTATTATAATATATTTGGGCATTCTTTTTTAGAGGGTCTTCATTATCATTATAAGTTAGCTTGCCAGTCAAAATTCTATTGATGGACCTGCACCAACTATAAATTATAATATTAATTAATCCTTCTAAAAAGTATTCTTTCAGATTTTCTTTATGAAGTTCACAAATGAAGGGGAAATTAACAATAGTTTTTACTAACATTTTTAAATCTGTTTTAAAATTACTAACTTTTAAATCACATCTTAAAGACTGGGTAATAATGTCTTGTATTTCATTAAAACAATGAGCAACATTGTCCGAAGGGTAGCAAAGCCTCTGCTTATTTTGACAATATTCCTTATTCTTAATATATTCATTGTTTTGATTAATTTTATCTGAAATTAAATTAGTTTTACATATTTTACCTAGGTGGATTGAAAAGTACTCGGCCTAACACAGATCCATTCAATTCTAAAAATCAAATCTACCCACATTATTTAGTTCAGTTCAGACTAGTTCATTGTGTGAAGTTCGAAACGTGTGCGATAATTAGTTGTGATTTTATGAATTTATTAACAAAGTAATCGGACATAATTTCCGCGAATGGAGCAAATCGAGCAGCGTGCCGTCATTAAGTACCTCCATAAGAAGGGGCTATCATCAAAAGCCATCCATGATGACATGGTCAGTACATTAGGCGATTGTGCTCTGTCATATTCATCCGTCAAAAAATGGATAGCAGAATTTAAGCGTGGTAGAGAGAGTGTGAAAGATGAACCCCGCTCTGGAAGGCCTTCGACGTCAACTACTGACGAAAATATTAAAAAAGTACTTGATTTAATAATGGGAGACCGCAGATTAAAAATTAGAGAGATAGCCGATATTATAGGCATCTCTTATGAACGAACTCAAAACATCATTGTCAACGAGTTGGGGTTCCACAAGGTGTCTGCGAGGTGGGTTCCGCGACTGCTTTTAGTTGAACAAAAAATGACGCGATTGACTATTTCACGCGACTCTTTGGAGTTATTTGAAGCCGATGCAGATGATTTTTTGAATTGTTTTGTTACTATGGACGAAACATGGGTTCATTACTGTGCACCGGAAACAAAACAACAATCAAAACAGTGGAGAAGACCTGGTTCACCACCCCCTAAAAAAGGCTAAGTCGATTTTGTCGGCAAATAAGGTGATGGCTTCAGTATTCTGGGACTCGAAAGGTGTGATTATGATTGATTATCTTGAAAGGGGTCAGACTATAAACTCTGATTACTACTGCACCTTACTACGTCGTTTACGAGAGGAAATAAAAGAAAAACGTCGAGGAATGCTCAGAAGAAAAGTCCTGTTTCATCAAGATAACGCCCGTGTTCACACGTCAGTACAGTCAATGGCTAAAATTCACAACTGTGGCTTTGAACTGTTACCGCATCCGCCGTATTCACCTGATCTGGCACCATCAGACTTCTTTCTGTTCCCTAACCTAAAAGAGCACTTGGGAGGTCAAAGATTTTCGACAAACGACGAGGTAAAAGCAGCTGTGGACGCATATTTTGACTCTAAGGAAGAATCATTTTTTTCAACGGTCTAAATGCTTGGAAGGGGAGGTGGCAAAAGTGTATTGAACTTGATGGTGATTATGTAGAAAAATAACAATATAACTGATTTAGTATGTGTTTATTTTCTTGGTTAGGCCGAGTACTTTTCAATACAACCTTTTATCTTTTTTAGACATTTTCTCAGGACCCAGCCACAAACATATCTGCTTTGTTGATGCACTGTATCATTTGTTTTATTACAATTTTGTATGAGAAAATTGTACAACTTACTATTTAATAAAGTTTCACTTCTTTAGAGAAATTATTTTTTTAAAGAAGAGGGGGCGTGGAAACGAGCGTGCGGCTCACCTGATGGATAGCACAGAACACTATTACTACTATCGGAGAAGAACGACTTCATAAAAAATTTAGGAAATGCGATATATAACCACTAGCTCCATCCATCGCCAGCCTCCTGCACTTCTCGAGTGGCGGGAAAATTTGAACGTGGTCTTTTTTGGTTTTTTATTTGAGGTATTTTTGGGTTGCTTATCCCAGCGCTAAATAAAAGAACAAATACAAAATTTCTATTTATTTATTCAATTTAAAAATACAAATTAAAATAAAAAAACATACATAACTTAAGACAAAATTTCTCCAGCAGCTTAGTTCTTTCTATAAATACATTTAATGGGTTTAAACATGAAAAGAAAATCAATATTGATTACAACATTTCAATTACTTAAGTAAACAATGATAAACAATATATATAAGATTTACAATCATGGATGAATTGATAATATGCACAATCACAAATCATAGAATGTCTATAATAACCAAAATATCAATATTTTAATCAAAAACAAGTTAATTAATAAATAAGCTCCTACACACAAGTGCAACATTCACAAATAATAATTTTGTTTTGATAATATTTGGTTGTCTATCTATTTCCCTGAATTGACACTAAAATTTTTGTCTCTATATTATATGCAATATATTAAGTATTGAATGCAGCTTATAAATAGAATAATTTTAATTCAAAATTATAAAACATGTTAAATATTAGATTACAAAAATATTCCTGATTTCATTTTAAAATTTTTATATAGAGTACTTTCTTTTTTAGGTTCAACATTACCTATTATGCTTTGATGTTCTTGGTTGTTCTTCAGTGGATATAATGTTGTGCCTTTTGAAGATCCTGCTTGTAGATTTGCAGCAATAATTTGTGAGGGACCAGCTTGTGATTCCACAAATTAAAATGGGAATACACTTTGTTAGTCTGGAAATAAATAAAAACTGAAATAAATTATAGTATCATAAAATTATTATATAAAATTAAATTAACATTATATTTATTGACATTACTTTCATAGTAAACCGGTCCCTGCTCATGGCACTACATTACCCTTCTACCAATACAAAGTAAATGAATGGATCCTGTTCATCCAACTTGCTCTATACTACACCCACTATTACAATTAATATAACAAAATAAGATAGTAAATACAGTAACTATGTGAAAAGAAGTCTTGTGTTTATCAATTGTTTGAAAACCATTTGATGCATGTATTTCTACTGTGTTGTACAAGTTGTGCCTTTAAATTTGATAGGTTTAGGACGAAATGTAATTATTCATAGATTGTGATGCCTGAACTTTCTTAAGGTTTGTTGTTCTTTAAAAAAAATTGATTGTTGAAAATTGAAAAGGAACCAAATGGTGTGTAAACGTTCAACTAAGAAACAGAAGGGAGGAATCGAGGCTTCTCTCGATCCGGCCTCCTATAACGCCTACGTTGGGTTCGGGAACAACGTATGTGATCTCCGCAACGGAGTAACACACAAGGGCGATAACCTCTTCCTTTTCAGCAAATAGGTTCAGGCGGGGATTACGGGTCTTCCGAAGTCGTCCCGGTCCCAACGCCTTAATTCTTCGATGTGGACTGTATAATTTTGAGGGATGAATTTCTTGGGAATAAAACAGCAATTATCTTCAAACCGTTCCGTGAGAGAGTAATTACTTTTCCCTATCACTTCCCTACACTTTTTCTTTCTTCTTCTTATTGACTGCTGGTTTTGCACTTATCCCGATGTTTCTCCGAACTTTCCCAAAACTTCCCGAAGGATTCCCGAACTATCCCGAAAGATTCCCGAACGATTCTCGAACGAATTGCAATAAAACTCATTTACTGAGCTACCCCAGAGCTATACGCGAAAGTGAGCCGCGCCATTCACGCGCTTGCGCAACTCAATTACATGAATTTGTTCTATTACTCTCTCACGTTTTACTTAATTACTTTATTTGCATAAGTCATACATCAACATAATTTACCTGTTAGATAGCACAAAACAATATCTACACTACGATATACATTACATTTTCATATCACAAAAAACCTTTTATTTATTTAACAAAATATGCCTATTTTACTCACAAGTTCAAAGCCGAAATTTCTTAAATATTTAACATAGAAAGTTAAAACAATGTTTCCCACTTGAAATTATACATATATTAACCAATACAACAGTTTAATTTACATTTTCTCTATTCATTTCACTATTAAAACACTTTTAAATTTCTTATACAAAACTATCATTATTTCACTTATACACAGGAATTTTCACATAAAAATAACACAGAATTCACCTTTTTAGCACGTACAATCAACCTGAAATGTTTTATAAGTCATTTTTACATAAATTACTGAAATTACAAATATTTAAATTTTTTCATATTTGGCCTCCTAAGGGCGTGGCTAGCGTGCGTCCGTGAACTCACACTATTTGAACAACTAACTTTGCACGGCTCTCTACTATCAGAAAAAATGAAAAGTCTAATATACACCAATATCGACAGTATTAGGTGAATAAATGCTTCTACACAATTTTCAAACTGTAGAAAACTATTTCTAATCAGATTCTTATCAGTTATCATGTTTCTTATCAGATAACAATATAAGTGAATGTTCTCATAAATCAGTCATAGCAAATAGGCATTTATTTTCATACAAAACATATCAAACCCATATAAGACAACACTTATGCAATTAATTTCCGTTAATTCTATTTATGCACAGAGTGATCATCTCGACCGGGGAACAAATCCGATCTCTAAATTCACTTTAATATTCCTTTGAATTTATTAAGGGATATTACTTAAGAAAACAATAAACTAGTCCGGCCTGGGAGTCAAACCCAAGACCTTCATATCATTAATTCGACATTCTTTAAGATTTAACTAAGCATTTTCTTATTAGAACATTGCTATTGGACAATTTGCCTTTTAGAAGCTATTCGTCATCGGTTGACTTAATAAACTGAAATATTCTTATAGGCGCGTCGCCAACAATCTCCCCCCCCGTGCGTCAGCACCATCATTTGGGAGGCGTCGCGGGTACCAACACTATTATTCTGGATGTAGGTCTCCTCAAGATACCTGTGTTAGTAATGACGTCAACCACTCTGGTGTGACCGTCTGGTCCCGGTAGCGTTCTACTAATTTTGCCTTTCGGCCACGTATCTCGTGGCAACGAATGATCTATTATCAAGACAATATCACCTTCTTTAGGCTCCATAAACTTTTCGTTATTACCTGTTCGAGATATTAAAGTAGGCATGTATTCTTTTAGCCATCTTGTCCAAAAATGGTCGGCTAACCTCTGTGCAGCTTTCCAATTGAGTTGACCCGTCAGATGTTGCTCTAAAAATAATCCAGGTGGTCGATCACCACATGAGCGTCCCAGAAAAAAATGATTGGGTGTCAAACCCTCTTCAGGACTATCCATACTGAATGTTACCAGAGGCCTGGAATTTACAGTATGCTCTGCTTCTAAGAGCAACGTATGCAGAACCTTTTAATTGATCTTACTAACCTGTCCCAGGCGCCACCCATGTGCGGTGCTCCCGGAGGTATGAATTTCCATTTAATATATTTTCTAAATGACTCATTTTTCATGCTCTCATAGCATTCTTCGCATGCTTTCAATAATTCTTTATTCGCAGCTTTGAAATTTGTCCCGTTATCGCTGTATATAACGGCTGGTTTTCCTCTTCTGGCGATAAATCGCCTCAACGCCATTATCATTGACGCTGGTGTCAATGAGGCTGCTAATTCCAGATGTACTGCTCTGGTGGTCAGACACGTAAATAAAACACCCCAGCGTTTTTCGTGTCGCCTTCCTATAGTCACACTCATAGGTCCGAAATAATCTACAGCTGAGCATGTAAAAGGTGGTTCATGGTGAGCTATTCTCTCCAGAGGAATATTTCCTTGTGGCACGTTCTGCGGTTTTGACAGCGATGTGACACATTTCGTACTACATTACGCAAGTTCAAGACATAAAATTTCTGGTTCACCTCATTCGTCACCGTCTGGTACTGAGTTGATTGGCATGTCCAAAATGATGATGAACTTCTCTAATCATCATTTTAACGATTTCGTGTTTACCGTCTAATACGACAGGTTTTCTATTTTCCTCGGTCAAATTAGACTTAAAAGGTAAACGCCCATTTAAACGGAGTAAGTTATCTTCTCCTATTTCCATAGATAATTTACTTAAGCATGAACTTCTTTCAACGCTTTTGCCTGCTTTCAAGCATTTTATTTCCGAATGAAAACACTCGTCTTGAACGAATTTCCAAATTAACAATTCCGCTTTTCTCAAGAGCGCTATGTTCAACGCGCCATCGGGTCCTTTAACCGACTTTGCTAAAACTTTGTTGGAACACATAACCGACTTTTCGGCTGCGCTGTCGGGTCCTTTAACCGACTTTCTTAAACTCTTGAATTTTTCTACCGCTTGTAAGGTGCGTGTAGTTGCCCCAAGGAATTTCTTAAAGCTGCTAAATCGTCCGTAGTCGGGTAGACTTAACGGTTCTTGCTTTCTCAGCGCACTTACGCCTTTTGGCGATTTTTCTTCACCTGTTTCTAAGCTTTTTATGGTGTCCACTTGTTTGAGCCATAAATCAGGACTTTTCCTGAGGAATTCAGGTCCTTGAAACCAACGATGACTTACATCGAAGGTGGAAGGAAAATTTCTAGTGGCGTCGTCTGCCACGTTCTGTGACGTCGCAACCCATCGCCATTCACATGGCTTACTGTGATCTTCGATCTCAGCCAATCGATGAGCGACGAATGGTTTAAAAGCGCGAGGATCTGACTTAATCCACGATAACACTGTACGTGAGTCTGTCCAAAATACTCTCTCGGATATCTCGTACTTGTTCTCTTCACTAAGTGATGCAGCCAGTCTGCTGCTCATAAGAGCTGCTTGCAATTCAAGCCTTGGAATCGAAAATGGTTTCAGCGGCGCTACTTTTGCCTTTGCGGCGATCAGCGTAATCCGCCTCTCTCCTAGCTCGTCCGTGGTGACGTAATACACCGCGGCAGCGTATGCTTTTTCACTAGCATCCGTGAAAGTGTGCAACTCTCCCTTGCCGACGCCTTCAGCAACGGGTCTAGGTACTTCTAAATGACCTAATTTCTTCACTTCCGATATCCATTTACAAAATAACACGTGTAATTCGTGTGAAACTTCTTCATCCCAAGAGATGCCTGTCCTCCATACTTGCTGGATCAGCGACTTCCCTTGAATCGTTATGGGTGATGCGAGTCCTAAAGGATCGAAGATTGACATCACAGCGCTAGTTTTCTCCCTCTTCGTAGGCGGTCGTAAACCTTCCATCACCTCTTCCGGTGTGTTACGAAGACTTAAACTTATTATATCCCGTTTGATATTCCAGATCAAACCTAAAGTGCGTTCTGTGTGCTCCTTATCTCCCAGTGAAGCACTGTCGCTCTTATATTTATTTTCCATTTTACATAAAACTTCGGGTCGGTTGCTAGCCCATCCCCTCAGATGGAAAGAAGCATGTTTATGTAATTCATACATATCGTTTACTATCCTTTCGGCCGTCGTCACGTCGGGAAATGCCTGTAGATAGTCATCCATATAAAAATTGCTTTCCGTAGCGGAAGCTGCTTCTGGATAGATATGTGCGTTATCCTGCGCATTTCTATTCTTCACATACAAAGCGATGCATGGTGATGATGCCGCTCCAAATATGAGTGACGTCATTCTATACTCTTCCGGTGGCGCGTCACGATTGTGCCGCCATAAGAATCGAAGTCTACCCCTGTCTTCTTCCCGGATTTTCACTTGCAGGAACATTTTTTTAATGTCTGCCATCACTGCCACGCTTCCTTCTCTGAATCGTAGCAGAACTCCAAACAACGACTTCAATAGGTCCGGTCCGGTTAACAATGCATCATTCAGACAACGTCCGCCCGTCCCAGCGACGGCGTCGAAAACTATTCTTATTTTCTTTTTTTGTGGATGAGTCACTGCGAAGTGGGGAAGATACCACGTGCGTGGGGAAATGGAAATATGGTTCGCTTTCTCTGCGTAACCGTTAACGATGAGATTTTCTATTTGCTTCTCATAATCCTTTTTCAACTCGCTATTTTTATCGAGCTTCTTTTCGATATTAAACAGGCGACTTTCAACCTGCGCTCTATTCGATGGCATGCACTCATTGTCTGTGCGCCATAACAAAGCAGTCTCGTACCTATTATTAGGTATACGACGTACCGTTTTGCTCAAAATATTTAAAGCTCGTTCTTCTGGGTCGTTCGCGGGCTTTCTCGCGGACACTCCCAGAGATTCCAAACTAAAATAATCCTTGATTAACTTATCCATGTCTTCCTCCTTCTTCGTGGAAATATGGTTAACAATCTTGATTGGTTTAATGCCACCCGATATGTGACCATGTAAAACCCATCCAAGTTTGGTGAGCGATGCTACAGGTAGGTTCTTACCTCCTGATATTAATTCACGAGTAACTATGAGATGCCAATTGTCCTGGCCAATTAATATGGTAGGCCTGGACCTCTTATACATTAACTCGTCCTTAATCGGTGTCAAATGAGAACACCGTTGCAATAATTCTCGACTTACTGACTGAGGAGAAAGGTTAAGTGACTTAATTGTTTGTACACTTATCTCTTCTAAGTCATTCGAGTAAATGCCTTTTATCTTAGCGTTTAAGCGATACGAACTGTCGTCGTTAATTCGCTTACCTTCCACGGCTTCGATACGTAATTCCTCTTTACGTCCGCGAGGCGCTAACTTCTGAGCCATCCACTCCTCTATGAGTGTCATGGTCGATCCCTCATCCAGAAGAGCTGTTGTCTTGACCTTTCCTCTAGGTCCATACAACTCGACCGGTATAATCTTTAAGTATGCACATGCCAGTGCATTTACTGTACTAACAGTTGTAATCTGAGCCTCTTTACCCCCCTCGTCCCCTTGTGGCGAGGTATTTTCATTGGGGTATCGGTGTAGCATCCGATGATGTGACATTCTACATCCCTCTACACCACATTTTTTTCGCTTTGCACTCTAACCTCCTATGGTTAGGTGACAAACATTGGAAACATACTTTCGCTTTTTTGACCGCGTCCCATTTCTCGCGAATATTCATGTCCTTAAACTTGTAACAACTCACTATAGAGTGCTCCTTGTTGCATATAACACATTTATGTGTTACCCGACTTATAGGCTTGTCCTGGGTTGTCATAACCACTTGTCGGTTGTGCCCTTTATTATTTCGGCGTTCTAGACGCTCGCTCGTATTACTTCGGCGCACATAGCGCTCGCTCTTGGCACGACTGCGTACACATCCCTTTGCAGTGTGTACAGTTTGCTTCCTGAATTCAGAACGCTTCCGTTTTTCAGGCGCATTTTCATTGCTTAAGGACGTTCCAAATTGTTCACTCAATAAATTTAAAAACTTGGCCATCTTCTGTAACTCTGGCTCCAAAGGACACTGACCTCGATATTCAGACCATTTAAATTTAATCATAGTTCCGAGTTTCTCCACTATGCGGCTCACTAACTCCGGTGAGTATAAATACTGTGGTTGATTCAACGCTTGTATTGTGGCAACCACGTTCGTAATACGACTTGCAAAAGATCCTATATTCCGGCAATCTTCTGCCAATCTTGACATACGCTTTACATTCTCGATTTCGGCTAGAATGAGCATCTCAACCCTACCGAATCTTCTCTCGAGAGCGTTCATTATTTCTTCAGGTTCACACAAAGTAAATAACAATGACATAACCGCTTCTTTAGCGGTGCCCTTTAATGCCCTCCTAAGGCGTGCGACATTCTGCACCCCTGAAAATTGGCTTCTCGTGTCTTCAAACACCGTTTTGAAAATTATCCATTCACCCGGATCTCCATCGAACACCGGTAATTCCTGGAGGAAATGAAGCTGGGAAGACTTATCTTTACCCGCTATCTTTATTGCACTCACAATCGCTTCGGTCAATTCTGACACCTCACTCGCGTGTGTTTTCTGTGCATTTCCTTGGTTGCGCTCGATCTCCGCCCCTTTGCGGCGTGATCCTTTACACGCTTCCTTATCAGTAATATCGGGTTGCGTCACACTAACCGTCGCGCTCATTATGGTCTGTTGAACCCAACTCCTTACGAAAGGTTCCACCTGAGTATTCCGCTCTTCATCATCCTCACTCGAGTCGATCTCCTCTTCTCGGTTGAGACGTGCCAACTCCAATTGAGACCTGGCTAAGGCAGCAGCTTCCTGTGCTCGTTCGAATTTAATCCGCGCCTCTAATTCGGCTTTCAGCCTCGCCGATCGCGATGACCTACTACCTCTCTGTGACCCTTTGTCACTAGTGTGCCCGATTACTGTCCTTGACGATGCCGCTTCTTCGGTCCTTTGACCTACTTTTTCGACCACCGTTTCACTCCTGGATATAACGGATTGTTGTGCGGTGCTGGCCTGCGTACCACTGGTGTCCGTCCTGTTGCTTGACGTTGCCATGGACGTCCCTGAGTCCCACGTGCATGTGGACGTGTCGGTGGTGGCTCCACTTGAAGGAGTTGTCCCATTTGACGCAGTAACTGTGGTCTATATATCTTTAGCTTTTCTTGAAGGCCCTGTCCTTGTCCTGCTCCCTTCGCTCCTCTCTGTCTGGTCTTGTGCCTTCTTCATCTTGCAGGAAGGTGATTGTTGGCCTACGGTCCCTAACTGTCCCTACGGTCCGTACAACCCCTTACCTACAACCCTTCTACACCCCAACCTAACCCCACTACCCCTCCTCCCTTATCTCCCAACCCTACAAATTTACTACCACCCTAACAGTCATATCAGCCCTATCAATCCTGAACGGGGCCTACCGAGGTGAGCCGTCCAGGGATTGAGTCGTGCAGGAATGGAATGGAGGAAAGGTTTAGGAACTGTTCCGCCAAGGAATATGACGAAACAGTCGAGCGGTAGTGCAAGCGCAGTCTCGCTGGAGAGAACTGCCCCACCCGAAGGTTTTGTGCCAGAGCCCAACCGTTTGGCACCGTTAGGTGGTCGGGATGTATGCTGCGCCTCGTCGCCCAGTCGCCGGTGACGCCTCGTCCAAGGCGCCACATCCTCCGGCCGCGATGCAGTCAGGTGCCCACGAGCACCCTCGCCTGGCAGCAGCAGCGGTGGATGCTTCTTCTTGCACCCTCTGATGACCCGACAGTAAATGCCGGACACGGTCGTCCGACAGGAAATGCCGAGCACGCTTGCCCGACAGGAAAAATACCAAGCCCTGCTTGGCCACGATGAGCGCCTTCACAAGGCACCTGCGCCTGGCAGCGATACGTGCCCCATGCGAGCACACGCCCCAAGCCGCAATCCCGGTTTTCTTTCTTCCGGTAGTTACAGGTCCAGTCCTTCTGTGCTGACGACCTGGTCTTCTGGCCTTTGGTCCTATTGCTTCAGCTCAAACCTCCGGCTTCCTTCGGTTGCTGATCTTCACTCGGCTCCGAAGGTCTTCTTTTTCCACAACCAGCAGTCCACAGCTGGTTCCTTGATCCTGGCTGCGAAGGACCAATTGAAAAGGAACCAGCGAGCTTCGGTGGTCCTCTTAATCCGGCTCCGAAGGTCCAATTGAAAAGGAACCAAATGGTGTGTAAACGTTCAACTAAGAAACAGAAGGGAGGAATCGAGGCTTCTCTCGATCCGGCCTCCTATAACGCCTACGTTGGGTTCGGGAACAACGTATGTGATCTCCGCAACGGAGTAACACACAAGGGCGATAAACTCTTCCTTTTCAGCAAATAGGTTCAGGCGGGGATTACGGGTTTTCCGAAGTCGTCCCGGTCCCAACGCCTTAATTCTTCGATGTGGACTGTATAATTTTGAGGGATGAATTTCTTGGGAATAAAACAGCAATTATCTTCAAACCGTTCCGTGAGAGAGTAATTACTTTTCCCTATCACTTCCCTACACTTTTTCTTTCTTCTTCTTATTGACTGCTGGTCTTGCACCGAAGGATTCCCGAACTATCCCGAAGGATTCCCAAACGATTCCCGAACGAATTGCAATAGAATTCATTTACTGAGCTACCCCAGAGCTATACGCGAAAGTGAGCCGCGCCATTCGCGCGCTTGCGCAACTCAATTACATGAATTTGTTCTATTACTCTCTCACGTTTTACTTAATTACTTTATTTGCATAAGTCATACATCAACATAATTTACCTGTTAGATAGCACAAAACAATATCTACACCACGATATACATTACATTTTCATATCACAAAAAACCTTTTATTTATTTAACAAAATATGCCTATTTTACTCACAAGTTCAAAGCCGAAATTTCTTAAATATTTAACATAGAAAGTTAAAATAATGTTTCCCACTTGAAATTATACATATATTAACCAATACAACAGTTTAATTTACATTTTCTCTATTCATTTCACTATTAAAACACTTTTAAATTTCTTATACAAAACTATCATTATTTCACTTATACACAGGAATTTTCACATAAAAATAACACAGAATTCACCTGTTTAGCGCGTACAATCAACCTGAAATGTTTTACAAGTCATTTTTACATAAATTATGAAATTACAAATATTTAAATTTTTACATATTTGGCCTCCTAAGGGCGTGACTAGCGTGCGTCCGTGAACTCACACTATTTGAACAACTAACTTTGCACGGCTCTCGACTATCAGAAAAAATGAAAAGTCTAATATACACCAATATCGACAGTATTAGGTGAATAAATGCTTCTACACAATTTTCAAACTGTAGTTATCATGTCTCTTATCAGATAACAATATAAGTGAATGTTCTCATAAATCAATCATAGCAAATAGGCACATATTTTCATACAAAACATATCAAACCCATATAAGAAAACACTTATGCAATTAATTTCCGTTAATTCTATTTATGCACAGAGTGATCATCTCGACCGGGGAACAAATCCGATCTCTAACTTCACTTTAATATTCCTTTGAATTTATTAAGAGATATTACTTAAGAAAACAATAAACTAGTCCGGCCTGGGAGTCGAACCCAAGACCTTCATATCATTAATTCGACATTCTTTAAGATTTAACTAAGCATTTTCTTATTAGAACATTGCTATTGGACAATTTGCCTTTTAGAAGCTATTCGACATCGATTGACTTAACAAACTGACATATTGTTATAGGCGCGTCGCCAACAAAAATAATATGCAGTGTGTTGCGCTTTTAATAATGTAAGGAAGGGCTTGTGCTAACTTTATAGACTTCAATCCTTTGGATGCTTTGTCGATCCAATTATTATAAATTAGTTGAAAGCATTAACAGGATTCAAACTACTGTATGTGGTCTGTCCACCCATGTTAGATCCAGATGATGGTCATATGAATAATCATCATCATCTTCATTACAGTCTATCAATGTCCACTCCTGAATATAGTAATCCCCATATAAAATATCTGAGTAATCCTCAAAGAAAACTATATACATACCATAATACCATATACATTATACACTTTACATACACATCACATGGAACTGCAGTTCTCAAGAGCTTTTTCTTGGTTGCATCATTAAATTAACCATCATGAAAATATTTTTCACACAGCATTCTGGGCTTATTATGTAGCTTTGTCTGGAAAGCTAAAGTAGTATACTGCACTTGGGCAGGAATATAATATTTCGCCCACAATTTACAGCTGAAAACAAAAGACATAATTATTAAATACAAATATTATCAAAGTAGGTCCAATGGTTTACAAACCAATAATTTGTTTTTAAATAATTAAAGAGAAACAATAAGTTGGACAAGAGATTTACTTTAAGGTTAGAACTTAATAGTGTATATGTATATTGTATACGTACCGCAAAATATACTTTATTGCGGGTTTCGGAAACCTAAATAATTTAATGTTGTCAATGGTTGGTAAGCTTTTGCACTTAGAACACTTTTTCTATTTTCTTTATCCGCCATTGCAGCGTAGTTTTTAGAGTCACTATTTCGTATTTCACTACGAATCATTGACTAACACATTGCACATCATATAAACGAAGGACATTAATCTCAACTCAACATCGTAAACTTGCAAAATCTTAGAAAAAGTCACAAGCAAAACAAACATAACAACCAATCATGAACAACAACAACAACAATTTATACGGCGGCGCCATATTATGAGAAATGAGAATTATATACTCATTTAAATATTTTGATGCTACCAGTAAAAAATATAATTTTCTACTCATTGAAAATCAAAACAAAAAGAAAACATTTATTTTTCTTTTACTGTCAAGGATATGCTAATATAATAACGTAGAAAAATACGACAGGCATAGTTATCTTCCTATGGATTATTATTTCTATATTCAAAATTTTTGAGTGTAATTTATCTTTAGCAAAATCTTACTAATTATGAAACAAGACATTTATCTGACAAATGGCAATAATAAAATTCATTCTCCGTAGGCATTTCATTCTGTCCATACAGAGGAGTTGACCGGGCCTGATGGATAGTGACTACCGCCCACAGAGTACCTTTGTTGTATAAACTGAAACTACCGCCGCCCGTGAAGGACCACAACACTAGGGGCATATGCATTGCCAGCTTTAAAAAAGAGTAAGCTCATTTCTTGAAAGTCCCAAGTTGTATTGATCCAGAAAATTCTCTGGTGGTAGTATAATAATAATAAACACTTTACTGTCATTATTTCATCTGATCTCTATATGATTACCTGTTTGGCATACTTTTTTCAGATACATTGATTAAAAGAAGATGTACAGATAAAACATATGAATGAACAGATGTTAAACAAAATAATGATTTTAAAAAACAAAATATAAGACAAAAAAAGTCAAGTAACGCAGCAGAAAAAATTGAAGCTTTACGATTTTGTGCAAGTACGTATATATACTTTGTTAAATAATATTCAATGTTGAAATTATTTTTTGTAAGATATCTTTTTATTAGAGTTGGGCCGATTAGTATTTTGGCCGATTGGCCGATTAGCCGATTAATCGGTTAAGAAATGGCCGATTAATCGGCCCAGCCAATTCCTATCCGATGATAAATTCAAATGGTGGAACAAAAATTCTGCCCGATATCCAGAAATGTCCCTTTTAGACAAAGTTGTCCTTTGCTGCCCCGCCAGCTCTTTGTATAGTGAGTCAATTTTTTCAGAGGCATAGCATTTATATGTCATATTCCCATATCTAGTATCTACGAAACAAAAAGAAATCGACTTCAACCAGAAAAGGCTGAGATTTTGGCCTTTTTGCGTCACAACTTACCACTGGTTAAAAATAAAAAATTTATTAAATATTTTCTAAAAAGCCTTCAACACCTTTTCAAATTGAGTATTTCTTTTTAACAAATTATTAGATGATTATAGATTCTATATTTAATAACATTATAGGAAAGAAACAATTTATTGTAATTTTAAATACAGAAAAATAACAATTTGATTTAATTTTTAGTACAAAAACAATAACAATTTAGTTTTAAGTATGTACAGAAACAAGTATGTTTTATTTGTCTTTTAAAAATCTATATGCGTGTAGCTTAACAAACTTTATTCAAGAATTAAGTTTTTTGTTATGCAAAGGGAGAGACTTAAAATTTGTTTTTTTTTAAGTTTATTAAGAATAATATTATTAATATTTTATTTTGTTGTGTCACTACTCTGCATTACGATTAGAAAAAGTCAAAAAGTAGAATTAAACTAATAAGTACTTAGGTTTTTGTTTAGTTTTAAATAGCTCAGATTCTTTTTTTACCACAGATTCTTTTTTTTACCGAAGTTCCTATGTCTGATTCTATGACTGATTTTTCAATAAAAGTTATGTGTGAACCTACTTATTTTATTATTTATTTGATTTACCTACATATAAATCTGTTATGAGTTTGCGCATGGGAGAGAAACTATACTTTTCTTAAATTTAAAGCTTTACTCATATCAATGTAGCTGCAACTACCACGCAGAAAATAACGAAAAACCCTTGCTGAAATTAATAAAAGAAACAGCCGATTAATCGGCCGTTTTAGTCGATTAATCGCCGACTAATCGGTGATTATAAATAGGCCGATTAATCGGCTTCACCGATTAGTCGGCGGCTAATCGGCCCAACTCTACTTTTTATCGCATATTTACTTGTATTTCCTCTTGTGTCAAACATTTTATTGCTTCTTATTATTTAAAAAGTGCTCATAAAATTTTATTTCTTTGTAGAAAATAAGTTGCTGCCACAAGAATGTGAAGATACGGCAGATATACTTCTCCTGTTTGATCAATTGTTTGATTCTTTTAATGGAGGTTCCTTTAGGAAAACATACAAGATCTATAAAAATTGTGTAAAACCAAATTCATTGTTTAAGTTAGCAGTTAAGTTTTATTTTATCATTATTAATTTTAATATGTCTGCCTTTTAATATTTTATTGCACCATATCTTATGCAATCTTTGAGGGTCTGAACTATGGCCAATTAATTTGATCAAAAAATTAATGATAAGGGTCCTTACTTTTTATGTTTATGTTATGTTGGAAAATTTAATTTGATATTTATTAACAATTTAATGACTTGAAATGTCCAATTTAGGGAGAATCATTGGTCAAATGTTTTTAATTATTTTTGTTATAATCTCCTCAACACATTATGAAGTATTGTGAAAATTGCAAAAACGTTTTTCTTGGAACTACACATTTGATGTATTTGCTTGGTGTGGGGTTGTCTAACAAAGATCATCTTACAATTATTACATCAATTCCATACCTATATTAATTTTTGTAATTGCTTGTATGTGTGGTTGTAGTTACGTCGACGGAAGTGCCATTCTATTGTACATTAAAGTATGGTGTGTTATAATACATATATAAAATGCTCATTTTTTAAAAAAATATATATTGATTTACACATGTAAACAATGATATAGTGGGCATAAGAAAGTCACTTTTGTAAATTATTTGTATTTAAAAAAAGTATAGTTATTACATACATTAAAAAAAATAGTTATGTTACCAAAATTTAATAACATTATCAAGTACATATTTTAAAGATTAATAATGCTGCTACAAAATGTATCTTTTTATATTATGATATATGATAATTCAATAATCAATGTGCTCTTAAATGGTATTACTGCTAGTCATGCGACTGACATTGAAGCCATATTTGTTTTATAAAAGAGAGCCGTACGTTCAATTTATATCTTAAATTGTAAAGAGTCGCCTAGAGAAAAAATTAAAGAAATAAATATATTAACCTTGGCATAGCAATAATGTATGTACAATAATGTATGTATTATTGTACATACATTATTATATATATACAATAATGTATGTAATGTATGTACATAAATACATAAATAGCTTTCATAAAATAAAGATGTTTATACTTTAAACACTAGGAACAAACATAAGCTTGTAACACCAGTTACTAGACTCCACTGAGTCAGTAGTGCCTTTATGGGGCAACATATACGCTTTTAAGTTGAAATGTTTTATTTAAGGAAAAATGTACAAAAAGTGTTGTTATAATATCAAAAAAATACATCAATAATAACCCCTGGGATTGAGGACATCGCCACAATGCTTGTACTATTAAAATTTATTTAAAAGATGTATAAACAAAATTATTGTAAAGTGAAATATGTTTTAAAAAACGTCCCGCTGGGTTTCTTGTTGGTTCTTCCCAGGACAAAGGTATCTGTAGTAAATAAAATATGACTTTCAATAATTATTATGTAAAAATCTATATTTAATAATAATAATTCTATTGTATTGTATTCTCTGTAACATAATATATTTACTAACTTTTAACTAACCAGTTAAAAAGAATGTGTTTAAAGAAATCAATTGATATTGTGCAAATATTGTTAAATTTAACACATCTAATGTTAATAATTTAAGCAAAGAATTTTTAAACAATAAACATTTTAAAAATATCCGGTTTTTATTTTATTAATAGGAACTAGCAATTAGCACAAGAAATATAAAGAACCATTAATTACATTGCAGCACTTGTGCAATGTAATTAATCCTATACCTTTAAACGAGCAATTCTTGTATATATATATATATATATATATATATATATATATATATATATATATATATATATATATATATATAATCGGAATCTCGGAAACGGCTTCAACGATTTTTATAAAATTTTGTGTGCAGGGAGTTTCGGGGGGCAATTAGAAAGTCTTTTTGTTCGTGTTTTTAGGCAATGAAAAACTGCTACAATATCGTTAGAATAAGAAGGTAAATTTTGACAGTTTATTAACGATTACAAATAGCTTACTTGGTATATTGGGCAGTCACAAATTTGTAATACCATGGTTCGGGCCCAGACCGACCTACTTTCTTTTTTTGAGAAAATCATTTTTTCGAGCCTCTTTTTTAGTATTTTTTAAAAACACGAAAATTTAAATTAAACTAATTGCACTCATGAATTTTTATTCAAATAACCAGTTCAGTTTTTTCTAATATGTCGCTAAGATCAAAAAATATTATTCGTATTTCATCAGTATGTAACTTGTATCTAAATATAATTTCCAAAACACACGAATTAAAAAAAAACCGAACGAAAAATACCGAGCAAAGCTCGGTCAACCGGGTACTGGTTCTAAAAATATTAAATTATAAAGTGCAAATAAAGGGCGGGCCCAAAGCACTCTTAATTTTACGCCACCTGACGGATGGACACGGAACTTAACGTAAATAAAATTTGAGTTGCTCATCTATCTCTAGTACATAGTCAGTAATCTATGCTTTGAAATTTCTTTTTTGCTACACAATACTTATAATTGGTTTCCGCCACAGACTACTCGACAAACTAAATCGGAACGTTTCATTTATACTTTTGAAAAATCACTTAATATACTACTTTTATTTGTTATTGGTGCTACAAAATTTTCAGTATGTAATTTATATTATATAAAAAAACAACTTAAATTAGCAAATTATTAAAATACTTAAATATAAAAATTGCAGAACGTTAAATGACCAATACTGCGTAACATGGATCACTACCGAGCTTCTCAAATTCTGCCATCTAGTGACGATTAAACTAACTAATACAATGTAAACTGAGGAAATTATGACCCGTACCATACACTTGATGGCGACATGTACCTACTTAATGATTTCTTATATTTACGCGAACACTACACATTGAAATAATACTAGTTTTTACGGAATTTATCGCGTATATTTAACTTTTTAATTACCCGACGTTTCGAGAGCTTTACAGCACCCATGGTCACGGGAAGGACTGAGATGTTCAACGTCCAGCTGTCATAGTTAACCGCGGTTACCATAGATTAAAATTTAACTTTTGTTCCGATCTACACAGTATGAACTTATGGTATCATGGAGTCTTGCAGTTGTATGCTTGGGTTGGGATTTAATTTTATTTATTATAGGATCCCAAGCAGATGGTAGCACCCAGCCATCTTCTCTATTGAAATTAGGATGTTTTTTGATTTCAATAGCCTCGCGAATCATCCTTGGAAGGAATCGGTGTTCTTTAGCGAGGATTTGTGGTCTATCAAATCTGATGTAGTGACGGGGGCGATCCTGTACATGTTCACAGACTGCAGACTTCCCGGAGAAGTCTGCAGCGTGAAAAGGATCGCCCCCGCCACGACATCCCCCCAGGAGCTATGAAATCAAAAAACATCCTAATTTCAATAGAGAAGGTACCTCCTGGATCCAAAAAAAAAAAACCCCAACCCAAGCATACAACTGCAAGACTCCATGATACCATAAGTTCATACTGAATCGTTTATCTTACTCTCAGTCCTTCCCGTGACCATGGGTCTGTAAAGCTCTCGAAACGTCGGGTAATTAAAAAGTTAAATATACGCGATAAATTCCGTAAAAACTAGTATTATTTCAACGTACCTACTTACCCATGTAATGTAGATAGATAAGTCAATGACCTGTCGTGAGTTCGTAAGTTTAGATACCTACCTATGTTTGCAGCAAATTTTAAAATGTTTATAATACATATAAAGGTTAATATATGGAATATGTTAACAAACGTTTTTATATTTTTACGATATTTCGAGCAAAAACTAAACACATCGCAGAGCTGTTCAACCTGCATACTTTGCGGGCCGCAAATAATGGAAGAAGTTTGATTATGAAGTGGAGCACTTAAATTTTTTTTCGTGTTGTCCTATTTTTATGTATTACATAGTTTATACGATACGATATTTTAAATATTGATGGAATACAAATACGAGGTTCCTTATTTTTTTTATAGACTAAATAAGTTTTTATTTTGTTCTAAGTCGAAAACGATATAGAAAACTACGTGAAGTGCAAACTAGTTGGTGGTCCCCTCAAACTTAAAAAAAGATGTTTTGCCTCACAAGTTTTCTTGTCGAAATCGGTATACAGAAAAACCACAAAGATGTTTACTATCAAAACTAAATGCCAAATTATGAAAATGCGATTGCCACTACTTCATAAGAAATTGAGCATATGTGGTCAATCCTGTTACTACTCTAGATGATAATATTGACAGTGATCCCTTGCCTGAAGAATATATAACTACGATTTTAATCATAATAATAATGCGACCCTTTTTCTGTTAATATTGAAAACATCTGAATTTTAGATAAAATCATATTTTTACACACCGAACGTATATTTTCTTTATAAACAACAGGAAATTTTTTTAACCATAAAAACCACATAAAGGTCAGGGTGCACTTAAGAAGAATAAGAAAACAAAACTAGTGAGGCAGATAGTAAGTAGGTAGGTAAGGAATGTTTACGTGTTTTTGTTATACCTATTCTTATCATTAGCAAATGAAACCCAGAAGTATTAATGTAATAATGGGTCCTACCATGGGTCCTAGGTTATAAAAATATTATCTTATTCTTATGGGTATTTCAGTTGCGACAAAATCTTTGTTTCTTAGAAAATAGTCCGCCACCATCATGTTGCGGACTATTGGAAGGTTGTCAGATTGACCCTTTTGAAACCCTTCTTCCATCATTAAATACTTAAAAACACCAGAGCAAACAACAAACACGAGGGCAAACAACTCACCCGCGAAATATTACTACAAACGTATGATCGGCGCGCTGGAACGGTATGGCGGCGCGACCGCATGGAATCGATGACGTCACGCTCTACTCGCGGGCACGGGCGAGATTTTAAAAATCTACGTAAACTTTCCACGCTTATAACTTCGGTAATGGTGCACCGATCGATGTAAAATAAAAACTAGAATTATGTGTTTGGTCTAGACTTTTTACCTACGTACTTAAAAGTCTAATATTGTAACCTTGTTATCTTCTCCATGACTGGATCTCCAGTGCAAATCACCCACTGCCCAGTACAAGTAATTATATTTTATCACATTACTAAAATTTAAGGATACCTCAAAGTTATGTTGTATATATCTTCTTCACACCGCCGTATTCTCATTTAAAATATTAATAGAAAAAAATGTTAAACATTTTAATTAGAACTTCAAGTGAATTTTCATCAATAATGATTTTGTTCGACGCTTCATTAATTAGTATTACTGTTTCCTATTCGTATTTTATAAAAAAGGTGTAATTCCTTTAGTTTGACATATGTCATTACTTTCCAGAATTTCATCCATATTAGTGACACAATCGATTGGTGTAACAATAGAATGTGTCTTTTTTTTTCAAAATCAGCAGGTTCGATTCCTGGCTAGGAATATTGATTTTTCAAAAATCCAATGATGCTGTTTTAGTTTTCATCAAATTGCCGAAATGCTGAGCTTTTAGAAATGCTCTTGAATAAAGCAGTACAGAGCATTGAAGAAGGATTTCAATTACTATCAGAAACTATAATTTTTTTAGTTTTAGTGTTTTTTTATTATAGTTTTCTTTAAATATTAAGTGTAAATAATTCGAATATAATTTTACTAGCTTTATTAAATATTTAAACTTATTGATCTTTTGAATATTAAGTGTAAATAATTAGATTATAATTTTACTAGTTTTATTAAGTCAGAAGAATACTTTTTTAAACAGCTTTATTAAACAGACTTATTGATCCTAGTTTATAAAATATTGTCTTAATACATAATAATTTAAAATAAACATTGTAAAACCAGTACATGTTTTTATCCAAAAAATAACAATTTTAAACATTATGATTTCTTATATTTACGCGAACAATTTTAAACATTACTTATAATTTTTATTAAAATAAAATATGGGGTTTTATTTAATCTAATGCACGTAACCTTGCTCGCCATAGCATTAATTACTTCTTGCCAAGTAGACTGCGCTATTATAGCCTCTTGAAGTATTGTTTCATTTCTAGCCCCAGCTTGTGTATGAATGACTGTGTGAAAACGTAACTCCTCTTGACTGTCGTAGTCGTGTAAAACAGGAGCCGGTAGGCCTGCACGATTACAATTGTTGTGTAACACACAACATGCTACTACAATTTTCGCAACCACATCAGGGTGGTAATGTAGTACTCTGTGTACCAAAAGACATCTAAACCTCCCCTTTAGCCTGCCTATAGCTCTCTCCACGGTATTACGCGCTGTCGCATGGAGTTTGTTGTAGTGTGCAGCAGGTTGCGCCGTTGCACACCCGGCCACCGGACGGGCGACCTCTTCCAAGAGAACTCCTCTCTATATCGATTAGAGAGTCGAGTAACAACCCTCAATGCCGCTGAAAGGCCAACTTTGACTTTTACTGGACAACCTACCCTTTTCCCGTAGTTAACCGACTACGGGAAAACTTTACCCGGCTACGGATTAACCCGTAACGACTATTTATGCCTAGAATAGGCTCCAAGGACTGGCCCATAGCGATGGACCATGAGGATTATCCGGGCAATAGAGTATACCCCGAGGCCCGATACCTGCATTGCGCCTAGGTGCATGTAGACCACAATCAACGCAGCAGGTGGAGAGTCTCGTCCGGACCGCGCTAGCAAGCGGTCTCGTCCGCCGGTCGTCGACTCCCGCCCGGGTGGGAGAAGTACAGCGCGTCGCTTCGCTGTGGGTGCTCGTGCTGTGGGGCCAACTCGGCTTGCGTAGAGCCTTGAGGACGCCCCTGACCCCACCCGGGATGTAGAGTACCTACCTAACGCTGCGTTTCACCTACACCCTGGGAAGCGAACTCCGAAGGCCCGGCGCGCCGCTGGGAGCGCGCGCATGTTGGTGACTTCGGCTCCGCGTCGAGATGCGTCTCCGCAGGACCTGGAGGTTGCTGACCCTTCGGCAGATCCCTTCCCAGAGGCGCGAGATATGCCAACTTCTGCCTAGGGATACCAGGCCATCATCTAGAGCCAGGAAGGAGCACTGGAGGCCCGGAGCAGCTGCTGTCCGGAGCGCACTCCTGTTGGCAAGATTGACCCTGCGTCGACTCCTTACCTCGGGACTCCGCGGGGCTTTGAGACGGCCGACCCTCCGGTAGCGCCTACCTGGTGGCTCGCAATACGCCAATGAAGATTACCGACAATGTCGTACATGTACGGCTCCCAAGACCGGCCCATAGATATGGGCTGTGAGGATTACTCGGGTAATGGGGAACTCCCCGAGGCCCGAAACCTGCATGGGATAAAGAACAGTAGTCCCATAGTAGATGACAATACGAAGCAGCAGGTGGACCAAGGGTCTCCTAGGTGTGCGTTGTTTGCAGGTAGCAGTAGCTGCACACAACTGCCGGTACGACATACTCCGCCGATCGTCGAGTCCGCATACTCTGAGAGGCGTCGAGGTCACCGGCCCCTAGGTAGAACCTTGGCACTTTAAAGCGTTCCGTGCTTACTGTGCCCAGCGTTTTTAAAGTGCCGCCATTTGCACTTACCCCAACCCTTTCGTTGAGAAAGGGCTAGGCAGTTCCCCAGTGTCGAAGCCAACAACATCTTCTACCATCCCTACCATTCGCGTCGCGCGTCACTCGTTGCCTGCCGATCGTTTGGTAAGAACAGATAGGGCCCGTATATTACTCACTGAACACTTCATACGTAGGAATAACCAAGCAGTAACATGTCGGACAAGGGGGAACAATACTCAAAAGTTCAATAAGTTTAAGTATTTAATAAAACTAGTGAAATTGTATTCTAATTATTTACACTTAATATTTAAAGAAAACTATAATAAAAAAACCCACTAAAACTAAATTTTTTAAAATTTTATGATTCATGAATTCGTGAGCAACCTGCAGTCTATCTTCGGTGCCGTATACGCTTGATGCGTTTTTAGTGCTCGTTTATCATGGTGGTGAAAGTAATAATTTAATTAGGTAGAGAATTAAATTATTAAAAAATAAAGCCAATCAATGTAGTCAATGCAAATATGTCTGCATTATTAATATTTATATTTAAAACAATATTTACGAGTGTAATAATTATTTCAAAGTTAATATAGTTAAAATTGCAAGTTGATGCTTGAACAATACAAATGCTTACAAAACAAAATAAATGTATGTTAACAAAACAAACACATCATGTGAAATTATTGTACCGTATTTAATGCGAGTAATATACGCAAATTAAAACAAACAACGTGCAAATGAAATTATGTCCAATAGATTATATTCAATGCTTGATGAAACTTAATAATAATGAGTGCATCCCTACTTGTTGAATTACTTTTTTAAATAAAAAAATAATGAATTATTAATCGTTTGAATTTATTTCAATTGTTCATATGAAAAAGTAAAGTAATATAGCATTCTGAACAGTCAGTATACCTAGTATTCAAAAATATCTCATGTAACATACAAAAAAAATACATTTAATCAATATTTTTACTATGAGTGATATATATTTGTAACAATATATATGTGCCATTACTGGGCTGTTTAAGAGACTCCAATACCCCATTTCGTAATTTGGGCGGCGAAGGCATTACCGTGGCGAAGGACAGAAAGAAGAATCGCAGTTGTTTAATGAGTTAGTGATGTGATGCGACTCGAGTACAATGTCAGTCGTGTGACGCGAGTATTACAGTAAATACTCGTACTCGAGTGAAAAACATCAACTCGAGTTCAAATGGACTCTAGTCACTCGGCTCTTACTTCTTATTGTCAACTGGTCAATACCTGCGCTTTATAAGTTCCTAAATTTCCTGACAGTACGAAACGTATACAAATGGTAGCTCGCGTAACGAATAGATTAGATTATTGTGTAATATTACACTTTCTTTGATGTCTCATTGTGTCGAGACAAGAAAGTTATCGCAGCTTGAAAAAGTAAATAAAATAGAAATAGTGTACATGAATGTAATTGTAATACTAATATAGAGTTTTTGCAACCTAGCAATATAATTTTTCGATATCAAGCTGAATCAAGATAATTATTTCATTAACTTTGTAGTTACTCAAATTGTGAGCTCTAATTAGGGCTGTTTATAGAATAAGTGGGACAAACTAACTACGAAAAAACGTAACAGGAACAGACCTGATGGTAGGCGAATATTGTGGACCTGGTCATATATTTCTAATCGGTTAAAAATCAAAAGACATGAGTTGTCAACCAGGGGTGACAAGTTTTAGAAGTAATGCCTTGATTCCTGTAAAAAGGTATTCGGTTCTCTGCACTCACCATACTACACAGCCAACATTAAGCCGTCTTTTCAAGTTGATATTCTGTGAGAGCGTGGTTCCGGACGAGTTGATCCATTTATGCTTTAATTTTATTTATTTGTAAATAAAAAGTAAACTGATTTGGAAGTAACTATTTTTGAAATTCTATTGCAGTTTAACTGTCAATAAAAGGACACTGAGTTATAAAAAATACGAACCTTCCTGCGGTGATATTGGGCACATCGGTAAATGAGCGGCTATTAGGTTGAAATTGGAATTTTGCCAAGTTAACGAGCGCTTTGTGGTTGTCTTAACAGTTTGTATATAACAGGCTTACGGGCAATTTTCTGTAATGTTTATAACAAGCTTGAATAAGACTTAAGTCCGGTATTTCTGTTATTTGGAATTGACAGACTTTCTCTTGTTTATGAGTTCATGTTTGAGTTACAAACTTAAATATTATTCACGACTAAAGTTTATTTGTTTAGAAGCGAATCACCTTACGAAAATTTTCCACCTCGTTTCTTCTTAAATCGTTCTCAGAAATATTTAGCTTTAATATGTTATTTGAAGTGACACAGTCCACCTAAAGAAAAGTAGTAACTGCAGTCTATGGACAACTGTACCTAGCTTTCTACAAAAAAGGCTAAAGATGCGTTGTCACCACTGAGATCGATGATGGAATGCCTCATAGGTAGCTTGTGTATAAACTAGAGATGAAACGTATAGCTGTTTGGCCGGATGCCGGATACCAGATATTCGACCAGTCTTATCGCCGGATATTCTGCCGAACATTGCCGTTTGGTGCATCGCAAGAACCAAAAAGTGAAGTCGGTGCAAACTGTTCGCGATCGTAACTGTTATTTTATTAGGTATATACATTGATTAAAACTACTTTTACGGATTTTATCGCGTTTTATTTATATTAATTTTAATACCGTGTTAGTCATCCGAAATCCTAACAACACCATAGGTGAAAGACCCATACAAACCGATACTTAAATGGTGAATCTCACCATCATCCTTCACAGTTAGCTACCGTGGGCAAATCTTTGTTTCAGAGAGCACGAGGGATCTGTGACAGCAAACACCTGGCCGCCGAGCTTCTGCACGTCAAGCAGGTTCTGCACGACAACAAGCTTCGGGTCCCGCGCCTCCGTCACAGTGACCGAGTGAAGCCGGCCACAGTCGAGCGTGTGCCTGCTATACTACCATATGTCAGAGGTGTCACAGACAAGATTGGCTACATCTTGAAGCGAGCTTCTATTAGAACATTCTACAAGCCGCCGAAGAAGATTAGTCAGTTCTTACCATCCGTCAAGTGTCATATTCCTCTACAAGATGCAGGAGTGTACAAGCTTGATTGTGATTGTGGTCTCTCATATATAGGGCAAACAAAGAGATCAATTAGAACCCGCGTAAAAGAACACATAGCTGACGTGAAGCATCAACGTTCCGGGAAGTCTGCAGTTTGCGATCATATTCTAGATGGCACCAATCATTACATCAGATTTGATAGACCACAAATCCTCGCGAAAGAACATCGATTCCTACCAAGGATGATACATGAGGCTATTGAAATTAAAAAACATCCTAATTTCAATAGAGAAGGAGGCTGGGTACTACCACCTGCTTGGGATCCTATAATTAATAAAATTAAAACTAAACCCAAGCATACCACTGCAAGACTTCAAAATACAGTTAGTTCATTCTGCGTAGATCGGACCAAAGACAATAATTAAAAAGCTGAAGGTACTCCGGGTTAACTTTGACATCGGGACGTCAGTCACCTCAGTCCCCCGTGACCATGGGTGCTGGAAAGCACCCGAAACGTCGGGTATTAAAATTAATATAAATAAAACGCGATAAAATCCGTAAAAGTAGTTTTAAACAATGTGTAGTGTTCGCGTAAATATAAGAAATCATTAGGTATATACAGTTAGGCAGGTGTTGCTGCACAATACCCAAGTTTAGGTACCAAAGTTTGCCAAAATCGATCTTTCAGTACTCCGCAGCAATGTGTACAACTAAAGACTTTTTTCTGAAGCTGGCCTTGTTTATGAAGACAAACGAGCGGTTTCGTTTGTTACCTTTCAATGCAAAGAAATTAGTATTTATTCACCATAATTTGGCCTTAGCTACGTAGTACTATCATATTGTGTGCCTTAGCGCGTACTAACTTTGTAAGTTTTAAAATGAAAATTTTGTGTGTAAGTGACATTAATGAAGTACTTAACTAAATTTGATATTTGATGTTTTTTTTAAAACGGGTATCCAGCCGGATAATTGTTTGTTATCCGGTATCCGACCGGATAGTAATTTTAGGCCGGATAGGTCGAATACCGGAAAGTTACCGAATATCCGTTTCATCTCTAGTATAAACCGATTCTTTATACCCGGACCGGAACATAGCAAAAAAAAAACAACTGCTGTTTAGAAGTAAAAACAGTTCAAATCGAAAAAGATGCCCAAGCAAACTCCTAGGCAGAAAAGAGTCTTAACTACAGATAGCGCGCGAGTTGAATGCCGTTGGTGAGGTAGGTGAAGAGCGGGAGCATCTCCCCCCGCCGTCCGCACGCCACGTCTCGCGCACCTGCAGTGTTGTGCCGTGCTGTCCTTGACAACTATCATACGCTAACTAGGCATGTCGATTCACTCATAAAAAATCGATCTCTGAATCGATTTGAATCGAAAACACTAGAAACGATTATCAATTAAATCGAGGATTAAAAGATCGATTTTCGATTAATCGCGATATTTTCGAACATGAAATTTAAAGAATTTGCGATTTTTTCTTTAACTGAACTTTAATATTTTTATTAAATAAAATATTAGTAATCTTAATAATTAACATTATTAATATTCCTTTTAACCACTCCTGGTAAGATTTCACAAGCTCGATCCTTTTTTTACAAAGTGATTCCATGTATCACTTTTATTTGACATTTTAGGCTAGAAACAACAACAATACTTTAACAAAAGTTCAAACTGCAACGTACATTTATCGATAAATCTGTTTCAATCTAATAAATCACTATTTATCAAACTGAAGTGAATGCTACAAGAACACAATACTGGTTATTTCCTTACTATAAACCTCTATAAACTTCAACATATAATATTTATTTACAGCATCTAGATATACAGAAAGTACTCCGTCTGTACTTACAGCTCACAGTGTGTATGTTTTTGATAACAAATTCGCAAGTTAACAGTTGAAACAGGTTCATAGCTATAATATTATACTGTAGTATGTATATGTAGTCTTTGTTCACAGCACAGATTAAGTTAGACCAACATTCCACATGTAAGATTAGAATTAGAATTTTAGAAATGAAAATGAAATGACAACTTTTCGATATTGTTGGATGCGTTCATAAATATTTATTTTATTCAAATATATATTGAGTTCAAATTATCAACCAAGTACGACCGGTTGTTTTTGCGTACCCCAACAGCAAAAAATTAAAAAACTGCGGTATCTGACCCAGTCAGTTTGGGAATTTTATCGCTAGTTCTTGAATCAGATGAATCAGTCCGATTTGAGAGGTTTTTGGATCGATTCAGTGAATCGATGCGGTGCTCGGAATCGATCTAAAATATCGATTATTTTACGCCAAAGAATCGATTTTTCGATTAATCGATTTAAGATCGTCATACCTAACACTTACTGTGTCACCGTGTTAATATAAAGTTGCAGCCGCGTGTTATTTTTGTTTTTAATGATGTCTGATCCGTGTACGTCAAGTTCTGTTACAAAAAAACGAGTTTTTATTCATCGCCAAGCACGGGAAATGGCGAAAAATGTTCTAGACGTGTGTGTTAAAGAAAGGCAGAACAACAATTTAACATTCACATTAAATAATGCTTACGATCGCGCAAGCACTGCACTGGACTTTCGAAGAGAACATTGTATGCAATTCAAAATGAAGCCAAAAAAGGGCCTCTTTGTTCGCCTTCTAAAAAGAAAAGACAGTGTAACAAGGAGACAAATTTAAACGTCGATGATTTTGATCGAGATGTTATACACAGAATCATTGAAGAATTTTATTTAACTAAAAAATTGTTCCGACCTGCATTAAACTCCTCGCAGCTATTCGAGAAAAAATTGAGTTTCCATGGAGAGTGACGAGTTTAAGAAAATTGTTAAAAGACATGGGATATAGATGGCTTAAATGTCATAATAAACGTAGAATTTTGGTGGAGAGGCCAGCTGTCGCATATGCACGGTCAATTTATTTGCGGAAAATTTGTCAATATAAGCAAGAAGATCGAAATATTTTTTTTCTCGATGAAACATGGGTAGACAATTACCTCACATTTAAAAAATACTGGAGAAATGAAATTATCGATGCCGTGTTGACGGATACAAGCTCCACGAACAGGCTCATTCTTGTCCACGCAGGATCGAGAGGAGGGTTTTTAAATGGTGCAAAGTTGTTTTTTAAGGCTGGTACTACGTCCGGTGATTATCACGGACAGATGAACAGTGTTAATTTTGAGAAGTGGGCCACTGATATGTTAATCCCTAATCTACCACAAACCAGCGTTGTTGTGATGGACAACGCACCGTATCATAGTGTACAAGAAAATAAAGTCCCAACGAAGTCCAGCACCAAATCAGTAATGTTGGAATGGTTAACCAAGTACAATATCGAAGCTTCACTTACTATGAGAAAAGATCAGCTCTTTTACTTGGTTCAGTTACATAAACCCACGGAAAATCTTTCAAAATCGATGAATTCATCAGAAGTCAAGGCCATATCGTAGTAAGACTACCACCGTACATGTGCGACCTCAACTCTATTGAGTTGGCTTGGGCAAAAGTAAAAAAAAATTGTAAGGCATCACAATGTTACTTACGATTTCTCCCTAAAAAGGTTAAAAGAAGTTACGGAGCTGGCTCTCTCTCAGGTCACAGAGGAAGATTGGCGTGGCTTCGACGATCACGTCATAATTTTAGAAGAAAATTATTAGCAAAGAGATGGATTAATGGAAGATACCATAGATCGATTCATAATTGAGACCGATTGACACCGATTCAACCAAGTCTGCCATTTCAGAATCTGATGCTGCATAAATTATAATATTTTTTTTATTGATTTTAATGTGTAAAATAATAAAAAATGTATGATAATTATTACCTTGTTTTTTCTAAACTTAAAACGTTAAAACAATGTTGAAATTTATCGACATATTGTCATCATTAATTCTAGTTAGGTCACAGCACTATCGCATTCCTGTGCTCTGCATTCAACTCGCGCGCTATCTGTAGGTGGTAAGTCCAGTAAATTCTATGTACAAAATAACCCATAAACAAACTAACACATTGCGTAAGGGGTATATGCTAAAACTGTTCATAAACAACTACACACACAACAAACAATATAACAACAAATAACAAACATCATCATAATCATTACAACCCTTCACAAGTCCACTGCTGAACATAGTCCTCCCCCAAGTAATGCCACAAAGCACGGTCCTGAGCCACCTGCATCCATCGACTTCCTGCGTGTCTTACCAGACCGTCACTCCATCTAGTGGAGTGTCAACCTACACTTCGCCTACCGTTACAAGGCTGCCACTCGAAGACCTTTTTTCCTCATTGGTTGTGGGTTATTCGAGCTATATGGCCGGCCGATCGCCACTTCCACTTATTAATCCTTTGGGCTATGTCGGTCACTCTAGTTCTACTGTGGATATTTTCATTTTTAAGTTTAACACGCAGAGAAACCCCGAGCATAGCCCTCTCCCTAGCTCACTTAGCGACCTAGAGCGTCCTCATACGGCCAGCAGTAAAGAACCACGTCTCAAAATCATAAATTTCAGTGCCATAAGTCATCACCCGAAACTCGCACTGGTTGTACAGTCTCGTTTCCAGGTTTTGAGGACGAGAAGATGTGTCGATTCTTGATCACTGCCTAGCCGAGTTGAATCTGTCGATTGACCTCTCGGCAGAAGCTGGGCTAACCTAGACGGACTATTTGTCCCTCGTAAACATACCCGTCTACAACTTCGAGCTTAGTGCTCCCAACAACTATCGTTATAGGCTGGACATGGACGTTACACATGATCTTTGTTTTGCTCATGTTCATCTTGAGACTTATCCGTTGGAAAGCACTATTAAGGATTTTTATCAATTTTGAGGGTGCGTGCGTTATATGTTACCAGATCGAGTCGTTTTAGGTGACAACCGGATCTCCAACGGGTATTCATAGCACTCCCTACCCCGTCGTTACCATGGTTGCCACCGTAGCCAGGAATAGCAGGGCCGCCGGGGACTGGGGACCGTATGTTTGTGTCGTTTCTCATAAGGGGATGTTTGCCACAGTTGCCGCGCTTAACGATCGGGTTGGCAACCGCAGTTTTTACAGCATAATTGTTGTTATCGGGAAGATGCTGCTGCCCATCTCCTACCTGTCTCTCTTTGTCACCTCTTACGACACTAACGGGAAGATATGGGGTCTGATGGATATTCTCAACCGCCACTACACGTATAATATATTAGTAAATTACAGAGTTAGTGGTTGAAGTAAAAATGATTAAAAAGACGATGATTGCAGATGAACATTTACATGGCAATATATTCAAATTAATATTTTCATACTTCAATAAGCGTGTCACTTCATGAAAGATGTGGATATTTCGGTATGACTATTTCAAAAGCGTCAGCTATTAAGGATCTGTAGCGCAGCATAGAAGAGGTTGGCTAACTCGTTATGAGTAACGCGTTCGACTCCCGCAAATGTCAAGTATTTGTACGGGGGACTTTCATTAGTGGAGTTTGGCTCCGGTTGCTTTCAAAAGAGATGTAAATTAGCAGAGACAAAATTTGTTTCTAAACCTACTTTTAAAACTAAAAAATGTATTCATTTATTTACTCTAAATCATATTATCGTTTACCTTTTAATCATCATCATTAATATCATTAAATCCCTTCACAAGTCCGCTGCTGAACATAGGCCTCCCCCAAGGAGTGCCACAAAGCACGGTCTTCAGCCTCCATCGATTTCCTGCATGTCTTAACTTCGAGAAACTCCGGGCCTTCTGAATAGCTCGCTGAGCGATCTTGAGCATCTTTATACGGCCAGCAGTGAAAGAATACGTCTCAGAACCATAAGTCGTCACTGGCAGAACGCACTGGTTGTACAATCTCGTTTTCATGTTTTGAAGTATATTTAACGAGAAGATGTGTCGTAATTTCCAGAACGCTGCCCAGCCGAGTTGAATCCGTCGCTTGACCTCACGATCGAAGTTTATTTTTATATAGAATATGGTAACAAACGAGCACACAGTCCACCTGATGGTAAGTGGTTGCTGTGGCCCACAAACATCTACATCTATCCTCGATTACGAATCAAAATGTAGATTCGTTGTCACCTGTGAGGATTTAGCTGGAATGCCTCATTTCCAGTAAAAAGGGTTTCCGGTTCTCTACACTCACCATACGAAACACAGCATTAAGCAGCATTAAGCTTCTATTTAACGCTGGTATTCTGTGAGAGCGTGGTCCTTTCCCGGTCGAGCCGACCCATTCGTGCTACAACCTCAGAATACAGAAAGAACCAGAAGCCGCAAACGCGCTTAAAACTGAGGCAACGAAAACTACTCCAAAATGGTGTACTTTCACGTTCAGGCGAATAGTCACTCTGTGAACGTCGTATGGTGTGACGTGTTTTGCAAGTGTGAAATTTAATTAAATTATGCCGTCTTGTGCCATTCCTACCTGTAAAAATGTTGTTGGGCTCCAGAAGAAAAAGGATGGGATCACATTTCATGTGTAAGTAGCTCATTCAGATAACGTTTTATTTATGAATTGAATTATTTATTTTGTTCGTAATTGTATTAGAGAATGATGCGTCAATCTTGTAAGTGTTGCCAGTATAACAGTTTTGTTTTTCCCTACTTTTAATTATTAAAGGCCATATAGTTGTGATATTAAACAGTATTAATATAATTTACTAGAAATAATTTAACTACTTTGTTATGTTGGCGTTAATATTTTATTACTAGCGTTGGTAATTCTAATATCTAACTGAGCTTTAATATAACTTTATATATCTATACAATATATATATATATAAACACAGTGTATATATATATATATATATATATATATATATATATATATATTATACTGTCTACATACACACACATATATGTGTAGATAGTATCTTGATAAGGTATTTAGTATTATTATTTTTTTTAAAATCGCTTAAAGTGAACTTTTTCAACAAAATAATAATATACGGACATTTCCCTCGCGAGAATACTGTTTATTTTTGCAATTAATTCCATATTGTTATAATATTATAGATATTTGATAAATTTTAGTTTCCCTGCTGATGAAAAAAGGAAAACGGAGTGGACTAAAATTATACAAAGAGCACGGCTAGAAGAGTTTTGGAAACCGTCAAAGCGAAGCGTAGTTTGCTCAATGCATTTTGATGACAAATATTTTTATGAAACAAAGCGAGGTTTCAGAAGGCTTAGGAAGGGAGCTTTTCCAAATAAGGTAGATAATTATAGTTTCATTATATTTACATTAATTATATTTTATCTCACTTGGCAGCCACGGGCGGAAAACTCGTACAATATTATGAGTAATTTAAAATGAAATAATAATAATATAATATTTCAGCATTTGGCCATGGCAACAACAGCGTCAGAGTTATGCATTGAAACATCTAAAAATGTACGTATATTATCATTACCTATTTTTTTACAAGCTTTGGATGGAGTTAGTTTTAGTATAACACCATTACCGATTTATTTACATTTATTAATATTTCCGAGTGAATGCGTTCTTTGTCCTTCTTTATTGCTGGACCTTCTAATATTACATGATATGAATAATAAACTAAGATTTTTGATTTCAGGCTTCGCCTGTTCAATCAAACTCAGAGATTGGTGATGTGAATATTTCTGATTTAGACTATATATTTGATACGCCGAAAAAAGCGAAACTAAGATCCCAATTACGCAGCAAAAAATTAATTTGTAAGACACATGTCCGGCGAATTAAAACATTACAACAAAAAAATAAACGTCTTGTAAAAAAGAACGAATCTTTAAAAAGTGTCCTAACGAATTTGAAAAATAATCGCTATGTCAACGATGATATTTATGACCTACTTTCGTCAAATATTGTAGCAGCTGATATTTTTAATAATCTTTATAAAAAATGCGTCCTGAGAAAAAAGAAACCAAAGTACAATGCCACCATAAAAAAGTTTTGTCTGACATTAAATTTTCTTTCACCGACTGCCTATAGGTATGTAAGGGCTACTTTTGACACGTGCCTTCCACACCCGAAAACGTTGTCTAAATGGTACTCCAATGTAAGCGGAGAGCCTGGATTCTCAGATGAATCGTTTATAGCTTTAAAGGAGAAAGCTTCTTCTTCCATGCGTAACATTATCTGTTCGCTAATTGTTGATGAGATGTCCATCAGACAACAAAGTTTGTGGGATGGGAAAAAAATTGTGGATATGTCGATATGGGGACCGCTAATTCTGAAGAGTGCAAAACCTTAGCATCTGAGGCGTACGTTCTATTATTAAATGGAATTAATGACAATTTTAAATTGCCTCTGGGATATTTTTTGGTGCATGGTTTAAATGCAGAACAAAAAGTTAATTTAATTAAATTATGCCTCATCAAATGCCATGATGCTGGGGTTAAAGTAGTATCTTTAACGTTTGATGGGCATGCAACAAACATAACGGCAATGAAATTACTAGGGTGTAAAATAGACATTAAAAATGAATTGAGGACCACTTTTAAACACCCCGTAGACAAGTCTAATATAGCTGTTTTCTTAGACCCCGTTCACATGTTTAAACTTATAAGAAACCACTTCGAATCTAAAAAAATATATCCAAGATAAAAACGATGAAGAAATCAATTGGAATCTGTTATGTGAATTAAACAAACTCCAAGAAAATGAAGGACTTCATATTGCAAATAAGCTTACACGTAGGCATATTATGTTCCGTAACAATATTATGAAAGTTAAACTTGCTAGTCAAGTTTTAAGTAAAAGTGTCGCAACAGCGTTAAAATTTTGTCGAGAGGATGCAAAATTGTTTGCATTTAAAAATTCAAAAGCAACTGAAACGTTTGTACAAAACATGAATGACCTCTTTGATATATTTAACTCCCGTAATATGAAACAATTTGATTATAAGCAACCATTGAACAAGCGCAATAAAGAAATGATATTTAATTTTCTAGATTTAATGAAAACGTATATTCGTGGGTTAAAAATTAAAAATACTACTAAAAGAAAAATTAAGAAAGATGAAAGACACGTGGAAGTTATAATAAAAAGTTATAAACCGGTGTTAGAATGTGCGTGCAAAACTGGTTTTCTTGGTATTCTAATATGTATTGAGAGTCTGCAATCAGTATATGAGAGTTTAGTCGAGACCAACAATATGCTTGTATTTATACCAACATATAAATGCAGCCAGGACCATTTAGAACTACTCTTTGGAATGATACGAATGCACGGGGGGCCACAATGACAACCCTAATGCAAAACAATTTAAAGGTATTTATCGAAAAATATTATGTCATCTAGAACTTAAAGCCTCCGATAGCGGCAATTGTATACCCCTTGAAAACATAGGCATATTAAGTTGTTCATCGTCTACTAAAGCAATTAACTTCTCAGCACACTCGCAAAGATACGAAGATAACGATCAGCTATTTAATCAAAATTCAACATCACCTATTGAAGAAAATGGGGGCAGTATCGCAAAATTATTGTCTTCTGATTTGCCTCAGCTACAAGATTTGTCAAAATATATCGTAGGTTATATATCGGGTTGTGTAGCTCATTATCTAATAAAGCACATAAAATGTCAATTTTGTATAGAAGCAATGTTAGCATCTGATGTCCAATGGTTTCACAAACTGATCGGTTTAAAAAATAGAGGTGGTCTTTGCTTCCCTTCCCAGAGTATTTATGACATATGTTGTATTTGTGAAGCGCATGTCCGGAGAATTTCAAACGAAGATATCGTAATAAGTTCAAACTTTCAACGTTTAGCTATCGTCATTTCAATTTACAAGGACTTCATTGGAAAAAATAGCATTTTTCCGATTGAGGATAGTCATATAAATGGTCTAAGCCACAGAAACAATCTCATAAGGGCTGTGATTGAAAAATATCTAGATATAAGATTTCATTATTTATCTAAATGTAAATCTCTCCTGATTAGTTCTAATTCTAGACGACAATATTTTAAAAAGCTTACTCATCAAAAAGGAAATTAAATGTTTTGGTTCCTTTCTCAAACCTTGTTTTATTTAATGTAGTTACTTTTATTTCTTGAGATTATTATGTATATAATATTAATACAATATGGAATGGATAATAATAATTTTATCATTATTAATTTACCTCTAACGTTTACCCCAAAAAGTGGTAAATATTATAAATACTTTCTGAGCTAGCAATATTACGCGGGTGGGAAGTGGGACGGGCGCGGGACGTTCGTTTTGTTTTTGGACACAGTGCGCGGCATGTAAATACAGTTGAACGCGGCTTCTGGTTCTTTCTGTATTCTGAGGCTACATCTATACTACTAATATAACTGTAGCATGGCTCTACCACGTAAAAACGTTGGATTTACCTGATCAGACTATTTGCCCTGGTAAACATACTCGTCAAAAACTTCAAGCATATTACTCCCAACAATTACTGGTGTCACCTACACAAGTAATGACATGAATTTTACACATGATCTTTGTTTTGTCCATGTTCATCCTTAATATACCGACGGCAGTGGCGAAGCTAGGGTTCCAAACTAGGGCAAGCCCAAGATATGGTTTTGTTGTTTTTAGCAGTTTAATAAAAATACACCAATCTTGAGCTGTCTCCACTCTTTAGTTTCATATTCAGTGCTGTCAAGGACGTGTTTACACACAGAAAGCATACTACCGCTAGATAGATTGTATGACATAATATGCAATTGCACACCTTCGGTGGTTTTGAAAAGAGCCGTTTGGGTTTGCTTGAGATATTTACAAACAATACAATACATAAACAAAAGAAAAGCATGAACAAAGTACAAACTATGTACAAAGTCAAAAAAGGACGCCTGGCAGATGTGAAACCTCGAAATTATTTTGTTTAAGTTATATGCATAAAAGAACAGATTACGACAGGAATTAGATAGTTATAATGAGAAGATAAAGCTTTGCTAATTTTTTACCATAAAATAATGACTATTTATTATATAATTATTCATTTTCAATTCATAATAAACCGTACAAAACGATAATATTTTTAAACTCATATTATGGCAATATAAATTAGCCGATAGCGTAATCTTTAGGTACCATCGTGAGAATCAACCAATTTTCGTTCGATAAAATGACTTTAGCTATAGAATTAAGTAGATGGCGCTATTAAAATTTTATATATTGGAAATAACTAAAGGGAAAATTCTTTAAAAATCTCAATACATTCTTCTGTATTCTTTTGATTTATTTCATTAAAATTTGGGCTTCACGTTAAAAAAAGATTGTAACACTTATTTCCTATAAAATTAAACCTAGGTGTCTCATATTTTATGCTGGTGTTCAAATTGATATTTTTTATTCGTATGGTAATATAAATATTGAGTTATTAAACCTTTAAATACGCCTAACTTAATTAAACTTTAATACTAAAGAGTCCTGTGCCTATATTTAAAGTATGAAGAAATTTATTCATAATTTTTATCCTTTTCCTCGCCGATTAGCACTTCAACTCACTAATATTCATCACAATGCTATACACTTTTATCCTCCCATTTTCACTGAAAATCTTTAAAAAGAGCATAAATTTTAAACTCGAAATACATTCGCTCAAGCTCAACACACATTGCACAAAGTAGAAGTACTTTTTGACACAATGTAAACACTAAACATTGAAATGTGACACGAACTTGCTAACATATCGTCGGCTCGTCGGCGTCGGTCGCGCGCCTCGTCTCTCGACTAACTTCATACCTAACGTCCCAACGACCATACGTCCCACTTTAGGCGGGACGTTCCCGATTTAAATGTTTGTGTCGCGCTATCCCCAAAATACGTAAAAATGTCCCGCTTTGACAAACAAAAGCGTGACAATCACGCAAACCCTGTCACCCGTGCCATCATTATGACACCGCGCGTACCAGGTTTGCATAGCTTGTCTAGTTACGTGATTATTCTGAAAAGCTACACTTTTGAATTTAAAGTTAGGAAGTGACAATTTATAATTAATCTACAATAAATTATCAAATAACATAAGATATTTCCAATTAGTATTTATTTGATGTTTTGAATTCACTTTTGATCATTAAAAGACTCAAACAACTATGTGTTTTATTTATAAAACTATATTAGGGTAAAATCGGGTAATGGCGGTCAGATGGTAATACCGGTCAGCACACTTCCAATTATGTTACGATGTTTATAAGCACGCACACATACAAAGCGGGTGGCGTGACTATTCTCCTCGCAGGAGCGCCGAACCCCGTTCAATTCCATGCATGCGTTTGGGAAGAAGGCATGTCGAAAGTTTTCGCGCCACTTTGTTGTAAAATTTTGCGGTCCGAAAATAAGAAGTAAGTAAATTTTACTCGATAGTTTTCAAATGTAAAGTTAATAAAATTATTGCCTAACTATTTGTGCGCAATCGTCAAATCAATCTTTGTTGATTAGCCTGCAGATTTTTAAATAAATTTTAAATATTTAGAAATGTCAATCATCGGGTAATACCGGTCATGGCTGACCGGCATTACCCACACACCCACATCAATTTATTTGTAAAGTTTTCAATTTAAATAGTCAGTGTCATTAAAACTTTTAGTATTTTATTGTTTCAGGGTAATTGCAAAATGCTGCCAAAACATGTAAAAGCGCGCATAAAGGAATGGAGCAAAAAATCATTGGAAGCTGCTTTTAAACTAGTTGAAGATGGAAACCCAATAAGAGAAGCCGCCCGATGTACTGGCATTCCATTTTCTACACTACAAGAGAGGCTGAAAAAGAAAAAGAACAAGAAGAAAATATGGCTTCTCAAATTAGACTGCTTGCTAATATATTTTACGGGTGTACTGCTATAGAAATAAGGAAGATGGCTTTTAAGTACGCAGAAAGAAATAACATCAAGCACAACTTCAACAAAACTTCAGAATCAGCTGGTAGAGATTGGCTTGAGGGGTTTTTAAAACGAAATAACTTATTATACCGCATGAAGAAGATTTTTTGACTTGCTGGGAAACTTGATGCAAAAATGTAAGTTTCCACCTCGAAACATATATAATGTGGATGAAACTGGCGTAACATCGGTACAGGATCCTGGCAAAGTTGTAGCCGAAAAAGGCCAAAAACGAGTGGTCTATTACCAGTGGGGAAAGGGGCCAAAATGTTACGGCAGTATGCGCTATGAGTGCCACAGGGCAATACATTCCTCCAATGTTTATTTATCCACGTCAACGGCATTCGAAAGCATTGGAAAAATTGGACCACGTGAAGCAGTATATAGATGTTCCAAAAACGGGTGGATAAACGAAGAGCTCTTTGTAGAATGGCTTAAGCACTTTACGAAATATGCAAAACCTTCGGAAAGTGATCCGGTTTTGCTCCTCTTAGATAATCATTCTAGCCACATTTCTTGGAATTCGTATAACTTTTGCAAAGAAAACCATGTTGTTGTCTTTGCCACCACATGGATCTCATCGAATACAGCCATTGGATATTTCCATTTATGGTCCCCTTAAAACCGCATATAAGCAGGAATGTAACATATTTATGAAATGCAATTTGGGACGAAAAATTACACAAGGTGACATAGCTTCGCTTTTCAGAAAAGCATTCCAAAGAGTAGCAACAATTCCGAAAGCCGAAGCAGGATTTACTGCTTCAGGGGTATATCCTTACAACCCAAATATATTTACCGATAAAGATTTTCTACCAGCTGATATAATGAACAATAGCGAACTTCTTGATGAAGAGAGGTGCGATCATGATAATCGAATACAAGATTCCCCATCTCTGCTTGACGATTCAAAAGCAACCTTACAAATCTCTCAACCCAACTTAAATGATCACCACGATGCCATATTATCTCCTGAAATGCCTCCTGTTGCATCACGCAACGCAACACTTTCGCCTGCCATTCCACAGCTCGACCTAGGTTTCGAAAACCTAGACTCCACAATTAACGATATCTCTCATATTGATTTGCATAATGTAAAACCACCATCTGTAAATGAAACCGAGTCCAATGTCAATGGAATATCTTCAGTCAAAACCCATATTGAAAATATTGAAAAAGTTACTGTGAAGGATCTTCTTCCTTTGCCAAAAAAATCCGAACAGAAAAATATAAAAGCGATGCGGAAACAACATGCTACGGTAATAACGGGAACTACGAATAAAATAGTTTTATTTGAGAAAGAGCAAAAGAAGTTAGCAAAATTAGCAAAAGCTCAAATAAAAGTTGAAAAAAAAGAAAAATAAAACAGTGGAAATAAAAAAAAATATTACAATAAAAAAGGAGAGAACAATGAAAACTACAAAGGTAAAAAAAAGTGAACAAGATGGATTATAGTGAAGATGAAACTGATCCTATAAGTGAAGATCTGGATAGCAAAAAAGAAAATAATCGTAAAAAACCAACAAGAATGAAAAGGAATTTGAAGAAAGGTATAGAATTGAAAGGAGTGAAGAAGAAAGTGTTACAGAATGAGTCTATGAACGAAGACAGTACTTCAAACTCTGAAATAGAGATGACAGATTTACGTGAAGACGATGACACGGATTTAGAAGATGTCGGGAACAGATGTATTATCTGCGATGTCTATGGACGAGACAACGAGTTGTGGTACAGATGTATATTGTGTGGACGTTGGGCCCACTCGGAATGTTCAGGACGTGACTCTGCAAAATATTATAAATGTGATTTATGCTCCCATTAAGCTTGACTGGTATTAACCAACAGCTGACTGGTTTTACCTTTCATTGCGTGTAATACCAGTCAAACACGTTTTTTTTTAAATGTTTATTATACCAAAACTATGATTACTAGTGATCTGAATTAAAGTGCCATTAATAGTAGAATAATTATATACGAGATTGTAATTAGTTCTATAACGATATGTTGATTTATATTCGTTTTGTGTTAATTTTTCCTTAAGTGACCGGCATTACCCCATTCTACCCTAAAGGATTCCAGATTGATTTTTAATAATGGCGTAAGTATAATACTAAAATATACAATAAGTGTAATACTACTGCTACTAAGAATTTTGTGACGGAAAAACCCAATAAATGATTCTTGACCCGACTCGGGTTTCGAACTTGAGACCACATGATCTGCAATTGCGTTTACTGCCATTAGACCAAGAAGGCAGTCAAAACTGTTAGAACTATAATAATTTAAAGGCGTCCCGCTCTGAGTAAAAAATTAATGGTCACTAAAAAGCCGGGCTTTTTAGCCACATACTAATTGCTATTTATACAATCGTAGTTATATTTCATTATAGAACATTTTGCCACAGGTTAGAAAGGGAGCGATCGCCTTCTCGAAAGCCCGGTAAAAAGCCCACGCGTGCGAGGGAGAAAACCAATCGCTCAACTCAACTCTCCGTATATGGATGACATCAGTATTCGTAAGGCTACGAGGTCGCACAGAGTGCGCGGGAAATTTGAAATAGTTTGAAACAGTTTACGAGTTATTTTATTACTTAATATAATTGATTGATTCATCTTAATGAGGCAAGCCGGGCTTTTGGGCTTGTATAGAATCTTCGCCACTGACCGATAGTCAACTCGCCACCGCTGAAGGGTATGCAGCACCATCTGAATTTCGGTGGAATCAAAGGCTTTTTCACAGTCCACATGCACAAGGTAAAATAGCAAATTGTACCCTTTGTTCATTTGTACAATTTGCCGAAGGGTACGAGGGAGACGGAGTGTTGACTTCATTAGACGTGATCTCTCTAAAATTATCGTTTAGGTTTAGTGTGCTTCTTCTCACCATTCACCAGTAAATGATAATACAGCAAACTTAGGAAAGTTAAACAGGAAACATTTTATGTTTAAGGTAAATGTTAATAAGAAAAGCTAAATAGTTTGCAAGCGAGATAAAATATTGCGTAGTTTGAGTAGGTTTAAAAAGAAAAATGTGTAATGGCAAAAAACAGGGAAATCAAGCAAGAAATAGAAAGCAACGTCTTCCTGATAACAGCTTAAAATAATAAAAAAAAAACTGCGGTTTCCAACCCACGAGCCTAGCGTGGCAACTGTGACTTTGACACAATATACGGGGACGCTATATTCAGCAGTAAATATACAGGGTGTTTGGTGGAGGGTTAGACAAACCTCGGGTGGGCGTGTAGGTGGACCTACGAGTACTTGTAAAATACAAATTGAAGTAGAATATCCTAATTGTTCACATTTTTTTAAATATTTTTTTTTGTAATTTTCTAATATTTTCCGAAATTTTAGTTCTTAACCCCTACAATTTTTTTGGTACATGTTTTCGATTGAACTTTTTATTTGATTTTGGTGCCAGATGTTTCCTTGATCTATAGAAGGCATTGTTAATCCAAAATAATGAGTAAAAGTTATGGGCTCTCAAAGTTAAGAAAATAAAAAAATTAAGCCCAAAAGGTCAACTTAGCATCGCATCGTTTGAAAAAAACTAATAATGATCGGGGAGTACAAATGCTTTTAAAAACATCTCTAATAATCGCTTATTACATCGGTGCATTATATATAAGATAAAAGTCTATCAACTTGTCAAAAACAAGGCTTATGGGGAAAATGGAGTGAAAATACAAAAGCTAAGTAATATTTTTTTTAATTCCAAATTTAGTTCAAAAACATCTACCCTATCCCTTCCAACTAACAACCTGTATATAACGTTTGGCTTCGTAATTAATAGTGAAAACGTATTTCAGTTCATATCACAGGTAAATATATTTTTAATTAAATAAACAAGTTATCACCAATAACTTTTACGGTATGAACAAAACCCTTTTAGATAACAGAAACCTAGTTAAACGGGTTCTATGATGTAGTTAACTGAACTTAGGATTTACATCCTTTGTTTGGTACCAACAACACTGCGTAATGTAAACAAAGTTGTGCGCTTAATGTAGATGTATGACAAAGACAAGCTTTATTAAATTATTGAGGTACCTGTTCTAATAATTAGTAACTGTAACAATAAAGTTTGCTAATATGTTTCCGTGCCGCGCATTATCTATCAAACCAGTTCATCCCTTGGGTGTCGTGAAAGGCAACTTTGGAGTATCATAGTCTTTGTTGTTTCTAGACGTGCGCATCTTTCTATGGGCTGCAATATTACATAGGTAATAATATGTTATGAATTAACATCAATCATCACGGGCTGTAAGTTCTGTATCCGGTTTTAGTCACCTGCCATGACAAAAAGTGTTTGTATTGCCTCAAATAATTGTTTCGGGTATCAATGTTTGACCAAGTACGATGCTGAATGCATTGACAATCAAGATTTGACAACATTTTGTGATTTTTTGGAAGTTTTTTAGGACTATAAACGAATAAAAGTTATTACAATCACCTACAAACGACGCGAAATGCATTGAAAATCAAGATTATTCGAAAATTTGTATATTTCATGAAAAAATTACAATTTTTTGTGATTTTCATAAGATTTTTTAGGACTAAGAATGAATAAAGATTATTACACTCACCTACAAACGACGCTGAATGCATTGAAAATCAAGATTATTCGAAAATTTGTATATTTCATGAAAAAATTACAATTTTTTGTGATTTTCATAAGATTTTTTAGGACTACAAACAAATAAAGGTTATTACAATCACCCGCGTTGTTTGTAGTACGCGTATCGATTTCAATTTTTTATTTTTAGTAAATACGGACATGCTAGTCAAAACCTTTTTATTTAGCTGACAACCGTATTCGCGTATAATGAAGTTTTCTTGTAAGGGTACTGTGAAAAATGGAGTAGACTAATTATCTAATTGATTTTGTTTGTATATGTCAAAAAAGTCTATGTTACAGAAATAAACGACATCCACCAGCTTTCTTTTCTTACTGTGTTTTTATTTAAGCACATAATTACATAATGATTGTCATTAAATAAGTAAGTATTATTTGTAGTAAGTACTACAGCACAACGGTTTCGAATCTCGAACCCGCAAACGAAACACATCGTTGCATGAGCCTCGGTGCGGTTGTCAGCGGTCATCAGCCGTCCGTTGTATCGTCCGCAACTTCACGTTACGTAAGAAGCCGCCATCTTGCTTTAATAGCGAGTAGGAATAAGATAAAGTTATCCAATATTTATATGAAACATATGATTATATTTAGGTGTCGAGAAAAACTCCCTTCTAAATGTGTATCAAAGGCCGCTAATTTACACTTATTATCGCTAATTTACTATTAACTTTGCAATTGATATACTTAGCTGTATCGAAAGAATATTCATTGATATAATGCAATTGCTATTAAATACTTAAGTTTCGATTAGGATTCTTGTACACGAACACAAGAAGAGAACAAAACTATAAGGATTCCTTGAACGAAAGTGAAACAACTAAAAACAGTTTTTTTATTTTTTTTATTTTTTAATAAAAAAAATAATGAGAAATAAAATAAGAATACAAATTAGATTCATAGAGTTCTATAATGCTGTAAGAACAAAAATTATTTATACATTTCGTAATCAATCAAAGTCAGAATCTTTATTTAATACTTTATTCTGTTTATATTTTCCAAATTACGTACATTGAAACCTTCCAGCAATGTAAAAAATTAACTTTCCTTGAAATAAAAATAATTAATTTCTAGATTATTTATTGTTATCGCTCAAAATTACTAACAAATATAGCTCTACTTTTGTATAATATTATACGAGTATACAGACTGTTACAAAAAACACATACTTGTATCTACTCTATTTTGCGTATTTCAAAAAACTAGCAGCGATGGAAGCGGAAACTGCAAAACTATTGGAACAGTCTTATAAATCATATTGGCTTGAAGTATGGCCAAGCTAACGATCTTTTTCAATTGTATTGTCACACGCGAAGTTTATATATTTAGTTAGTTAGAGAGCTCGGCCTAGAACGGTTGCGGATTCAATATCATATTGTGAATAACCAATATACATTACAATGCGATCATGCCTGCCTCGTTGGTCCATTGCTCGTAAGCACGACTGCTGATCAGGTGGTCGCGGGTATAAATCCCGTGTCGTACCAAAACCAGTTATTAGGTGTTTCTCTCAAAAACCAATTAATGTAAGCCCAGAGTCAAAAAGTTGGCAGTGATTCACCCACCCCCACCTCACCCCCGTGCCTCGAGAAATAAGTATAAAGCCTTTGGTCCTCCGCTCGATCTCTTCCCAGTCGTGTCGGATTCCCGTATAATAGAATTATAGAAAATGCACCTCTTCTTGCGTAGACTCGAACACTATAATCCTCTTCTGCGCTGATGGCTAGTCTCCATCGAGTAGTGAAATATTTGATGCCGATTTACCACATGCTTGGTGGTGAAGGAAAACAATCGTAAGGGAATCTGCATGTCCTAGAAAAATATTTCGATATCATGTGAAGTTCGCCAATCATGTGAAGTTCAAACTGGATTGACTGCTCCATAACCCTTGTACTTGGCTGTAATTTTACTTGTTTTTAATTATTATAATAATGGTAAAGTTTATTCTAATAAACTAACTACGTTTTAGTTTTATATCTGATAAAAATTAATTAAAGTCCATTTAGTTGTTCATTAAACCGCCTAAGGTAATAAAAGCTTGGAATTCAATATTTTGAATGAGTTTTTGTCCTTTAACTTTGTAAGCCTTAAAAGAACTTAATGTAATTTACCAAATTGCACTCTCTAACGGTTTTTCAAAAAGTCTCATTAACAATCAAATTAAAAAGAAAAAAAACTTGTTTTTCGTTCGCAATTCTATGTACGCGGTTCAACCTCAAAGTGTCTGACGATATTTGAGCAGTTTGACCTTCTTAGGCTCCATATAAAAATAAATCTTGGCCTCAGCGTAATAATCACGGGAGACCTAAATAACAAACACGTTAGTTGGAATTCCAACGTTAACAATCCTAATGGAATCATTCTAAGCGACCTCAAGGAGAGACTTAACTTCGGCGTTATCGCTTCCGTGTATCCAGTCCACTAATCTTTCGCTGCAAGCCATCGCTTGGACGTCTTTGGTGTAGCGTTACTCAAAGATATCCGGATTGCTATTAACTTCATAGAAATTTCAGCGAATTAGTCACATATCACAGGCCGGTCGTTTTACAACTGGGCCGGTCGGCAGGTGAGATCCCTTCGACCAAAACCATCGTCAACTGGCGTAAACTTGAAGTCATACTCAAGTCTACGAACACCCAGCATTTAGACATTAAACTGGACACTTCAACGGTCGAAAAATGCTCCCGTAAAGTTCTTGTCACACGAAGATTACGGCAGATGTTCGACAACTGATTAAAGCAAAGAATTCCGCACTAAGATCTTATGACCGTTATCTAATGGAAGATAACAAACTTCGGGTACGTTCTCTACAAAACGAGATTAAACACCGAGTAGCCGAATTTAGAAATGACAACTGGGACAACCGATTAAAAGGAATTGAACCATCGCAGGACGACGCTACCCGCCTACATTGATGGGTAAATCCAAGCCAAAATTTTGTTCTTAATTATGAAAACCAGATAATTTTTCGTGAACCCCCCTTTACTACTTGTGAACCCCTGATTTCTTTTCACGTTTACTTGGACACTCATGTGATCTCCCATGGACCCCTGGGGTCCATCTGAACCATTTTGGGAATCTGTAGGCTAGGCGAATGGTTCCGCCTATGGAGAATAGAAGTAAATCCCGAAAAAGTATACTTTCAAATGTAGCAGTATACTTTCAGCGGAATCCAACACCACACCAAAAGACGCGCGGTTCAAAACAAAAGCTAAAAGTCATTTCCCTATATGGTCGCCCCCGTCTTTTTGGAAGAATCGGCCAAATACCTGGGGGTCACATTTGACACCCGCATGAGTTTCGTGAAACACATAAGTGTAGTACGCTACAGAGCCACTACAGTCATTGGTCGTCTACACCCTCTCGTTAACAGCAAGATTAAGCTGTCGCTAAGACACAAACTCTACCTGTACAAAACCTGCGTTAGACCTATAATGTCTTACGGAAGTGTAGCTTTCGCCCACACTTATAAGACCCATTTTCTAGAACTTCAAAATGTCCAAAACAATTTCATCCGAAACCACCGGTGCACGGTGGTATCAACGGAACTCAGATTTGAAACACTCACAATGATTGTAAAATTCCTTCTATCTCCTAATACTTTAAGGATTTGTCTAAGTGCTATTTCGATAGCGTCAAAACCCACACAAACTAAAGAAATGTCTTGCCTTTATAAGATCTATATTTAAAAAACTAAAAATATTAAAATAATATCATTTTGGCTCCTTCTTTTTTTAGTTTTTAGTTATTAAGTTTTTATTCAGCGTCCGCAACAATTTATTAACATTGTAAGTAACTTGTTTCATGCATGATTCGGATTTATAAATAGATCGACACCGCAGCAATGCAATACACCGTCGGTATTTCGAGCGCTTGATGAGTGCATGAACAATAGAGACTTCTTTATTATTTAAGTCGATGCGCAAACACAAGATGGGTGTGCCTCACCACATAACAATATTTTTCGTTTAGTTATTTACCGTAGGACTTTTATCAAAATATTGTTTTGCAGTAATTAATCATAACCATTACAATCATTACCCTTCACAAGTCCACTGCTGAACACAAAATTTCCCAATTAATGCTACAAGACAAGGGTCTGAGCCATCAGAATTCATTGACTTCCTCCATATCTTATTAGATAATCAGTCCATTTAGTCGAAGGTTATCCTAGACTTCGCTTACCTGTACGATACTGCCACTCGAGAACCTTTCTTTACTGTCGGTTGTCAGTTCTTTGAGCTAAATAGCTTATTGCCACTTTAGTTTACTGATCCGTTGGGCTATGTTGGTCAATTTGGTTTAACTGCAGTAGTTAATAATAGTTCGTAGTCATTAATTACATTATATATATGCACACATGTGCATATTTTAAATTGTAACAGGTTTAAAATCAAAGCCTCATCTCCAATTATGATCAAAATGACAAAAAAGTATCACAAGAATGTACCATGTTTCCAGAAAATATGTTATATATGCAGGCGATATGAACTTTAATTAAAACTACACACATACCGATCGTCCAGACCGTATTTCGGTCACGGCGATTACATTATTGTATTGTTTTTTTATGTTAAAGGTGATGAGCACTCAGTCAACTTGAAGGTATGTAAGTGCATTTTGTGGCCTATAGACACTCGGGAATCGGAGTCCAAAAAGTTTCATCATTTCTATTTTGACAGAAGTATTTACCTGAATAGTTATTAAAAACATTTTATATAGGTATAGGTATTTCTATTTTATATATAGGTATGTGTAAAATAATGATCGTACGTGTATGGCAAAATTAAAAGTAAGTATTAATAACTTATTCTTATACTTATTTACCTATTTTTTAATTTATTGCATTTATGGCGTCCATCGATCATGAATACGAGTTGATATATTATTCAAGGCTTACTCACATTAAACAACCATTACTCAATTTATCCCCAGTGAAATCCAGTATACAGGAAGTTCATGTAATTTGGGGTTTTAACTATATTAACTGCTGGTTAGGCAAGTCATCCCGTTGGGACCGTTTATGTGATTATTATTCAACAAAGTTGTTTCGGTAGCTCAGTGGTTAACGCTCGCTGTAAATATAACAGAACGCGAGTAACCCGGGTTCGATCCCCGCCGGCACCAATGAAATTGTTAATTGCATTAAAACAAAAAAAAAAAAAACAAAAAGTGCTGATTTACCACGTGCTCGGCGGTGAAGGAAAACATCGTGAGGAAACCTGCATGTCTGAGGAATAAGAAAAAAATATTTCGAAGACATGTGAAGTTCGTCAACACGCTTTTGGGCAGCGCGAACCCTCTCAGAAATGAGGGGAGGCCTGAGCCCAGCAGTGAGACGTATATAGGCTGAAACTTTACTTTACTACACATTGCAATTAAAACAAAATCTTCTGTCTTATCGCTCGGGAAGCGATTTCTTCCTGACAACCTTATTACGCAAAGAATAGTTCACAACGAATGGCTAGGAAGGAAGTGTATATAAATGATACAATTAAGTTAAAATAAATATATAATAATAAAAATAATAAATAAAATTGTCACCACAAGATAATAGTAAATGAGGTAAGTAATACGAAAACTAGAAAGGACGGTAGGTATGATGATATATTAAATAGTATAGGTATATTAAAAGTTTCAACCAGTTAGCTCTGAGTAGGTTTTGAAAGAAAAGAAGGGATTGTGCGCGACGATATTATTTAAAGCAAGGAGTTTCACAAGCTTACAGCTGTAACAAAAACTTTACTTTACTTTAACTTTAAAGTTGGTTCATCATCATCATCATCATCATCACAGCCCTTCACAAGTCCACTGCTGAACATAGGCCTCCCCCCAAGTAATGCCACAAAGCACAGTCCTGAGCCACCTGCATCCATCGACTTCCTGAATATCTTACCAGGTCGTCACTCCATCTAGTGGGGGGTCGCCCTACACTACGCCTACCGGTACGAGGCTGCCACTCGAGAACCTTTCTTCCCCATCGGTTATCGGTTCTTCGAGCTATATGGCCGGCCCATTGCCACTTCAGCTTACTAATCCGTTGGGCTATGTCGGTCAATCTGGTTTTACTGCGGATATCCTCATTTCTGAGTCTATCACGCAGAGAAACTCCGAGCATAGCCCTCTCCATAGCTCGCTGAGCGACCTTGAGCGTCCTCATACGGCCAGCAGTGAAGGACCACGTCTCTGATCCGTAAGTCATCACTGGCAACACGCACTGGTTGTACACTTTAGTTTTCAGAGATTGAGGTATACCTGACGAGAAGATATGTCGTAATTTCCCGAACGCTGCCCAGCCGAGTTGAATCCGTCGATTGACCTCTCGGTCGAAGTTGGACTTACCTAGTCGGAATATTTGTCCTAGGTAAACGTACTCGTCAACAACTTCGAGCATAGTGCTCCCAACAACTACCGGCATAGGTGTGACATGGACATTAAACATAATCTTTGTTTTGTCCATGTTCATCTTAAGACCTATCCGTTGGGAGGCACTATTGAGGTCATTGAGCATAGTGCTTAAGTCCTCCAGCGATTCTGCCATAAGGACTATATCGTCGGCAAATCGAAGGTGAGTGATGTACTCGCCATTGATGTTAATACCGTATCCTTTCCAGTCCAGTAGCTTGAAAACGTCTTCCAAAGCAGCGGTGAAGAGTTTCGGGGATATAACGTCACCCTGTCTTACACCTCTCTGCAGTTGGATAGGTTTCGAGCTCTGGTTCTGTACTCGGATAGCCATCGTAGCCCTACTGTACAAACACTTCAGCACTTCGATATACCGACAGTCAACTTGGCACCGCTGAAGGGACTGCAGCACCGCCCAAATTTCGACGGAATCAAAGGCTTTCTCATAGTCCACATACGCCAGGCAAAGTGGCAAATTGTACTCTTCAGTCTTCTGTACAATCTGCCGCAGGGTATGTATGTGGTCTATGGTACTGAAGCCTTTTCGGAAACCGGCTTGTTCGGGAGGCTGGAAGTCGTCGAGTCTGCGTGCGAGACGATTCGTAATGACTCTCGAAAACAGCACGTAGACGCGGCTCAGAAGGGAAATCGGTCTGTGGTTCTTTAAGAGAGCGTTGTCGCCTTTCTTAAAGAACAAGACCACCGCACTTCTGCTCCACGCCTCTGGAGTAGTGCCACCATGGAGGACGGAATTGAAGAGCTTCTGAAGGACTTCAAGTACCGGTGTTCCACCCGCTTTCAGAAGCTCCGCTGTAATTCCATCCTCGCCTGGGGCCCTGCCGTTTTTAAGGTGCTGGAGAGCCATTCTAATCTCGCTTAGACTGACGTCCGGGATATCATCGGAATAGTGTCGGATAAGACTTGCTCTTGGATCGTTACTCACACTTACGTGTGGCTCCAACGATGATGTGTACAGCTGCCCATAGAACCTCTCAATCTCACTCAAAATCTCAGGTGTCCCGGAAACGATGCTGCCACACTCAGTCTTCAGCCTTGACAGTTGGCTCTTTCTGGCAGACAGATCTCTGGCAAAGACTTTGGAGCCCTGGTTCCGCTCGATCGCTTCTTTAATACGAGCAGTATTAAAGTTGCGTAAGTCTCGCCGCATGCATTTGGAGATCTGTCTGTTCAGTTGCCTGTATGCTGTCAAATCTGTTGACGATTGCAGCCTCATCTCCCGTCTAACAGCCATGAGATTAAGAGTGTGATCGGAGAGTTTTTGTGTTCTTCGTATGTTTGTAATTGTAATGTTAGGAATTTAAAAAAATGGTATAAATATTAAGCTTACAAAAAATTTATAACTTGGTATATCTGGTTCAATTTTCATTTTTGTTTATTATATTACAAGTTTTGATAGAATTAAGAATTACAAATGAGCATACAATTCATTTAAAGGTTACAGGCGTACAGGTTAAGGCCTACATCATCCATAATTCACTTTATATATTCCTTCTTTAATCCTCGATTAAGAATCAAAATGCAGATGCGCTGTCACCCCTGAGGAATGAGATGGATTTCCTCGTTTCCAGTAAAAAGTATTTCCGGTTCTCTACAGTAACTATACGAAACACAACAGCTTGGCATTTTACGTTGGTATTGTTTGAGAGCGTGGTTTTTCCTTGCTCGAGCCAATTCATTCGTGCAACTATAATATAGAAGCAGTGTTGTTCTACCACTTGTAATATTTGGTTAATATTAGTTTTTGATGAGGTGATATATTTATTTATATTTAGTTTTTTTCATATATGTATAATAAGTACATATCAGTATTGAAGTTTATACCACACTTATGATTACAATTTATAAATAGGCGAATACTAAGTAGTTTTTAAGATTATACACGGGCTTGTTGATGTAGTCACAACGCTCCCAGAGAAAAACTGCTCTGCAGGTAACTGCAAAATTATGTTGAGTAGGAGACCGATTTGGAGACACATTTCTTGTTTCAATGTATAAGTTTTTGTCTTTCCACATAATACGCTTAGCAAACAGATTTTTTTATTACTATCTCAATATTATTTGATAAATTACAAGAAAGCACTTTAATTCACCTACTAATTTGAATTATTTATAAATTCGGTAATTATGACCGAGATTCCGTTATATTGAACTAGTAGTAGAGAAAAAAGTTAGTGATTTGCATATGAAGCCCCAGATTTTTATAAAATTTAAAAATCTAATATTAAATATAATAATAGAAAATACTAATTAAGATTTTAACTGTCTTATGATCCCCTTGCGAATCTTTTCTTAGCTAGTACCAGCGGATCCTATTTAGCCTTACCACTGTGATAATTATCGAATATTATTGGAATGTCTATTTAGGTGCCATTTGTCGGCAGCGCAAAATCATCCAACACACTATTTTGTTATCGCGAAACAAACGTTATGCGTCCATAGAAAACATTAGAAAGATATTTAGGTAATATCATAACCTAAGATAAATAACGCTATAATCTCGTACGTGGTATGAGATGGAATGAAGCTCAGTAAAGGGGAGTATTGTTGTAGGTACGAGACATCTTTTACTTCCAATGCGAAGAAAATGATAATAAATATAAAAGTAGAAGATAATAAATGTATATGTATACGTATTTTATTTTAATTTTTGGATAAACAGATTTCGATGACAATCAGCACATATATAAACCATTCATTTATATATAAAGGTTGTCCCATAGGTTGTCTGTTATGAGTGATTATGATATGGGTGATTTTGCCACAGTTACTACGCTCGGCATGTTGGATGATAACCGCAGTTTTTACATTCATTATCGAGATATTATTATTTGTTACCAGGAAGATGCTGCTGCCCATATCCTGTTTTAAATTTATCTGAAACATTCCTACCTCATTCCTACTCGCTATGGCTTCTTACGTAACGTGAAGTTGCGGACGATACAACGGACGGCTGATGACCGCTGACAACCGCACCGAGGCTCGTGCAACGATGCGTTTCGTTTGCGGGTTCGAGATTCGAAACCGTTGTGCTGTAGTACCTACTACAAATAATACTTACTTATTTAATGACAATCATTATGTAATTATGTGCTTAAATAAAAACACAGTACGAAAAGAAAGCTGGTGGATGTCGTTTATTTCTGTAACACAGACTTTTTTGACATATACAAAAAAAAAACAATTAGATAATTCGTCTACTCCATTTTTCACAGTACTCTAAAAAGAAAACTTCATTTTACGCGAATACGGCTGTCAGCTAAATAAAAAGGTATTGACTAGCCTGTCCGTATTTACTTAAAATAAAAAAATAGAAATCGATACGCGTACTACAAACAACGCAGGTGATTTTAATAACCTTTAATTGTTTGTAGTCCTAAAAAATCTTATGAAAATTGTAAAAATTGTAATTTTTTATGAAATATGAAAATTTCCGAAAATTCTTTCTTGTCAATCATTGAAGTAATATGTACTTACGTATTAAAATGCTAGTACAGCCAATTTTAGAGTTAGTAATACAAAGTAAACAAAAACATGACTTGTAAGTGCAAGTAATGAATTTTTAAAATATTTCTTTATTTGAGAGTTATACGAAGATCAAAATTAAACGCATTACGATTAAATTCCGTCGTGCCTTCGAGCAGTTTCAAAATGAAAATTAAAAATGGTTAGAGGACCTTAATTTTTACATTACACTTACCATCAGGTGGAATTACAGTCAAGAACTATCCTTTAATTTATGGAAAAAATATTTTGTTGTATTCATATTATACTCAATATACACTATCGATAACAATGATCTGTGGCTAGTCTAAGCGAACTTTGTGGAGCCGAAGCGTTATCTGTAAACATGCTAGTGGTAAAGTCGATCCTCTACTATTAGATAACGTACCTTGACCCCTTGGAAGAGTGACAACGTTGCACGCGGGTGGCACGCCGACAAAAGACACCGCTGTCGATATGTCGCAATACCAATAGTTTGCACTGCGTGGCAACGTCGCTTTTTAATGTTCAAGGATTCAAGTTCATTGAATCATTGACTTAGTGACCCAATTCTATAGAGTGTTCAAATTTGCTTAAAATTAAAACTACTTTTTGACCTAATTACTGGACCGATTACGTTCATTTTTTGTATATCGTCAGCAAAGGCAATAACAAGTATATGGTTTCATTTATTGCATATATGTGGGACCCATTCTGTATATATATATATATATATATATATATATATATATATATATATATATATATATATATATATATATATATACCTACTATAAGCCTATGTCAACTATATTGATGAAATTTCAATTTTGTTTTTAATTTAAAAAAAAACATTACTTTTTGTAAAACAAAACTGCATTGACATAATATAATAACTATATAATATGAATATAAAAACTTACTACGTAATTGGCAGTTTATTGCGATAATTTCTTTTTAGGAAATCAAAAGCTTTATCATACAAAAAATAAACACTAAATAATAATTTATTTCGCCGAATGCAGTTACTTTTTTTCATGTTATTTTCTTTTTGTTAGAACAGAACGTTTTGTGACTATAATATCAAGTGAAATACCGATGCTTGCACGTGAATATAATGACAAACGTAATAACATAATAATGAACGTAAATGAACGAAATTTAATATTTGTTGAAAATTAATTAAGAACCATTATAAGCTCCTTAAATGACTAGCGGCGTCGAAAAGATTAGGAATGGTAGACATAAATATAAGAAATTATTTTTGTACGCCTTATTCCCCAGTGTATTATAAATCGTGAACAAAGCGACCAAGAGAACATTATAATATAAGACTAGAATAGAGTATTTAAATATTCAGTATAGATTATAACAGTATAATAATTATAAGCGTCCCAATGGTATCATATGGCATATGAGCTACAGCATACATCTATCCCTGATTAAGAATCAAAGTGATGTTGCGTTGTACTCCTATTGAGCTGATAATGTTCATTGGCGTCACCAACGTCGAGTTCTTAGTTTTCTTCCGACTCATCAAGGTTAAGTTGTCGGTGTTCATATGCTTTATAAACATTGATCCTTAGTGCTCTTCCACGTCATGAATGTTGACTTGTTGATGTTCATCCGTGTTATTAACATTAAATTGTTGAAGTTCATCCGTGTCGTCAACATTGAGTACCTTCAACAATACTCCTCTTTACTGAGCTTCATTCCATCTCATACCACGTACGAGATTATAGCGTTATTTATCTTAGGTTATGATATTACCTAAATATCTTTCTAATGTTTTCTATGGACGCATTCACGTTATCACGAAACAAAATAGTGTGTTGGATGATTTTGCGCTGCCGACAAATGGCACCTAAATAGACATTCCAATAATATTCGATAATCATCACAGTGGTAAGGCTAAATAGGATTCGCTGGCACTAGCTAAGAAAAGATTCGCAAGGGGCTCTAATGCTAAAGATGGTATTGATCATAAGACAGTTAAAACCTTAATTAATATTTTCTATTATTACTAACTTAAATTACTAACTTTTTTTCTTTACTACTGGTTCAATATAACGGAAACTCGGTCATAATTACCAAATTTATAAATAATTCAAATTAGTAGGTGAATTAAAGTGCTTTCTTGTAATTTATCAAATAATATTGAGATAGTAATAAAAAAATCTGTTTGCTAAGCGTATTATGTGGAAAGACAAAAACTTATACATTGAAACAAGAAATGTGTCTCCAAATCGGTCTCCTACTCAACATAATTTTGCAGTTACCTGCAGAGCAGTTTTTCTGTGGGAGCGTTGCGACTACATCAACAAGCCCGTGTATAATCTTAAAAACTACTTTGTATTCGCCTATTTATAAATTTTAATCATAAGTGTGGTATAAACTTCAATACTGATATGTATTTATCATACATATATGAAAAAGAAACTAAATAAGTATAAATAAATATATCACCTCATCAAAAACTAATATTAACCAAATATTACAAGTGGTAGAACAACACTGCTTCTATATTATAGTTGCACGAATGAAACGGCTCGACCAGCGAAAGACCACGCTCTCAAACAATACCAACGTAAAATGCAAAGCTGTTGTGTTTCGTATACTTAGTTACTGTAGAGAACCGGAAATCCTTTTTACTGGAAACGAGGTAATCCATCTCAGTCCTCAGGGGTGACAGCGCATCTGTATTTTGATTCTTAATCGAGGATTAAAGAAAGAATATATAAAGTAAATTGTGGATGATGTAGGCCTTAACCTGTAAGCCTGTAACCTTTAAATGAATTGTGTGCTCATTTGTAATTGTTAATTCTATGAAAACTTGTAAATTTTTTGTAAGCTTAATATTTATACCATTTTTTTAAATTCCTAACATATTACAATTACAAACATACGAACCAACTTTGTTGAATAATAGTCACATAAACGAAGTGTGTTCTCTATACACATCGTTAACATGAAACGGTCCCAACAGAATGACTTGCCTAAACTCGCAGCAGTTAATATAGTTAAAACCCCAAATTACATGATCTTCCTGTATACTGGGATTTCACTGGGGATAAATTGAGTAATGGTTCTTTAATATGAGTAAGCCTTGAGTAATATATCAACTCGTATTCATGATCGATTGACGCCGTAAATGTTTTACAAATTTTGCTAGCAATTAAAAAATAGGTAAATAAGTATAAGAATAAGTTATTAATACTTACTTTTAATTTTGCCATACTACATTTTTGAAATACCTGCATATAAAATGTTTTTTAATAATTGTTCAGGTAAATACTTCTGTTAAAATAGAAATGATGAAACTTTTTGGACTCCGATTCCCGAGAGTCTATAGGCCGTAACATCCACTTACATACCTTCAAGTTGACTGAGTGCTCATCAGTCACCTTTAACATAAAAAAACAATACAATAATGTAATCGCCGTGACCGAAATACGGTCTGGACGATCGGTATGTGTGTAGTTTTAATTAAAGTTCATATCGCCTGCATATATAACATATTTTCTGGAAACATGGTACATTATTGTGATACTTTTTTGTCATTTTGATCATAATTGGCGATGAGGCTTTGATTTTAAACCTGTTACAATTTAAAATATGCATACATGTAATGTAATGACTACGAACTATTATTAACTACTGCAGTTAAACCAAATTGACCAACATAGACCAACGGATCAGTAAGCTAAAGTGGCAATAAGCTATTTAGCTCGAAGAACTGACAACCGATAATAAAGAAAGGTTCTCGTGTGGCAGTATCGTACAGGTAAGCGAAGTCTAGGATAACCTTCGACTAAATGGACTGATTATCTGATAAGATATGCAGGAAGTCAATGAATTCCGATGGCTCAGAACCTTGTCTTGTGTTCAGCAGTGGACTTGTGAAGGGCTCTAATGATGATAATGGTTATGATTAATTACTGCAAAACAATATTTTGATAAAAGTCCTACGGTAAATAACTAAACGAAAAATATTGTTATGTGGTGAGGCAAACCCATCTTATGTTTGCGTAAAGAGGTCTCTGTTGTTCATGCACTCATCAAGCGCTCGAAATACCGACGGTGTATTGCATTGTTGTGGTGTCGATCTATTTATAAATCCGAATCATGCATGAAACAAGTATTTGTATGGCCTACAAAAATGGTTCCGAATCGGAATTAGAAATTATATATATATATATATATATATATATATATATATATATATATATATATATATATATATATATGCAGAAAGATAATTAAAATGTTATTTTAGGGTTTTATTTTATTTTATTTATTGAGGAACAGCAAACAGCTACAAAATACAGTAATATTAATACAATAACGTGATGAATTTACAATGATGTTGCCCATAAAGCTATAAACATATTACTTACAATGTTAATAAATTGTTGCGGACGTTGAATAAAAACTTAACTAAAAACAAAAAACAAGGAGCCAAAATGATATTACTTTTACATTTTTAGTTTTTTAAATATAGATCTAATAAAGGCAAGACATTCGGTGTAAACAAACATAATTGTAAAACTCGTTAAAGGAATGCATCGTGCGGTGAACTGGCGCGCGCAAGCCGGTATTTGTACGACATGTATTGACGGCGAACAAGTTACGAGTTTTTTGTTTTTGCGCCCGAAGCAAATATGGGCAACCCTCCGGAAAGCGGGGCAGGGAGGCGGTGAATGCTCATAGCATACCACGCAGCCGGCTCCGTGGTTATGTGGAGACTTTTACCCACTAAACACCGCCTTTATGGATTGGCTTACCGAGCTGACGAGAGATCTCTAAGCCGTATACGAACGCGACCCTCCTTGGCAGAAAGGAGGGCGCAAGGTTGACGAGTGCGCACAGCTCGTATATGAGCACTTCTAAGAACTGCAAAATTTAAATTGGAACATAACTCAGTACTGCAAAATTTGTTGTTGACTATTTTATACAATGTTATGGCTTCAATTGTTTGTGCTGTTAGCGTGCGGCTCTTACAGCTTCATCTGACTCAGGGCCTTGCAGGCCGCGAGCTAGTTAAAAAGGGAAAGGCAATGAAGGTGAGGATGATGATGATGGTTTATGATTTGGGTTTGTTACCAATCATTATGTCGCCTCTTTGGGCGTTTTTGAGCTTTCTAGCCGCTGTCCGATTGGGCGAGTGCGGACACCCACCTCTGACTGCTCAGCTCGTGTTGCTCGATGTACTGGACGGTGAGAGCCGCCCAGGTACGCGGGTGTACGGTGTGAACGTGTCGTGCCCGCCCACGGGTGTGACGCGCCCCATCTGTTATCCTATTTGTGCTTGTCCCAATAGGTGTGGGTGTAGTGTCATTGTGTGATGTACCTGCAACGTTTGGGTCGACTGGATCGAGAGGTCGTGGTGGTTCGCAGTACGTTTCGCGGTCTACGGAGAGGGCGCGCGACGTTTGCTGTTGGAACGTAGTTGGCTGTGTTTGTCACTAGCAGGTTTGGGTGGGTTTTGATGCTATCGAAATAGCACTTAGACATCTCCTTAAAGTATTAGGAGATAGAAGGAATTTTACAATCGTTGTGCAAATCTGAGTTCCGTTGATACCACAATGCACCGGTGGTTTCGGATGAAATAGTTTTGGGCTTTTTGAAGTTCTAGAAAATGGGTCTTATAAGTGTGGGCGAAAGCTACACTTCCGTAAGACATTATAGGTCTAACGCAGGTTTTGCACTGGTAGAGTTTGTGTCTTAGCGACAGCTTACTCTTGCTGTTAACGAGAGGGTGGAGACGGCCAATGACTGTCTTGGCTCTGTAGCGTACTACACTTATGTGTTTCACGAAACTCATGTGGGTGTCAAATGTGACCCCCAGGTATTTGGCCGATTCTTCCCAAGGGATGGGGCGACCATATAGGGAAATGACTTTTAGTTTTTGTTTTGAACCGCGCGTCTTTTGGTGTAGTGTTGGATTCCGCTGAAAGTATATTGCTACACTTGAAAGTATACTTTTTTCGGGATTTACTTCTATTCTCCATAGGTGGTCCCAAAATGGTTCAGATGGACCCTCGGGGGTCCGTAGGAGATCAAACGAGTGTCCAAGTAAACGTGAAAAGCAATCAGGTGTTCACAAGTAGTAAAGGGGGGTTCACGAAAAATTATCTGGTTTTCATAATTAAGAACAAAAATTTTGGCTTGGATTTACTTATCAACGTAGGCGGGTAGCATCGTCTTGCGATGGTTCAATTCCTTCTAATCAATTGTCCCGGTTGTCATTTCTGAATTCGGCTATTCGGTGTTTAATCTCGTTTTGTAGAGAACGTACCCGAAGTTTGTTATCTTCCATTCGATAACGGTAATAAGATCTTAGTGCGGAATTCTTTGCTCTAATCGGTTATCGAACATCTGCCGTAATCTTCATGTGATCTTCGTATGACAAGAACCATTTTTCGACCGCTGAAGTGAGGTGATAGGGATAATCCCCCTAGTGGCTTCCTCCGACGAGTATACCTTGTCCAGTATAATGTCTAAATGCTAGGTGTTCGTAGACTGGAGTATGACTTCAAGTTTACGCCAGTTAACGATGGTTTTGGTCGAAGGGACCTCGCCTGCCGACCGGCCCAGTTGTAAAACGACCGGCCTGTGATCTGAGACTAATTTGCTAAAATTTCAACCGAGTTAATAGCAATCCGGATATCTTTGAGTAACGCTACACAAAAGACGTCCAAGCGATGGCTTGCTGCGAAAGAATAGTGAGTTGGATACACGGAAGCGATAACGCCGAAGTTAAGTCTCTGCTTGAGGTCGCTTAGAATGATTCCATTAGGATTGTTAACGTTGGAATTCCAACTATCGTGTTTGTTATTTAGGTCTCCCGTGATTATTATGATTTTTATATGGAGCCTAAGAAGGTCAAACTGCTCAAATATCGCCAGACTCTTTGAGGTTGAACCGCATACATAGAATTGCGAATGAAAAACAAGGTTTTTTTTTTAATTAGATTGTTAATGAGACTTTTTGAAAAACTGTTAGAGAGTGCAATTTGGTAAATTACATTAAGTTCTTTTAAATAATTTTCTTTACTTAATGAAACAGTGAACAGACTATTTATATAACAATAAAAAGCTGCTAATTTAGTTTGCCATGGAAGACGATGATGTGGGGATGACAATGTCTGTATGAGTTGGCTTTCGATAAATTCGGATAACACGCAACGACTCTTTTGTTGTAATTGTTAAGTCAAGGAAATTATGGGAACAATCTTGTTCCAATTCAAGCTTAAATTTAATTTTGTCGTGGACTCTATTTCTTATATTAAGGACAACATCCAGTTGTCTCCTTGTGCCAGTCCAGCAAATAATTATGTCATCTACGTAACTATAATACTAAAAGTTATTTTTATTGAAAACTATATAAAATTTCCAGTATAAATGAACTTGGAAGGGACCCCATAGCTAACCCCTTTTTTTGTAGATAGAAACGGTTATTAAACCGGAAATAATTTTGTTTCATAAGAAGAAAGACGACGTTTATCAAAGAGATCTGCGAGTATACGCAATCGGTTAGGGGATGGGAAAGATAGCACCATAGTCTGTAAGTTGTGTTGAATCCAGATTTTTCTCGAAGGTGGTAGTTTAATTTCTTAGCAAGGATATCAGCTAGTGCACCTATATTATTATAACATCTCATTTTTTTAACTTTTCCTTGTGGCTAAAAATTGTAAAAAGTCATTGCCACGCTTATCAGGCGGATTGACGATCGCAAATCCGCTACTGCACAAGCTTCTCTCAGTCTTGACAATTTTACTTAGGACACGTAAGTGAAATCGACTTAGTAGCGACATTATTTATATAAATTTCATATCATATCATATTAATAATATGCAATGCATATTATGTCCCTCAATATATTATGTAATGACTTTATGGCTGTTCCCCGCGAATTTGTTCACTTGAAATTTATTAAAATTTGATTTCGTGAGTTTTAAATATTATGCATTGAACCCTAATTCTTTTACTAAAATTAAAGTAGCCTATGTTACTCCTTGTAACATCGACCAGTAAAAGTCTCATCAAAATCGGTGATCATACAGAACAAGCAAACAAACAGACCAAAAATTTTAAAAATTGTTTTTTTTTTTTCAGTTCAGTATACACTTTCATGCTCATTTATTTAAAAAAAAGTTATTTCGATATTTTAGATTTGTAGTTAGCATATTCAATACACATTTTTTTGATTTTGTATAAAGGTAATCAGCGTATGAGCATTCACTTCCAAATAACGTAACCTTTGAAAGTAACCAGAGCGGAACTTCGCTAATGAAAGGGGGAAGCGCCAACATTTTATTTTTAAAACACGCGTACGTTGTTGTGTATGGGGCCACGAGTAACTGGGCTTCTTGGGGTTTTCCCTGATTTAATTCAACTTTATTTTATAGGAACAGTAATAATATAATAACAATATTAATATAATAATAATGAAGGCGTAGAGAAGTGACAACCCCATCGCCCGCTGACGTAACAGTTATGTAACAAAACTGCTACGTCGGCGCAGTCAGTCAGCGCCCTGCCAAGAGGTGTTAGCGCCGTGCCTAGGCAAAATTGTGGGTGCAAAGGTCCGTTTGTGCATATGACCCAACTACGAAACGGTGCCGGGCTTGGGCGTCTCCCGTTATTTGGCGTCCATAAAATGGATGATGGCACAGAAAGGAACGCGCATAGGGCCGCTGCCTGGGAGTCGCCGGGGCGCGTCTGGAGCTGGCGCTGGACGCGGCAGCATGCGGGCCGCCAGCCGAGTGCGAGAAGCTGCACGATCACCTAGCAGCCCCTTGCATCCATCATCCCCACCAGAAGACTTGGTGCCGGCTGGGTCTTTTCGGACTCAGCAAGCGGCACCTGCCGCTGGTGGAGCACGTCGCATGCGTTGGACAAAAGCTATGAACGAAAACGCATTGTGGGCGTACTATAGGGTGAAAGGGGAAGAAACTGTGGGAATAGCGTATAAGCCTCGGATACATTGCTTTTTTGCTGAGCTGGAGCCTTCTATTCCCGTCACGAAACAAAACCTGGGTTTTTTTCACAGACAGAGTTCGGTATATCATGCGCTCGAAAATATTTGATGATGCCGATCTCGAACGACTACGACGTGAGGCTATTCCATCATTGAATGAATCGGCTATGGCTAGGGATACAGCTCCACATGCGACAGACCAGCATCTACACGTGGAAGCCGCCATGGATCTTCCAGTTGTGGTTGATTCGAACGACGATGAAATAGTCTCCCACGAACTAGAGCAAATGAGGAGCATATTGGATGAGGCGATTTTGGAAACGCGCAGCACCCCTCTCGAAAATCGACCGCGACTTCCCCGCATACCCCTAAGCAAGCGAAATCGGGCTGTCGTGAGGGCTCTTAACCCAATGCTGGTGACCTATTTGGAAGCCAGCCGGGACCTTTGCGAGACGGACTCAATTCTTTTTGGCGCCGCAGTGGCAGTTTGCCGTATTATTGTCGCCAAAATTCCCATGGCTGGACGCGCTACTACACAAAGTAGCGCCATCCCAGCCTGGAGAAAAAGAATCGAAGACCGTATCGTAAAGGCAAGAGCCCTTATCGGTAGACTGACAAGCTTTAGGTCAGGTAATAATAAACCGAGGATTGTGCGCACCGTTAGGATGGCGTTTGCTGCGACAAATATCAGTTTGTCCCAGCCGGATATCACGCAGAAACTAACGGAGCGCATAGACGAACTGAAGCAAAAGATCGCTGCTTGGGGGAAGCGGATTCGACGATTTACCCAGAGGTCAAGGCGGTTCAACCAGAATCGTCTCTTCCAGAGTGATCAGAAGAGGCTCTATAAATCATTGGAGCGACCAAAGGTGTGTGGAGCGGGCCAAGGACCGGATCAGGTTGACATTATCGCATTCTGGCGTGGCCTTTGGTCAGAGCCCGTAAACCACAGCTAGGGCCCTTGGATGGAAGTTGTGGCGAGCCAGGGGGCGAGTGTTACGCCTATGGACCCCATCACCATAACGCCGGAAGACGTGGCTGAGGCGGTCCGTAGAGCCCCGAACTGGAAAAGTCCGGGCTCGATGCTGCCGGCCGGGACCAATAACTGTTTTAATTGCGATAATTGATAAGTCTGAAATACACTCTTAACCTTGTGTATTACCTCAACAAAGTTTAAAGATTTCCTCTCCGATTATCACTTTAACACACTTCAATTCATCGCAAGGAACACTATTATCCTCCATTTTCATTAAAATCTTTAAAAAAGCATAAATTTTGAACTCGTAATATTAAATCGCTTAAGATAAGCACACAGAGTAAATAAACATTGAAACGTGAAATGAACTTGCAAACGTATTGCCCGCGCGCCTCCGCTTTTAACAAATTTATTCCCAAAAGCCTGGCTTTAAATCTCTATACTAATTGCTATACATACAATCGTAGTTATATTTCATTATAGAATATTATGCCATAGGTTAGAAAGAGAGCGATCGTCTTCTCGAAAGCCCCGTAAAAAGCCCACGCGAGCGAGGGAGACAACTATTAGCTCTATTAAAACTCATTTTTTATGACAGCAGCAGTATCGCTAAGGCAATACGAGGTCATCGGTCGACATGTGTCGAACAGTGGAGTGCGCGGGAAATTTGAAATAGCCTGAAACATTTTACGAGTTATTTTATTAGTTGATATTATTGATTGATTCAGGTTTAATAAGGCAAGCCCGGCTTTTCGGCTTTAATGGAAGCTTCGCCCCTGCTGAAGGGGTTCATAGTGTGTCACGCTGTGCTCGCCCGACAATTTCAACAGGCTCTCGACCGAAGTCGCTCCCGAGCCTCTTCACTACTGGGATCACTCACTTGGTTCCTAAAGATCAGGATACCACAGACCCGAGCAAATACCGCCCCATCACGTGTCTACCCACCATATATATATAAGACACTGACATCCATTTTGAGCGCGAAAATCACTCGTCACATGGAGCTAAACCAGGTGATGTCACGCGCTCAAAATAGATGTCGGGGCGGTAGTCGTGGAACCAAGAAACTACTCCTCATTGACGCGGTCATAGGCAAAGAGGTGAAACGCAACCGTCGGAACTTCTCTGCTGCCTGGATAGACTACAGAAAGGCGTTCGACTCGGTGCCCCATACATGGCTAAAGAGGGTCCTCGAGCTGTACAAGATTGAATGTACAGTTAGAGACTTCCTCGAGCAGTGTCGTGGAGTACGATCCTTTGTCATCTGGGCGAGCGGATGATGGCTGCGGAGAACCACATAAGGATAAGAAGGGGTATCTTCCAGGGCGATTGTTTGAGTTCAATCTGGTTCCGCATCTCTCTGAACCCTCTCAGTACCTTACTGGAGGGCTCCGGGAGGGGATTTCAGCTACGAAAAGGAGGGACAAAAGTGACCTACCTTTTCTATATGGATGACCTCATGTTATTCGCCTCCAGTCGCTCCCATCTTATGGAATTGCTAAACATTACTTGTGAATTTAGTAATTCCATTGGAATGGAGCTGGTGACGGATAAATGTGCGGTCCTCCATGTTGAAAGGGGAAGGGTTGCTAACTCTGAGGGCATAGACTTATGTATGCCCGTCAACTTAAGGACCCTTTCCGAGGCTGAAACATACCGATACCTGGGTATGTCACAGAACATCGGTATCGATGAGGCTGATATGAAACAGTCAGTTTGCGACGTGTTTTATGCACGCTTGACCAAAGTGGTTATACAGCCGGTTTTGTCCGGTGTGAATAAGACACACGCATATAACGGCTGGGTCATGCCTGTGCTCATGTATACCTTTGGCATACTCAGGTGGACTCAGACCGAGCTTAACGCCCGAGATAGAAAAGTCCGCACTACCATGACGTCCCATAGGATGCATCATCCGAGATCGTCGGTAATGAGGCTGTACTTGCCGCGAAAGCATGGTGGGCGTGGTTTTCTGAGCGCGCTCACCATGCATAATCGCGAAGTGTGCAGCCTCCGTCATTACTTCCTGGCAAGATCGGATGATCCCTAGAATGGATGGAATGACGTCATTTCTAGTGATAAAGGGCTTACCCCTCTATCCTTAGCCAACGAGCAATGGCAGGACCCGGCAGTGCTTAGCATTTCCGACCGGGAGGCGGTATGGAAGGAGAAGGAGCTCCATGGGAGGTACTACAGGGCTCTACATGAGCCCTTCGTAGATACAATCGCCTCCCTCAACTGGCTACGTTTCCGTGAACTCTTCGGGGGAAACCGAGGGTTTTGTCTGTGCAATACAGGATCAGGTTATTAAGACCAACAACTACCGGAGATCCATCCTAAAGGATGGCACCGTCGACATCTGTCGTACTTGTCGCCATCCCGGTGAGTCGCTTAGGCATGTCATCCCTGGTTGTTCGGCGCTTTCTAACTCTGAGTACTTGCACAGACACAACCTAGTAGCCAGAATTCTACACCAGGAGCTCGCTCTGAAATACGGTCTCCGGGAATTGCCGTATTACTAATACTTGCCGGAAGCCGTGCTCAAAAATGACCGAGAGACAGAGACCGGGCCATCATCACAGACAGGACTATTCTTGCGAATAAGCGTGATATTGTGCTGATGGACCGGGCACAGTCAAGGATATTTTTGGTCGACATTACTATTCCGTATGACGAGAACCTCGTGAAATCCGAAACAGATAAGCGAACAAAGTATATGTACCTGGCTCACGAGGTGACTGACATGTGGGGTGGTCTGCCGGCCGAAATTATTCCTGTAGTCGTCTCTGCGAATGGGCTAATCCCAGTCAGTCTCTCGGATCATCTGAGGCGACTGGGACTCCGTGACGGACCGCTCCGGGCTCAAATGCAGAAGGCAGTGCTCCTCGATGCCGCCCGCATCGTCCGCCGGTTTCTTTCCCTTTCCTCCTAACCCTCGGCCGTCTGATCTCCCCTGCCGAGGGCTTCCATCTGGTTGGATCTTTATTTATTTATGTATTTTTGTATTTATTATATTGTATTGATATTTATGTATATTTACCTTTTCATTTTAATTTATAATTATATATTTATAGAACCCAACCAGATGAGAAAACTAATATATATATATCGTAATAATAATTTATTGTTTCTCACATAACTTTTACAAGCAAATCATATTGAAGCTCTGTAGCCCGTGGTAGTTGAAAACTGTGTTACAGGCTACAGCATCTTCCCCGTTTCAGTGACACATAGTTGTAATGTGACAAACTATTATAGCAAAAGTCTTTAAACATAAAGTTATTCAAAAGTTCTCTAAATGTTTATAAGGGCGAGGACATTTTTATAATGCCGGTGACAAACGAGCACATAGTACATCTGATGAAAAGTATTATACATTTGTCTATGACACACAGTCGACTGGTTTTTTTTAATAGTAGTTTTCAGTGGTCCACCTGATCCGGTAAGTGGCCACTGTGGTCCACAGACGCCTGCATATAACTTCAAACAAAGAAAGCTACGTATAAATGCGTATAAAAAATAATAAGTGCGTTGTCACCTCTGAGGACTAAGATGTAATATCTCACAGCCTGTTATTATACTCTTCAGCGGAACACTTCTTTGCAAGCACTGCTGTTTGGTGGCACAAATATTTCAGAGGGTGGTATATAGTCAAATCCGTCTATGCAGAACAAAACAGAAAATGGTTTCTAATTAGTGTTTGCTACGGCACATTTTTCAAATATTTTTGCGGATAAAAAACGTGATTTTTTTATAAATCTGTCAAGTCTTTCAGAACTTACCAACCAAATATTACATAATATACATACAAATATTAAGTAAGTGCCGTGGTAGCTCAGATGGTTAACGCTCGCTGTAAATATAACAGAACGCGGGTTCGATTCCCGCCAGCACCAATGAAATTGTTAATTGCAATTTTAAGTGCTGATTATCTTTGCTCGGTAGTGAAGGAAAACATCGTAAGGAAACCTGCATGTCCGGAGGAAAAAAAATATTTCGAAGACATGTGAAATTCGCCAACACGCTCTGGGGCAGCGCGGCGGACACTTCCTTGCCCTAAAACGCTCTCAGAAATGAGAGGAGGCCGGTGCCCAGCCGTGGGACGTATATAGGCTGTAACTTTACTTACTATTTAAATCAGAGTTGGGTGTAACTATTTTTTTAAGTAAATTAGTCAATGTATTTTTGTTAACTTTAACACACAAGCTTATTCCAGCTAAACTAAACGCAATTTTATTAACGTTGTTGATAAAGTAGTGATTTTGATAACTATTTTACATACATACATAAACACTCACACCTGTCATACAGAGGGGTAGACAGAGACAACGGACTTCCATTTGGCATGATGCTGACACACCTCTCTCGCCTCCTCCACATCCATATACTTACGCATACATGCTAGTCGGTTAAGGGTATTCGTAATTTAGCCCATTTCCAATATATTGCCAATTTGATCGATAAACTTTCGCCTAGGACGTCCATTTCATTACCAAAGCAAAGTCAGAGCACATAGGCAGAATTAGCGAGAAACTAGTTCGCCTTCCATCTAGAACTTTTTTTATTATCCGGATTTTTTAACATTTTCGTCTTACGGGCGCCGTAAGTCTACTATAGGAAATGCGAGAAAAATCTTATTGCTCACATAAACATACATTATAAAAAAAAGGATTCTTTATTGCAAAATTACAGGCGAATTGTTTCCCAGAAATAATAGTATTAATTTTCATCATTTCTTTTTCTTTTAGCAAGTGAAAGACCAGAAAAGGTTATATCCTGTTAATTTGCCATGCTGATTGGCGCTGCTTTCTTATGTCTGGGTATTTTACGCCTTACGTTTATCGAAAATAGTACGTTGTCTTGTAGTAAGTTACTTAAAGTTATAGCCTACATACGTCCCACTGCTGGTCACAGATCTTCTCACACTACTGAGAGGATTTTAGCGTAAAGAAATGTCGACCACGATAACCCGATGCGTGTTGGTTTACTTCACATAGCCGCTAAATATTTTTTTTATTTCTCAGACATGTAGGTTTCTTCACAATGTTTTCTTTGAAAGCCGAACACGTGAAAAATCAATACTTAAAATTGCAAGTAACAATTTGTTGCCAGCGGAGTTCCAAGCTGGGTTGATCGCGTATTAACCCTGAGCTTTCACGGCTTTTTAAATTGCTAAAGTTAATTATATATAAAACCTTATATTAATATTCATGAAACATCATAGTTTAAATTCGTAAAATATGATGTGGTAATAAACGCGTAAATTGATGGAATAATGGCAGGAGTTGACTAGGTTTACAACGAATTATTGAGATCATTCGCTGTAAATATTAACTAGTTAATTACTAGTTAATATTAAATAAGCCTATAGAAATTATTATCTATGTAAATAAATTCATTTTCGTTTGAGGGTATAAATATTCGTTCATTCAGGATGTATAAAATAATATCCAAATTTTAATAAAATTATTATAATATTATTTGAATATCAAACATCCATTTTATTCTGAATGTAAGTAGCGTTGCTTGGGCCGTCGTGTATTTTTGTGTACATGTGTACACACGCGGCGTCAAAAATTGGTCTGAACGACAGTACCTATAGCTACGATGATGCTCAATGAATTGCCCAATGCGCCTAAAATTTTCACTTGAATAATGTCCTCCAGATCTAATTTCGTTCATGATATTTCGCGTCGCTTCGCCGTCACGATTCGAATCTAGTGATAACTAATAACGGATAATCTATTAAAACATCCACTCCTCATCAAATCCAGCTATTATAATTGACAAATACCATGCTTTTTTTTAAATCTAAAGCGAAATCACAGTCCACCGGATAGTCTGAAATGCGTGGATGCTTGAAACTAATTACAAACATAGAAGGCTATAGATGCGTTATCATCTCTAAGGACAAAGATGAGCAGTGCACGGACTGTTTTTTGGCGACAGAAATAGTTTAGTGTTAGTAGCTTCACACATTGAGACATTTAGGCAGATTCCACGACCTGGTATGATTAAAATATCGTTAATTAATCTAAAATAAAGTTAGAGTCTACATACATATCACAGGTGAGTACAGATTTCTTATCATTTTTAAGAGCAGTTTTCAGAACAAGGAAGATTGACGTGTTTGCCATGTTGCCCTAATGTTTGTGTTGATTTCACTTGTGTTTATAATATATTTTAGGTATACTGGTTTCCTCACGACGTTTTTCTTCAATACAGAGGATATATTGGTGCCCTCGGGAATTGAACCCGGGTCATTTGCTTACTATGCAATTTACGTCGAGCACTTAGCTCCTGAGCTCTTACCGCTCCAGATAATAACATCAGTTGAATTAATTTTATCTTCATCATCTCATAAATATTATTATAGAACAAAGCTGCTTATAAACCGCAGCCATGGTGTCTTGCGAAGGAAGCGATAGCTTGCTATGACTTTGGATCAAGGCACGACCGATGGGCACGAGAGAGTAGTATTGTAACTCGAAGGCCTCGCGCTCCTTAAGTTCGTCCTCGGGCATATCCGATAACTCTTCCAGTTCACTCTGCAAACCGTCGAAATCATCGTGTAAATTTTCAGTCATCTGAACCTTTACTATTTTAAATTGATTTTAAATAACTATTAAAGCTAGTAAGTTTTCCTTTAATTGTTGCTCTTTTTTGATTCAACTGTTCGATTGTTTTTCACTCATTGTTATTATTTATTCTAATTAATAATTAAAATAAGGAAAACAAAAAGCAAGCAACGTTGTTTTTATTAGATTTTAAATTAGACCTTAATCAGCTAAACCTTTAAATCAAATTAAAGTAAATAATAATATATGAATGGAAATTAAAGTAAGTAATAATATATGACGCCTGATAAAAAAATACAACAAATATTTTGCAACTAAAATTGCCAGGCGCTCAATATTCCAGCAATGTACACTTTTATTTTCGTAGTATCGATCTGTAACAAAAATTGTGAAGCTTAGAAAGTTTGTAATAAAATAGTTTAAATACTTTGTTACGCCACACCGCCGCAGCCAATCACAGCGCACCGTTCAAGCCAGCTAATCATAGCCAAGCCAAACCAAAGCCACCACTGTAATTACCGGATGCCTTTTATGCACGACGCAAGCGACGAGATACCTGCTTAGTGTAACCAGCACTGGTTGAGCAACTCAGGGGCGGTGGGCGGAGCCACGCGACCCCCGTGACCAGCGAGGTTCGACAACTAGCGAGGGTACATACAACAACACAGAAAAACAGCCGTAGTCTTGGTTATTGTATTTAATTTTGTTAAACATGTATAACTTATATTAATATAAGATTTAGAATAAGATAATAAAAAAAGAATGATGTTGTAACTATGCAAATAACTCTCCCAATAAAGGCATCGAATAAATAACGAGAGTTAGCATAGATTTTAAAATATAAATTGTACTCTTATAGTTAATTTACCTTTGTTGCATATCAACTTTATTGTATACATATTACCATTCATATAAATTACCTTTCTTAAGATAATTATAACATTATCAGGGAACGTTATCGTGACGCGGCCGCGGAGTTAATGAAGCTACGCGTAGGGCGTTTTTTTTTTTTTTTTTGCGCCCGAAGTAATTAAAGGGCTACCCTGTACGTAGGGAGGCGGAAAATGCATTACGCATACCACGATAGCCGGTCTATCGTGGTTATGGGGGACTCACTGTCCTACCGGGGACCCTAAGTGATACCCCCTAAAAACCGCCTTTAGGGACAGGCAACCGGCTGATTAAGCTCTATTGTGCCTTATCATGAGCGACCCTCTTTTGGGAAAAGAGGGCGCAGGCGGCTAAGTGCCGCTGAGGGAGTGCCTACGAAGGCAAATTAATGTCAGATATTACAATAATTTTATTTAATTAGAGTTGGCCTGAGCCGCCAGGAGACAGTTCAGGTCGTTTGAAAGTTTATTAGGCGGGTCCGAGAGAGAGTTTCTCGGCCTGCGGACACGATAGCGAGAGGGCTATCGTAGGGCGTCACGACGTTTTATATTTATAGTGCTGAGGTGCGGGGCAGGGTTCTCAGCTTAAAAATTGTAAATTACAAGATTTAAAACCTTTTAGAGTATAAGATAATTATTGTGTACATAATAGTATAAGAATTAGATGTAAAAATATTATATAATTAAATATGTTTGTTAATAAATAAAAATTTTAAAGAAATAAAGAAAGGCGCGGGGGTGAGGCAAGGGTCCGCTGGCCAGCAGTGGCCGAATCATATAAAAGACGGGCCGGCCGGTAGGGTTCGTCGTCGCTCTCCAGCCACTGAAAAGGCACTACAAGAAGAAAAAAAGTACAAGTTCCTCCTCACCGCCGCTTGCCTTCTATATAAGCAAGAACAACGCGTTTTATTCATTTTTCGAACGGCGTTACGGCGATCCGTAACGTTAATGGTCCTTCGAAGAGCCGAATTAAGAAGCAAACCGCAAGAACGAAAAAATATTATTTTGAAGAAAAATGGTGATTACGCGTAGTAACAGCGGAGAATCATCGAAGCGTCGTAAGGATGAACAGACGACCCAGGGGGCCACGAAAGAGACCTCCGGGGGCGACTCAGCCGCAAGTGGCTCATCAAACACCACTAGCGAAACCACAACGGGCAGCGATACAACTGCTACCTCTGCGACCGATAAAACGACTGCAACGGAAGAAACCCAGCAAGAGAGTGATCAAAGATCGCAGCGCACATTAAAGCCGGGCGAGACTAGGTCACGCCGCTCCGTAGTCTCACGCAAGAGACTCCTCGCGGAGTTAGAGGCGAAAGAGCGGCTAGCCGAACTCAAGCTCGAGCAGGCCCGATTGCAAGCAAGAACGGAACTGCAAGAAATACACGTGCAGCGACTACAAGCAGAAGCCGGATCAACCGAAGGACGAAGAGGAAGAAATAGAAGACGACTTAGCATCAGTGCGCATTAGTACATGGTTGCAAGAAAAACCTACATCACAACCCGCGCCGCAACCTGCACCACAACCTACGTCGCACTTTGCATCGCAACCCGCTCCGCAGTCTGCAACACAACCCGCGCCGCCCGCGCCGCAACCCACGTCGTACTTCGCGTCGCAACCAGCACCGCAGATCGCACCACCCGTACTTCAACAGTATGCACCGCAATACGTTCCACAACATACCGCGCCGCAGAAAGAAGACTATGTACAGGCGCAGCAACAAATCGACGTCGCTACCTTAGCCGCTGCTCTATCACAAGCAGTACGAAGCACAAGGGAGCCGCCGAAATATTTGCAAGAGCTGCCCACATTCAATGGTAGCAGCAAAGAATGGCTCAGCTTCAAAACAACGTACGAAGAATCTTCAAAGTACTTCACGATGAACGAAAACATAGCAAGAATACGCCGAAGCCTAAAAGGGATAGCAAAAGAGGCCGCAAGCTGCCTACTTATAAGCCAATCAGACCCCAGAATAATAATAGAAGCTTTGGAAAGGAGATTCGGACGACCAGAAGCATTAAGTCACTTAGAAATAAAAAAGCAGAAGCTGCTGAACAAAGTTACGGACAATCCCAGGGAGTTATGCATATTCGCCAATCGCATAGCAAACGTAGTGGGCACCGTGGAAGCACTCAAGAAAGCACACTATCTGCATAGTCCGGAGATGACGCGAGTTATCACAGACAAACTCACGCCCATATTGAAAAGCAAATGGTACGACTAAGCAGCCAGGAAGAAAGAAGATATCCCAGAGCTTAAGAAAATATCAATCTTCTTAAACGAAGAAGCGGAAAAATGCAGCGCGTATGCCTTGCCGGAATTCATCACGGAGGACAACGAACCGAGAGAGCGAAGGCCGAGAAAAATAGAACGCGCCTTCACCACAAGCAAGAAACAATATGAAGAACGCTGCCCTCAATGCAAACAAGAACACAAACTGCCCGATTGCAAGTCATACGCCGCGCTATCCACAAATGACAGATGGGAAGTAGCGAAGAAGTATAATATCTGCTATCGCTGTCTGCGAGGCAAACATCGCCAATTGCTGTGTAAAGCTCCACCGTGCGGAAAAGGCGGATGCATGATGAAACACCATAAATTGCTGCATCACGACAGAAAAGCAGAAACTGAAAAAGAACCCGCTATGGAAACCGCAACATCGGCAAAGGAGGTCATCACAACGACTCGACCGTACAAATACCGCCGCGCTTACCTAAAGATTGCGCCCGTAACAATAAAGGGGCCGCTAAGCTGCGTCGAAACATACGCATTATTGGATGAAGGAAGCACGGTCACCTTAGTCGATGCCTCGATCGCTGACGTCATCGGCGCCGACGGTCCAGCCCACGCAATATGGATACAAGGGGTTGGCTCGGAGGTGGAGCATGAGAAGAGCAAGATCGTCAGCCTTAAAATAAGAGGAAAGCACGCGCAAGAAGAACACAACATAGAAGCAGCGCGTACGGTAGAGCGGTTGGACTTCGCGCCAGAATCCGTGGATGAAAATCACTTGAAGAATTGCCAACATCTGCTAGATATCAAAGAGGATATCACCTACGAACGCGCCTCACCAAAAATACTAATCGGGCAAGATAACTGGCACCTCATAGTGTCTAGAAAACTGCGCGTCGGTCGTCGAGATCAACCAGTCGCCTCATACACCAACCTGGGCTGGGTTCTACATGGCTGTCATAGCTCATTGACATCGACGGTCACCTTCTGCGGCAGACTACATCAAAGGGAAGAGGCACAGCCAATAGAAGAAGAAATAAAGAATTATTTCAAATTAGAATCACTGTGCATCGAGCCAAGAAGACCTAAAGAAGATCCCGAGCAGCGAGCCATGCAAATATTGAGGGAGACCAGGAGGAGGTCGGCGGACGGCAGATTCGAGACAGGGTTGCTGTGGAAAGAAAAGGATTTCCAAATACCAAATAATTACAAAGACGCGGAAAGACGTCTGCACACTTTAGAGAAGAGGCTCGACCGAGACAGCAATCTCAAGCTACAATACGAAGAACGCATACAGAACCTCTTCAACTAGGGTTACGCAGAGCGCGCACCCATGCCACCGCAACAAGGAAAGACATGGTATCTGCCACACTTCCCAGTCATCAACCCTGCGAAACCTAACAAGCCGCCGAGATTGGTACACGACGCCGCCGCGAAGACAGCAGGAATATGTCTCAACGATATGCTTCACTCGGGGCCGGACTTATTACAATCATTGCCCGGAGTAATCATGAGGTTCCGACAGTATCCGTATGCAGTGAGCGCCGACATAAAAGAAATGTTTATGCAGATCAAAGTGCGCAAAGAAGATAGAGACGTTTTACGTTTCTTGTGGAGAGGCAAGCGGCGGGAGGGCCAACCGGAGGAATATAGGATGACATCGATCATCTTTGGAGCCACATCATCACCATGCACAGCATTATACATCAAAAATAAAAATGCTGAAGAACATTCAGAAGCATACCCCGAAGCTGCGGTCGCCATAAAAAAGAAATCACTATATGGACGACTACTTGCAGAGCTTCCACTCTATCACGGAAGCTCAGCAAACTGTAAAAGCAGTCGATCACGTCCACAAACAAGCGGGATTCGTACTCAGCGGGTGGACATCGAACGAAGAAAAAACAATAGAAGAGATAACGACAGAGCATAAACAAAACGACGCGACCGTGCGCCTGGGCGGAAAAGAAACTGAGAAAACGCTCGGCCTGCTCTGGCAATACAAACAATATGAAGATGCCGATCGACGTAAAAGAGAAACAACGCTTGCCAACTAAACGTGAAGCGCTGAGCATAATAATTGCATTATTTGACCCGCTGGGGTTAATATCACCAGTGACTACCCCAGCGAAGAGAATATTCCAAGACACATGGCGTTACAAGGTGGAATGGGACGACCCTCTGCCAATAGAGTTAAAAGAAAAATGGGAAGACTGGATTACTTCACTTCACGCTCTAGAACAACAGAGAATACCGCGATGCTACGATTACAACCCAGTGTCAACGCGGCAACTACACACATTCGTCGACGCAAGCGAGGAGGCCTACGCAGCCGCCGTGTATTGGAGAACGGAACGAGCAGACGGCAGCGTTAACATATCATTGGCCGCCGCCAAGAGCCGCTTGACACCACTGAAACCAGTCTCCATACCACGGCTCGAGTTACAAGCAGCACTACTGGGAGCTCGTCTTGCGCAGACCGTGGTCAGTGAGCACGATGACGACATAGCGGGCAAGACATACTGGTGCGACTCTCGCACTGCACTAGTGTGGATAAGGTCGGAGCCCCGCGCGTACAAAGCTTTCGTCGCTCATCGCCTGGCGGAGATAGAAGATACGACCAAAAAGAACGAATTGCGTTGGCTACCGTCTAAAGAAAACGTGGCAGACGACGCGACCCGAACCACGCCAGAAAGGTTCAACGAGTCGCACCGGTGGTTCCGAGGGCCTCCGTTTCTACAACGCCCACCGGCCGAATGGCCGCAGGAAGAGAAAACGACACAATACGACACCGGAGAAGAAGGAGAAATATGTAACATCACAGTTAAAAATGAAGACTCGCCAACAACACATCTGCCACAAATAGAAAGATTTTCAAAATGGATTCGCCTCATAAGGGCGACAGCGAGAGTCCTCCTATTCATCGACATGTGCAGACCAAACAAGCACGTGGTGAAGGCTGGGCGCAAACGCAACAAAGCAAGACAAGATAGCGACCCTGGCTGGCAAAGAACAAACCGACGCAACAACCCCATCAAGGAGAAAAGGGCAACACCTACTGTCTCATCGCTTGTAAGAATACCAGCCGCTTATCATATAAGAGCCGAACAACTGTGGGTGCAAGCCAGTCAGCGGGAAAGCTTCACGAAAGAGCTCAAGAGGATCGCCAACAGAAGTGTTCCAGGAGGCGATGACAAACTAGGCCACCTGAGCACATATATCGACGAAGAAGGGACCCTACACCTCAGAGGTCGAATAAAAGCAGCATCAGAAGTAGAGGAGGACACGTACGACCCTCCCATACTAGACGGGAAGCACGCATACACTCGTCTGTACATAGCACACGTACACGAGAGGTTGCATCACGGAGGCGTGGAAACAGTCGTGAACTAATTAAGACAGAGATTGTACATAAGAAAAATACGTCCAGTAGTAAAAACTGTCATCAAAAGCTGCCTACCGTGCCGTCTAAGAAAAGCCAAGCCTACATCACCGTCTACAGGAAACCTGCCGTCCGCGCGTCTCGCTCATCACGCACGTCCGTTCACATACACCGGACTGGACTACTTCGGGCCAATAGAAGTCACAGTGGGACGACATCGTGAAAAACGATATGGCGCGTTATTTACCTGCATGAAGTCACGAGCAATACATATAGAGGTGGCCCACTCGTTAAGCGCCGACTCAGCTGTGTCAGCGCTTAGGCGTTTCATGAGCAGAAGAGGATGCCCAAAAGAAATCTGGAGTGACAACGCTACGTGTTTCAAGGCAGCCGACAAGGAGCTGGCCGAAGCAGCACTCGCAGCCCTCGAGAACGAAACCACATGTCGACAAATTGTGTGGAAGTACATACCACCATCAGCACCATTCATGGGCGGCGCCTGGGAGAGAATGGTTCGCTCTGTGAAAGAAGCCCTACGCGTCACCCTCAACGAACGCTATCCCAGTGACGAGACACTGGTGACCCTGCTCGCCGAGGTCGAAAACACGGTCAATTCAAGACCTCTTACACACGTCTCAGTTGACCCAGGAGACCCGGAAGCCATCACGCCGAACCACATCCTCATCGGTCCCAACTCACATGTACCTGCACCGGGACACTTCAGCAAGAGCGACGTGACGGCTCGCCAGCAGTGGAAACGAGCTCAAGCCCTAGCCGACGTATTTTGGCGAAGATGGGTGAAGGAATACCTGCCCCTACTCCAACACCGGCGGGAGCCCAGCAGCATAGGCGCATCACCGAAGATTGGAGACCTGGTCATCATTTGTGACTCCAATCTACCGCGCAACATCTGGCCCAGGGGAAAAATAAGCAACGTGTATCCCGGCGTCGACGGAGAGGTACGAGTAGTGGACGTAACCACTAGCAGTGGGCATGTACTACGCAGACCAACAAAGAAGATCGTCGTGCTACCAGAGAGATCGCAGCGTGGCGACAGCGGGAGAATATGCACGACGCAAGCGACGAGATACCTGCTTAGTGTAACCAGCACTGGTTGAGCAACTCAGGGGCGGTGGGCGGAGCCACGGGGGTCGCGACCAGCGAGGTTCGACAACTAGCGAGGGTGCATACAACAACACAGAAAAACAGCCGTAGTCTTGGTTATTGTATTTAATTTTGTTAAACATGTATAACTTATATTAATATAAGATTTAGAATAAGATAATAAAAAAAGAATGATGTTGTAACTATGCAAATAACTCTCCCAATAAAGGCATCGAATAAATAACGAGAGTTAGCATAGATTTTAAAATATAAATTGTACTCTTATAGTTAATTTACCTTTGTTGCATATCACCTTTATTGTATACATATTACCATTCATATAAATTACCTTTCTTAAGATAATTATAACATTATCAGGGAACGTTATCGTGACGCGGCCGCGGAGTGAAGCTACGCGTAGGGCGTCACGACGTTTTCTAATTATAGTGCTGAGGTGCGGGGCAGGGTTCTCAGCTTAAAAATTGTAAATTACAATATTTAAAACCTTTTAGAGTATAAGATAATTATTGTGTACATAATAGTATAAGAATTAGATGTAAAAATATTATATAATTAAATATGTTTGTTAATAAATAAAAATTTTAAAGAAATAAAGAAAGGTGCGGGGGGTGAGGCAAGGGTCCGCTGGCCAGCAGTGGCCGAATCATATAAAAGACGGACCGGCCGGTAGGGTTCGTCGTCGCTCTCCAGCCACTGAAAAGGCACTACAAGAAGAAAAAAAGTACAAGTTCCTCCTCACCGCCGCTTGCCTCCTATATAAGCAAGAACAACGCGTTTTATTCATTTTTCGAACGGCGTTACGGCGATCCGTAACACCTTTGGTAGGGAGTCCAGCTGTATAGTGCCTTTTAACCTCATTTTTGGGAGTTCTCACTATTGTAAGCTCTTTGTAAGACGAAACTCTGTTGAAATATTAAAATTAAATAAATTTATTGTGTTTATAGTTTTCTACCTTCTTTTTATTTTACTAACTGTTACACTTACTGTTCCCAGAAGTGGGATAAGAAGTGAAAACTATGAAGCATTGTCCCTTCAATATGCCAAGAAAATGCCATAATGTTCGCCCTCAAGAATGGAGTGAATCACCATGTAAAGATTCATCCAAAAAAAGCGACACTGAAGACGAGGTCACACCTCCAAATACTCCTCCGGCACGGGAAATCCTTAGAAGTCTATTGGAAACCGAGGTACAAAAGGCAATGCAAGAGTTAGACGAAGAGTTACCCCGCGTAACCACAGGAAAACAACACCTCGCGGCCTCACTTATTCCAGAGTTCGAACCCGATAGTGAAGAATGTAGTACTCTGCAACGGCATGGCTCAAAAAAATAGATCAACTCGGTTAAATTCACGGCTGGAGGGAAACTACAAGGTCGTTTTACCTGCAACATAGACTAAGAGGTCAAGCAAGACGATGGTACAATCGGCTTGATGAGTACGATTATTCCTGGCAAGAATGGAAGCAGATGCTGGCGCGTCCTTTTCCTAAACATCGCAATTTCGGAAACATGTTAGAAGAGATTATGAGCAGAAAGAAACTACCAACGGATTCGATGACGAAATACTACCAAGACAAAGTGGCCATGTGCTTCCGGTGTAAGTTGTCTGACAACGCAACAGTCTCCTGCATCATTCGTGGTCTACTATCATCACTACAAGCGAACGCGAGAGCATATCAGTGCGAGCATCCCGAAGAATTATATGAAGGTTTCCTTTGTGCGCTGGATGATTATCAACCGCCGTCAACGTCAATTGGAACACGTGTGCAAAATAAAGATACCAGCAATCGACAGGTAATCGATAAAAATATATTAACGCTGACATTGATCCATGTCCGCTCCGGAAAACCGGCCACATATTACGTAACTGCCTTTATCCAGATTCGCGAACATGCTTCAAATGCGGCAAGCAAGGCCACATTGCTACGCGCTGCGCAATCGCTCTGAAACCTGCAACAGCGGTTGAAGGTAAAGTTACGTTTACAAAACCACAATAAGATTTACGAAAAAGCGGTAAAAATCAACAGCATTCACGTTAAATCTTATATTGACACCGGCAGCCAAGTAAATGTACTATCTATCCACGTGTCGAGACTATTGGATTTCAAAATTAGCCCGAACAACATCATCTTAAAAGGATTCTCGGGAGAGCATTTACCCAGTTGCGGAGAGGTAGCTTTCAAACTAGAGATTGATAACATGCATATCCCTTGCAAGGCTCATTTAACAGACGTAGATATGGGGAACATCAATCTTTTGGTTGGACAACCCATCATCAACAGTGATGGAATGACCTTAGAGGTCAGGGAAGGAAAAGCCACTCTGAAACAAGACATTAACTATACTAGACAAATGAATGCGATTGAAGAATGCGCTCGCTTTATGGTCGTCACTACAGAAAAAGAGTCTCTATTGCCTGGACTTTCCATCAATTTATTAAAAATTTTGCATTAATTGCTCGCCCATTAACCGACTTAACAAAGAAAAACGTAACGTGGAATTGGGGCCGTGAACAATCTAATAGTTTTGAACAATTAAAACAATGTTTGTGTACAAAACCTATACTAGCTTTATATGACCTTGCATACCGACGGAGATTCATACGGATGCGTGCAAATCAGGTATCGCAGGCATTTTGTTGCAAAAACAAACTGATAATTCATTACGCCCCGTTATGTATTTCAGTAGGGTAACGAGTAAAGAAGAAAGCATGTAGGTATAATAGCTACGAGCTTGAAACTCTTGCGGTAGTTGAATCGTTGCGTAGATTTAGGGTGTACTCGTACATCGTAGGCAAACATGTCAAAGTCGTGACTGATTGTACAGCTATTCGTGCCACTTTTACCAGTAGACACTTCAAAAGGTTATCGTCTGATAAACCGTTTAGGCACATCTTAACCTCCGTTGCATGCCCGCGAGCGAATGGTCAAGTGGAACGCACCAACCGTACCATATTGAATGCCTTGCGCGCCACAGATCCTAGCGAGGCTGCAAATAATTGATTGAACAGCTTACCTGATATTCTCTGGGGTATTAATAATACCGCGAATGAAAGTACAACCTACAAGCCCTATGAATTGATGTTTTCCAAAAGCTCAAGGCCACGTTGTGACATTGTTACCAATCAAAATGTCAGTGAGCCAGTGGAGGTTAGGCGTAACAAAGCCAGTACACAGTTAAGAATAGCCAATAGGATGAAACGTAACTTTGATAAGAAACGCAAAACAAGTCGTGTCTATAAAAAGGGGGATTTTGTTCTTTGGCGGCAAGCACCAACAAGTAGTGCGACTAAGGTGAACACTAAACTTGACGACGTCTTCTCAGGTCCATATCGTAATCAAGGTGTTGGGCAATGGCAGATATAGGATTCGAAATATTAGGGGATTCCGAGGCAACAGGGCCTTCACAGGCCTGGTTGCAGCGGACTCCTTGAGGCCATATCACAGTACGGTTCCCATATCTGACAGTGCCAGTAGTTCCGATGAACAACTGGAAACCGAGGACCTTATTACCATAAGTTAACTAAGCTTTCTCCCATTGCGGAGCAATTGTTGTTTCAGGACGGTCGAATGTTACCGCCACACCGCCACCTTTGCAAAATTCTGTGTGTATCAACGCAAACATAACACAAAAAAATGTATCACCTCGAATCCGACAGCTTCCACATCATCACCGGGCTGTTCGCGACATCCAGATGGTGTAGGAGAGTAAGCTTCAGGTGACGACACGCGCATGTCTTCCCTATACATACAAAAAGCATATATTAGTCTATTGCCCACATCTTTCTCTTAAAACATGCACTAGTGTGCTTGTTAAACCATTAGAACCGAAATCACAAAAAACGCAATACAAGTGTAAATCAGACAAAGAAAGTGAGTTTAGTACAAATCAAAACATACATAATACCAGTGTTGAATCAAGCATGAAAAACATAATACCAGAGGTATTAGCGGCATATAAAAACATATTATTTAAGTTGACTGATATACAGTATACATTAATATTGTCAATATCGAGCGGGTCCAACAGATCGCAGAGTCAGACGAATAAATACTTATTAATATATATGATCGGTTCCATAGAAATGAATGATACATTTACTATCTTATTATTTATATTTGACAACTATTAATAATTAATGTCTATATAAACCCGTCTAAAAATATTTTAAGCGTGGTCCTTCCCCGGTCGAGCCAACCCATTCGTGCTACAACTATACTACTAATATAGCTGCAGCATGGTCATATAAAAACATATGACTGTATATTGACTGCATACATGACTGAGAAGAATTACATCTCATTAAACTTTACTAACGGCGTACATTTATTCTGCACTTGATTATGGTCTTTTACTTTGGGGTAACAGTACAGAACAGTACAGCCCAAAAGAAATGTATTCGAACTATGTATGGTTTGGCACCAGATTCATCGAGTAAACCGTATTTCAAAAATTACACATTTTGACGCTGCCATGTATGTACATCTTAACTTTAGTATGTTTACTGTACAGAGGAACTTGAGGCATACTGAAAGACTGAGCCATAGTGTAAAGCACTAGCCTATATAGGAAAAATTGTTCACCTATGTGTATAAAAATTTTCAATGCACTGCCTACAGAGTTTCAAAAGTTGTGTTCGCAGGATTGTTAAACAATGGCGCTTCTACTCTGTTGAAGAATATTTAAAATTTATGATTAGAATTAGACATTGATATTAAAATGAACTATGTAATTACAATTATATTATTTTAATTAAATTAAATGTATTATTGATTTTGATTGATTAATGATTATGACGGATTTGAAAATATGTTATTTATTATTATTCGTTGTGAAAATGTAATTTATGTATTAGAATTTTAGATAAATATTTGCAAAATTTTTATATTTGTATTGACTGATACAATTAATATTGTTGTTATTGAAGGGGTCTAACAGATCACAGTCAGACAAATCAATACTTGGCAATATATATGATCGGGTCTCTAGAAATTAGTGAATGACTCATTTACTATTTTATTATTTATATTTGACAATTAATAATTTTATATATATATATATATATATATATATATATATATATATATATATATATATATATATATATATATATATATATATATAGATATATATACAACAACACATATATTTACAACTGCATATATTTACAGACGCGTCGGAGAAGGCTTACGGCATTGATTTATATGATTTATTAGTACAATAAAAATACTTATAAAAATATGTTTTATTTCATCATTATGTTTACTTCTATTCATCCGATAAGCTTTGTATCCTTTTTTAAGGAGTTTTCATTTTCTAAGGGACGCAATAAAGATTTTAAAATAAAATATACTTTTTTAATATAAAAACAATTAACTGCAGCTTAAAAAACTCATTTCTATTGCGTATTTTAGGTAAAATTTCATATAGTAAGCCACACCAACCCGTCATTGCATGTTTGTGTGTCTATCTTTACCTAATCGTAGCGACGATATTGTTTTCGCAGCTTGTGTAAGTGAGATAGATATATATGTTTATTTAAAATTGTTATTAGTTTCAAGGCTACGTCGTCGCGTTTGGACAGTGGTTACACTTTTTTCGACGCGCGGTAATGTGGTTTGCTCCTCTAGTGTAGGCATGTCGATTCACTCTTAAAAATCGATCTCTGAATCGAATTTAATCGAAGATACTAGAATCGATTATCAATTAAATCGATGATTAAAGGATCGATTTTCGATTAATCGAGACATTTTCAAACTTAAAATTTCCAGAATTTGCAATTATTTCTTTAATTGAACATTATTATATTTTTTAAAATAAAATATTAGTAGTCTTGTTAATTAATATTACTAATATTTCTTTTAAATCGATTTTCGATTAATCGCGACATTTTCAAACATGAAATTTCAAGAATTTGCGATTTTTCTTTAATTGAATTTTAATATATTTTTTTAAATAAAATATATGTATTCTTATTAATTAACATTACTAATATTCCTTTTCACCACTCCTGGTAAGCTTGAAATGCTTATGTTAGGAGTGATTCGCACATACGCCACACAATCCCGTTTCTTACAAAGTGATTCCATGTATCACTTTTATTTCACATTTTAGGCTAAAAACAACAACAATACTTTATTAAAAGTGCAAACTGTAACGTACATTTCTCGATAAATCTGTTTCAATCTAATAATTCACTATTTATCAAATTGAAATGAATGCTACACGAACACAAAACTGGTTATTTCCTTACTATAAACCTCTATATATAATATTTATTTACAGTATCTAGGTATTTAAAAAGTACTCTGTCTGTACTTACAGCTCACAGTATGTATGTTTTTGATAATAAATAAAGTAAATTCAAAAGTTAACAGTTCAAACAGGTTCACAGATATAATATTATATTGTAGTATCTATGCATAATTATGTATTCTTTTTTCACAGCACAGATTAAGTTAGACCAACATTTCACAGGTAAGATTTGAATGAGAATTTTAGAAATGGAAATAAAATGACAACTTTTCGATATTATTGGATGCATTCATAAATATTTATTTTATTCAAATATATATTGCGTTCAAATTATCAACCAAGTGCGAACAGTTGTTTTTGCGTTCCCAAACAGCAAAAAAATTAAAAAACTGCGGTATCTTACCTCAGCCAGTTTGGGAATTTTATCGCTAGTTCTTGAATCAGATCAATCAGTCAGATTCAAGAGGTTTTTGGATCGATTCAGTGAATCGATGCAGTGCTCCGAATCGATCTAGAAAATCGATTATTTTACTCCAAAGAATCGTTTTTTGATTAATCGATTTTAGATCGACATGCCTACTCTAGTGTTGTATAACTCAATGGCTTATGGCGGGTGCGTATATGTTAGATGCTTAGACGTCTTTGAGTATTTTAATACTCAAAGTTAGACGTTGATGATACAGTTACTACACGCCTTCTTACTTCCAAAAGCAAGATAGCCCCATTGAAAACGGTTAAAATTCCTCGATTAGAGCTTTGCAGTGTACTACTGGGAGCGAGGGTAGGCAATAAATGATTGGCAAAAAATGGTCAATAAAAAAATCACACTGCCCTTTTATTAAACTAAACGAAGATTTGTTGACGAACAACAATCGTATTAACCTTGACTTGAACTTGTTTTTTTAATTTTATATTGAAAAAAAAAAAGAATATGCACGCAAGTTTTAAAGAAATATATGTCTAAGACCCGTCCCCAGACCGCGTCGCACTGCAGCAGTGCTATGTGGCCAACTGAACTGATCCTAGAGACCAGCCAAGCTATGGTCGTCTTAACAGGCAGAGCTTAAGTGACTTACAGTTAAATTTTTCATAAAATTTATATTATAGTCGAAATTATTTCAGTACATAGTTACTAAGTTACATACATAATTTACATAGTTACTAATTTTTTTTTCGGAAGGTTTTGGCTGGCGAAATGACGGTATACCGGATTTGTAGGTGGTAAAATCAAGCTGTACTGCATTATAGGTGCAGCAGGAGTTGTTGGATTTACCCTGAAAGACCACTTCTTCTTTTGATGCTTCTAGGGAGTGACTAGAACCTGAAATGTCTGGAGGAACTGATAATGAAAAAAAAAACTTTTTCAGGTAATAAGGCATTGTATGTTAGTCCTTACGGGTAACGACTCATCTGTATTTTAATTTATAATTGAGGCGAAAATGTGAATGTCTCTTTCTGCATTATCTTACCATCTGAGTGGACTATATCCTCGCTTGTATAAAAATTAAACAATGCACTTAAGGTACTCAATCTACAATAGTTTAATATTTAAATAAATTAAAACTTAATTTACCGCTTTGCCTTCCACCATCGAACAGCCAGACGTTTGGCGAGTCTCCTCCACCCTTTAGTTTTTGACTTACCTCACATTAAAACTAAATAAAAAAAAAGTTTAATAGCAGTAGAGCCATGCAGCAGTTATATTAGTAGTATAGTTGTAGCACGACCGGGGAAGGACCTCTATTGCTGTATTTCAATGGTGTGGTGAGTGTGGAGAAACGGTGACCCTTTTAACTGGAAACGAGGCATTTTATCTTGGTCCTTACGGGTGACAACGCATCTGCATTTTAATTCGTAATCAAGGATAGATGTGCATAATTTTTTTTGAGTTTATTAGTTATTTGCAAACAGAAATATTTTTTATAGGAAATGGATGACGAGCAAGCACACAGTCCACCTGATGGTAAGTGGTTCCTGTGGCCCATAGAAATCTACATCCATCCTCGTTTGCGAATCAAATTGAAGATGCGTTGTCAGCCTTGAGTACTAAGATGGAATGCCCCTTTTCCAGTAAAAAGTAGAGTTTTATTACATTTTTTGTTTGAACCTTGACCTAAAAATTCAAGGTAGGGCTGTCCTCCGTACGAATCAACGTACAAGTACTACAGGTTCATTGGAGAAAACATCCACGACTAATTATCTGAACTGATCTGAAATAAAAGCAATGTTTGCCAGAATTACTCAGCGCTTAGTTCACTTCTTAAGTCCTTTCAAGTTACTATTAAGTAGTAGGAGTTCTACTCTCAAAGAAAATCCGTGACAGAATATTTGACTTAAACCAAGGTGTGTCTTTTTGCCGCCAAATATAATAGTTTTTACGTGGTAGAGCATACTGCGCTATATTAACAGTATAGTTGTAGCACGAATGGGTCAGCTCGACCGGCAAAGGACCACGCTCTCACAGAATACCAGCGTAAAATAGCGGCTCCATGCTGGTATATTTCGTAAAGTGCATGTGGAGAACCGGTGATCCATTTTCCTAGAAACGAGGCATTCCATCTTAGTCCTCACGGGTGACAACGCATCTGAATTTTAATTCGTAGTCGAAGATAGATGTAGATGTCTATGGGCCACGGCAACAATTTACCATTAGGTGGACTGTGTGACCGTTAGTCACCCTTATACTATAAAATTTTAGTTTCACCTTAACTCGCCTTGAACATTGGTAGCATCCCGTATATCGCCGGTAATATCGGTGGAAGAAAATCTACTATCATACCGTGAGTGTCATGTGAGGCGACTGAGGAAAATGCAACACGAGATGGCAGAAAATTTCTAAAAAAAACAACTCAAAATAATAATAACTGCGGTTGCGAACCCCCTGCCAAGCGTGGTGAGCGGTGACACAGAGGAGACCTCTATGAGGCAATCTCTGAGATAGCTATGGTCAGCAGTGAACTTGTGATGGGCTGTAATGAATGAATGAATAGATCATACCTAGGTGCAAGATCTTAGGCAAGAATTCCAATTGTTTGACCAACTCTTAAGAAACTTCTTCAAATCTTGAGTTGTCTCCAAAATTTACCCAGTAAAACACCATTAGCCTGAAAACTTACCAACCACGTGGTGGTATCTCTGTATTATGGCTGTAGCACGAATGAAGTGGGCTTGACCAGAAAAGGACCACTATTGCGCAGAGTACCAGTCTTCGTTAGCGCTATAAATTTGCTGTGTTGATTATAGTCGGTGATGACAACCGGGAGCGCATTTTACTGGTGACGAAATTTTCCCTACTTTTTTCTTAAGAGTGATTTTTAATCAAGAATAGTGTTGACGTCTACGGACTCCTGCATATACTATCTGTGCCTAATCTGCCAAGGTTAGAAACCGCAGTATTGTTATCTACTGTTACTGCCCATCTGCTGTATTAGTTTTCCCTCTGTCGCCTCTATGGTATAGACCCAAGGGATGGCATGTGGTAGTGTTTTCTCTTATGCGCCTACCAAATCCACAGGCACCTGTAATCCTATCATCACCTATATTCTTTATCAAACATATAAACATTTTTAATTTAGATGATTGCTTTTAGTTTAATAAGTCATACTACATAGCTGGTTAGAAATAACTTGAGAGAAAAAAGTTCTACATTTCTTACATTCTTTAAAAAGCACACAGTCCTGCGGTTAGTTACACAGATACTTAATGGTAAGTGAATACTATGTCCCATACACATCTATATCTATCCTCGATTAAAAATCAAATGCAAACACGTTGTAACCCCTGATGACCAAAATGGAATGTCTTGTTTCAGAAAAAAGGGTCCTGGGTTTTACATTCACCGTACGAAATATGTTATGCTGGCATTCTATGAGAGCGTATCCCTTCCCACAGGCTCATACGTGCTAAAACTATAATACCATAACTGCAGCATGGCTCTACCCCGTAAGATAACTTTTCATAAGAAATTATTATGGATGCCTTTAAATCTACTTAGATACGAAATTTAAATTAAACATCCTTTACACTCGGTCGCGTGAAATTGAAAACTGTTCTAATTGCTTCCACTTTAAGCTGAAATAGATTTCTGAGTAGTGAACGCTTGATATTCATTCATAACTAAGCGAATTAAAGGACGTTTGGATTTTGAAACTATGAATTTACTAAAATTAAGCCGTATTTGTAATAAACATGAAATGATTTAATATTGACGATGGATTCATTTGAATCTCAACAAGTATTATAAAAACTAATACAGCAGATGGGCAGTAACAGTAGATAACAATACTGCGATTTCTAACCTTGGCAGATTAGGCACAGATAGTATATGCAGGAGTCCGTAGACGTCAACACTATTCTTGATTAAAAATCACTCTTAAGAAAAAAGTAGGGAAAATTTCGTCACCAGTAAAATGCGCTCCCGGTTGTCATCACCGACTATAATCAACACAGCAAATTTATAGCGCTAACGAAGACTGGTACTCTGCGCAATAGTGGTCCTTTTCTGGTCAAGCCCACTTCATTCGTGCTACAGCCATAATACAGAGATACCACCACGTGGTTGGTAAGTTTTCAGGTTAATGGTGTTTTACTGGGTAAATTTTGGAGACAACTCAAGATTTGAAGAAGTTTCTTAAGAGTTGGTCAAACAATTGGAATTCTTGCCTAAGATCTTGCACCTAGGTATGATCTATTCATTCATTCATTACAGCCCATCACAAGTTCACTGCTGACCATAGCTCTCTCAGAGATTGCCTCATAGAGGTCTCCTCTGTGTCACTGCTCACCACGCTTGGCAGGGGTTCACAACCGCAGTTATTATTATTTTGAGTTGTTTTTTTAGAAATTTTCTGCCATCTCGTGTTGCATTTTCCTCAGTCGCCTCACATGACACTCACGGTATGATAGTAGATTTTCTTCCACCGATATTACACGGCGATATACGGGATGCTACCGATGTTCAAGGCGAGTTAAGGTGAAACTAAAATTTTATAGTATAAGGGTGACTAACGGTCACACAGTCCACCTAATGGTAAATTGTTGCCGTGGCCCATAGACATCTACATCTATCTTCGACTACGAATTAAAATTCAGATGCGTTGTCACCCGTGAGGACTAAGATGGAATGCCTCGTTTCTAGGAAAATGGATCACCGGTTCTCCACATGCACTTTACGAAATATACCAGCATGGAGCCGCTATTTTACGCTGGTATTCTGTGAGAGCGTGGTCCTTTGCCAGTCGAGCTGACCCATTCGTGCTACAACTATACTGTTAATATAGCTGCAGTATGACTCTACCACGTAAAAACTATTATATTTGGCGGCAAAAAGACACACCTTGGTTTAAGTCAAATATTCTGTCACGGATTTTCTTTGAGAGTAGAACTCCTACTACTTAATAGTAACTTGAAAGGACTTGAGAAGTGAACTGAGCGCTGAGTAATTCTGGCAAACATTGCTTTTATTTCAGATCAGTTCAGATAATTAGTCGTGGATGTTTTCTCCAATGAACCTGTAGTACTTGTACGTTGATTCGTACGGAGGACAGCCCTACCTTGAATTTTTAGGTCAAGGTTCAAACAAAAAATGTAATAAAACTCTACTTTTTACTGGAAAAGGGGCATTCCATCTTAGTACTCAAGGCTGACAACGCATCTTCAATTTGTTTGCGGGAAAATATATATATATATATATATATATATATATATATATATATATATATATATATATATATATATATATATATATATATAATTTTCCCGCAAAGGTTCCCGCGCGGAACCGTTGCGGGAAAATTACAATTAAATAAATTACAATCATCATTTAAAACGATGGATCTTAACCGTGAACATTTGCGCGCTGTGATCTATTACGATTTTAAATTTGGCTTAAGTTTACAAAGATTACAATCAGTATTAATGGACTCAGCTCCATCGCGCGCAATCATTTTAAGGTGGTCTGCTGAATTCAGAAGGGGTAAAATTACCCTTAAACGTGACCAAAAACCGGGACCCGGAAAACAGCAGTAACAGCAGAAAATTTATGGACTACTGAAATGTTGGTGCGAGAAGACCCACGAATCACATATACGAACATCGAAAATATTGTAGGTATTAGTTCGGGGGGCATTCGTACCATCCTACATCAACATCTTGGCGAGGAAGCTTTGTTGTCTATGGATCCCTCGTTTGCTCTTTGGAAGCGAAAAACGGACTCGTGTGGATTGGTGCCACGAAATGCGTCTATGTTTTGAAAACAGAGCATCTAGGCGTGTTTCAGAAATCGTTGCTGGTGATAAGATATGAATCTATCAATATGATCCGGAAAATAAAAGACAATCATCGGTATGTGTTTACTCAGAAGGACATTTACCGACAAAACTGGTGGTGGCTAGTTTTTTTTTCCCGGAGTGGATATTTGTAGGCGTCAATGCTAAAAGGTCAGTCAACTTTAAATAGTATACTACATTTGCTATTTAATGTTTTTCAAGTCATGCGGGACAAAAGACCAAAGACCGGGCTTCGGGGAATCATGCTCCATCACGATAACGCCTCTTCACATACCTCCCTTCGAACCAAATCATTTATTGAGGAATCTGGTACACCCACACTACAGCCCCAACTTAGCTCCTTGTGATTTCTTTTTGTTCCCAAGAGTCAAAGAAATAATAAAAGGCAAGCTTATTTCGAGCGCCGAAGAAGCCGTGGCTGCCTACACAGAAGCGATTTCCGACCTGTCAGATCAAGACAAGTGTTTTCAGAGTTAGTTTAGGCGAATGGAACTTTATATAGAGCAGGATGGAGAATATTTTGAAAAGATGTTAAAATAAATATTAATAGTATCTAGAATACGTTTTGTATATACCAAAACTTATTGAGACTCCTACGTAGATGCGTTCTCACCTCTGAGGACTGCCTCGTTTCCCGTAAAAAGAGTCTCCGGTTCTCTACAATCAACATACGAAATATAACAGCATTAAGGTGCTATTTTACGCTGGTATTCCCTGAGAGTGTGGTCTTTTCCGACCTACTTGTGCTACAAACATAATATAGCCGCAGCATGGCTCTATCATAAGAGAATTATGGAATAAAATACATTATATATATATAACTCTTCGACATACATAACTATTTTATACTAGTGATGCATAAAGAAAATGCAATTTCGTGTCCAAAATTTGATAAGTTCCTTCATTCGAAATCATAAAAAAACATTGTAGCACGTCCCGTTAAGGCTGAACTACGTCGTTAAAAATGTAATTGCTGCACGAATTTTTAAAGGCTATTACAGACTTGTAATATAAAGTGCAGTAGGTACGGAGCAAACAAAACTTAGTACATAATTAGTTTGCAACGGGCTATTTCCCGCAACTCTATGTCCAAAGCACGCATTTTGTGTGTAGGCAAGAGTTTGTTGGAGTGAGAATTATGTATTTAGTCGAGCCATGGGATGTCCTCGACAAAGTTCAGCTATCCCCTAATGTTCGGCGCGCCGAGATACCCTTGCAAGTGGCGGCCTTCAGACATACTAGCAGTACTTGAGCTGCCGTTTGTTCTTACTTCTATAAATTCTGCATAGGGGACTGTCTTTTATTTATACTCGTAGAATACAAACACACAGTGCGTTAATGCTTCGTTAACCCTGAGGACTAAAATAAAATGTTTTGTTTTCATAAAAAAATCTCTAGTTCTCTATACTTATAATATGAAACACTGCAGTATTAAGCTTTCATTTTACGTTGGTAATCTGTGAGAGCTACTAAGGTAACATTCCGGGGTTGGAATTTAGCCAGTTTTGGAAATGTAGTTAGCAAAACGTTTCTTTTAGAAAATAAGATTGAGATTAACAACGTGCGAAAAAGTCAATGTGTAACGAATGTTCCTAGAGATTTATGACTTATCTCTCGAACGTACAACTCTCGGACAATATTAGATAAATAGGTGTTTTTAAAATTATTCTTATTAACTTAAGAAAAAGTTCTATTAAGATAGTAGATGAATGTTGGGTATACTATTATACGCCCGAAACAAAAATACAGCCTAAGCAGTGGACTGCAAAAGGGAAACCGGCTCCAAAAAAAGCAAAAACTGTTTTTTGATCTGGGAAAGTGATGACGATAGTTTTTGGAATAGTCATGGGATTATCTTAATCGATTATCTACAAAAAGTAAAAACGATTACAGCAGCATACTACGCATTATTACTTGACAAAATGAAGGCAGAAATTGCGGAAAAACGACTACACTAGCAGAACAAGAAAATCCTGTTTTACCATGATAACACAGATCTAGCCCAAAACAACTTCTTTTTTTTCTTTATCTAAAAAACGAGGACAGTATGTAGAAAAATAAAAATAAATTTTGAGAAAACTTAGGTTATATCTGTCTCATGTCAGATCCTTTTCAGACCACCCACATAAAATGTTAATTCAAATGTGCCCAGAATTGTCACGTATATAAGTTGTAACTTTGCTTTTTTACTTCTACGAAAAAGTTGTACACACATTAGAATTTAGGTATTGATACATATTTTAAGTAAAAGACGTAATAAATCAAATTATAAATCTTTTCAAAATAGCCTTCAAAAATTATATTTTTTCTTTACTTTTATAAAATATTAAAAGAGCTACTTTTTTCTTGATAAAAATATCAACATTAAACTTTTACAATTTAAAAACACTTAATATAGCACAATATGACGTCCCTATAGAATGGATCATCCAATCTCGTCAGAAAGTAATTACGAAGGCTAAGCTCTTCAGCTATGTATGGGCCACCGAGTCGAATACCTTTCTATAGTCTATCCAGACCGCGGAGAAGTTTCGACGGTTGCGTTTACCCATTTTGCAAATAATCGCGTCAGTGACGAGTGGTTCCATGACTACCGCCCTAACACGACATCAGTTTTGAGCACGCAACATCACCTGATTTAAAACCCGGTGACGAATGATTTGCATACTCAAAATGGATGTTAGTGTCCTTTATATGGTGGGTTGATACGTAATAAGGTGGTATTTGCTTGGATCTGTGGAATCCCGGTCTTTAGAAACCAAATAAGTGATCCAAGTAGTGAAGAGCCTCGAAGGTGATTTTTGGTCGAGAGCCTCTTGAAACTGACAGCCGAGCACAGCGTGACACACCAAGAAACCTTTCAGCCAGTAGTGATGCAACCCGTCGAGCCCCAGACATTTCCAGTTCAGAGCTCTACGGACCGCCTCAGTTACGTTATCCAGCGTTATGATGACGGGATCAATGGGCGTAACACTCTCACACTAACTCGTCACAACTTCAGTCAAGGTCTGTGATTTACGGGCTCTTACCAGAGATCGCGCCAGAATACGACAGTGTTGGTCTGACTTGGTGCTGGGCTCGTTCCACGTACCATTGGTCGCTCCAATGATTCATAGAGCTTCTTCTGATCACTATGGAAGAGACAATTCTGGTTGAACCTTGTCAACCTCTCGGTATATCACCGAATCCGCTTTCGCCAAGCAGCGATTCTCTGTTTCGTATCATATATGCGCTCCCTCAGTTTTTGCATTATATCAGGCTGGGAAAAACTGATACCTGTCCAAGATAACGCTATCCTGACGGTGCGCACAATTCTTTGCCTGTTCATCAATTCTTATTATCCAGGCTGGGATGGCTCTATTTTATCTACTAGCACGTCCAGCCATTGGGAGATTTGCGTCGATAAAACGACATACTGCCGTTGTGGCGCCAAAAAGAATTGAGTCTGTTTCGCAAAGGTTCCCGTCCGGCTTCCAAATTGGTCACCAGCATTGGCTTGCATTGGGTTAGCGAGAAAGTTGCAGTCGATTTTCGAGAGGCGTACTGCGCTTTTCCACAATCGCTCTTTTCCAATGTACTCCTTATTTGCTCTAGTTCTAGTTCCGAGGCGACTGTTCCATTATCGTCTGAATCAACCAGAACTGGGAGATTTACAATGGTATCCACGTGTGCAGGTTGCTCTGCAAACTTGTGGTGTCGCATCCTCGGCCGTAGTATTTTCATCCAATGATGGTAGAGCCAGATGGTAGAGCATCACGTCGTAGTCGTTCGAGTTCGGTGCTATCAAATATGTTTGAGCGCTGGATATACCGATCTCGGTCTGCCAGTTTTTGCTCGGTGAAGCTAACAGATGGCTCCAGCTCAGCAAAAATCGATGTATCCTAGCCCGGTAAGCAAAACCTCCAATTTCTCCCCCTTTCGCCCTAAAATACAGCCGTAATGCGTTGATATTTATCTGCATTTTCCAACACATTCGACGTACTCCACCAGTGGCGGGTGCCTATTGCTGAGCCCGCGAAGATCCTGCCGACATCAATCAGCTGAATCGGTAGGGATGATGAATGCAAGAAGCTGCTGAATGATCTTTTGTGTTCCATCATTAATTTAATGAGCGTCAGTTAACGTGAGAATCCCAAACCCGGCACCGATTCATGATGAAGTCATGTGCACAAGCGAAGTTTTGCACCTTCAACTGCTGAAGTACGGCACTAACATCTCTCGGCAAGGTGCTGATTGATTGCGCTGATGTAGCAATTTTGTCACATAGCCATTACGTCTGCGTTACTGTTATTATTATTATCTCTTACTATTTTAAGTGATAAATTAACTTTCAATTCAACTTAAATGTAAGTATGTTTCACCTGGACTGCAGGTTCGTTTGTCATTTCAGTTTAATAAAAAAATACGCAAATTGAAATAAATGTACACAAAATAAAATCAGGAGTTTATCGAGGTGTGAAAACAGAAAATTTACGAACAATTGAACAATTTCAAATGGCACGCCACGGGAAGGAAAACTGAAGATTGGGTGACATTTTTACAAAACCAATTTTGTCAACGGCTCAAATAAAAATATTTAATTTCGAAATTATCCACAAATTGCTATTATAATTTTTTATTTAAGGTAAGGGCTCCTTTTTCTTAAAAGAATATACTCTTATAAAAAATCTAATAATTTCAAATAAGCAGACCGTACCGTTATCAATTTTGACTACTGAGACGATTACAAAATATTATTCAAAGGCGTTAATCGACTGAACGTCTGGACAGCCTTCGAAATATAATTAGTAGGTGTTATCAGTAATGACATATAGAGCTGTTTAGCGCTCCTGCAGTGCTGCTCTTTTGAGGATGCTTAAAGTCGCTCAGTGAACTGATTGATAGAATACGTAATGAAGAAACACAACACGTAATAAAATCGATAAATGACCACATAGTCCAATTGATGGTAAGTTTTATTCAGTACGAACGTGAACTTTTCCTGGTAGACTCATTTATGCTGCAGCTATACTTTTTTATTTTAAAGAATCACCAGGTTATCACCCTTAAATAAACGAGCATATAAACCACCTGATGTTAAGTGCTGTTGCCTATAGAGATCTACGTCTATCCTCGATTAAGAATCTAAATGTAGATATTTTGTCAACTCTGAAGGCTAAGAAGAAATGCCTCGTTTCTATTAAAAAGGTCTGTGGTTCTATACATTCACCGCACAAAACATTAAGTTACTATTTTACGCTGTCCTACCCCGGTCGCCCCGACCCTAATATAGCTGCAGCGTGTCTACCACATACACATCTCCAGCGTAACTCTGCCATATCAAAAAAAAAAACTTAATTTATATACTAAGTTAATCACAGACAAATCGGCAACAGTGAACAGAAATACATTACATAACATCTTTCCATTGCGCGCGTAGTGTAGATAGACCCCAGGTTCTGTGATAATGAACATGCTAAGTGGATGCGGCAGCATGTTACGTTGAACATATCTCTCGGGTTGCTATTGTGTATAAGTGTTTTATATGAAATTTAAATTATTTTTATATCCTCGGTTTCAGAAATTTTTAGTTATATGAAATTAACATTCATAAACAACCGGTATAGCACTACAAATATAAGGCAGTTGTAGCCCAAAAGTAAATATAAAAAGAATATTAAAAACGTACTAATCGTGTATATACTTGTATTATCAATCTAAATAAGTATATATTATATGTGCTTGCCCCGTATATACAGAAAATATGTGCCCGTGTGTGTATGTGTATGTGCGTTATGCGTATGTATATATTTATGTATGTATGTGTATATATCTATGTATGTCTATATATTTTATATGTGTGTGTATGTATGTAATGTACTTAAGGTAGCCATTGAAAATCAGGGCTAGGATGACACATCTTAGCATTTTCTGAGTGGCAGTCCTATTTGGACCATTTCCCATTTAAAAAAAAGTTTTTTTTTTGTTTTTAGTTAGCTGTTCACTTTTTTAAAATGTATGTCATCATCATGTATGTCAAAACGATTTATTTTTCATTGTAAGTGTATAATTAAGTCTACCTATAAGAATGCCTAAACATAATGTTTGTTTTGAGTATTTAGTGCTAATTTGTTAAGAAATGGCCAAATAAATATCTCTTACTTTCTTTCTTTTTTTTACTTATTAATCGAGCATAAAAAAGAAATTACTAAATGAAATCTCCGGAGGATAACCTTTAAAAAATGCTATGGAAATTTGATAAAAAATTGCTCAATTCACAAAGGTAAGAAAGATACTTTGTGAATAATTGGATTATGTTTAGCCACGATTTCAAGGTAAATTTGTAGAAAGCATTAGCAATTTAGTCGATGCGATCCGTGAGTCCGCAAATAAAATACGTCCTTTTATTCCTTCGTTCATATCATTTTGTAAAATTATCAAGTTCTCATTTTTCTTAAATAGCTACGGGTTAATTATTAAAATTTCTCTTGACAAACCTGTACAAACATTGTACATCCGTTTTGTGCGGAAGCGAACCTGTGGTCTTGTAGCGTCGCGACCAAGTTTTTTGCTACTGCGTTACTGAGCCAATTTATCGTATTTAAAAAAATATATAAATGATTCGGAATGGAAAAAGGAACCCGAAGTATATAAAAATATTTTATTGGTAATAAAATAAAATATACTATTATATATAACTATATATATATATATATATATATATATATATATATATATATATATAGCGCTTGCCGTAAATTTCACAGTACGCGAGCATTGCAAGTTCGATTCATGCCGGTATCTCTAAAATTGTTAAAGTTTGTAAAAGTATACTTTGAAAATTGAGGAGCTTTGCAATTTGACTGGTTGTTTTTTGTATGTTTGTTACGCAAAATCTTCGTCAATTGTAGTAAAAAGTTTTATGCTCCAGGGGTCGCATATAAGTTTGAAGAAAACTATCCACCTCCGATACGACTTAGATATCTTCAAGAAACAAGTTTACTCATTTTAAAACCCAGCAACGCGCCTGCAATTCCCCTGGTGTTGCAGTTGTTCATATTCAGGGGAGAGAATACATTTTGATCGCTTAGAAGATGACAAGGAAGGCGGATGGTTTAAAAAAAAACGAAAACACAATTTCTTCATTTATTGCGGGCGTATAAAAAGACAGTAGTTGTAGATTTTTATGGAATGACCGATAATCTAATGCGGTGCGTTGTCTGTGGCGACAGAGTAATATTTTTAAGTACTAAATGTAAAATGCGAGAGTCTGTGTAACAAAATAACTACTAATTACGTCATTCATGAGCTCCTTTATCCTTACGGAAAATTGTTTTCCTCTTTTACTGATAACATGCAGTGTCCGATCGATATCTACATGTATCCCCAATTTAGAATCAGAATGTAGATGCGTTATCACCCCGAAGACCAAGGTAGAATGCCTCGTTTCCATTAGAAAGAGTTTCCGTTTCTCTACACTCACCATACGAAACACCGCAACATCAAGCCGCTATTTTACGCTGGTATTCGGCGAGAGCGTGGTGTTTCCCCCGGTCAAGACCCGGCCAACCCGGTCGACTTGTTCGTGCTACAACCATACTATAGATGCAAGGACTATTTGTAAGGACTTTTCCATCTGGTAGCCGTAGGGTTTGGATGACTTTTACGCGGCTACTATTCGGCTCGTAAGACCGTTTGTCTTTAAAATATTATTTAAGCAATATATTCATGTTTATATTTCACATAAGATGATCATCAAATTTTCACAAAAATTTTCTCATAACATAAGTTCAAAGTGCAAACTAACAAGTAAATAGTGTAATCTAAAAAGTTCGTTTGTTTTAATTTATGGAAACACAACGTAACACAAACAACTTAAAATGCTAAATTACTCTACAAAATTGTTGAACCCTGGCTTTAATTTCCTCAAGGCTCGTTGTTAGTTCAATAATAGCTCTATTTGTATACAAAATTTTGCGAGCATAATTGTATTACATTGTGAAAATACAGTTCACTCTTATCATTTAAGAAATAAGAATAAAAATGCGTTGAACAAAGGAAACAAAGTTGGCGTAGCCTAAGGATTAAGTAGAGAGAATTTTATGAGATATTTTGAATAAATAATGCAGGCGTCTAAAGCAGTCCCCTGTTGCCAAAAACCAAGTAAAACATAATTATTTGCTGCCATATAATGTGAATAATACAGAGCGGTACCGCGACGTCCATTTTGTGTTTAGCGTGTCCATTTTTGGTCTATCGCGATAAACTACAACGCGCATTGTGGCTAGGCATCTTCGCCATAGACCGTAGGCGAAATTTTGTCGCGATAATTCTATTGCGATCTGTGTGGCCTGGTCATCAGCCTTACGACACTGTTTGTATGAAGTTTTTTTTATTTTAGAATTAGAGTGACTAAAGAACACAGTCCACCTTTAGGAAATAGATTCTGTGGCCCATAGATATCTACTTCTACCCTCGGTTAAGAATCAAAATGCAGATACGTTGTCACTCCTGAGCAATAAGATGGAATGCCTCATTATATAAAAAGGATCTCTAGTTTTCTATTTCACCATACGAAATATGGCTGCACTAAGCTGCTATTTTACGCTGGTATTCTGTGAGACCGTGGTACTTCCCCGGTCGAGCCAAATGATTTCTGCTACAACCGTAATATAACTGCAGCAGAGTCATGCTGATACCAAGTAAAAATTATGATTTACACTGTATTACGTGCGGTCGGTCGCGTTTCTCCACATAATCGACCGGTGTAAAAGCCCGACCCTCGCGCATGGATCAGTGTTGCAGAGGGGATTTTCATTGTTAGACGTGCGTGTACGTTTTGTGTACTGTCACGGTAGTCATTGATGAAGATACTTACTATGTGGTGGATCCATTACTCTAGGTGACCGTCTGGGTAGGTAAAGGTGGTACCTTAAAATGCAGTGCTGTGTTCTAGTCTAAAAAGTATAGAGATCCAGTATAATTACAGTCTGTGAGGTATTTCTTCTTAGTACTCAGAGATGACAATGAATTTGTTTGGTTGCAGTAGCTACTTACAATCTCCTTAGAGGTAAACTGCTTATATATAGGGCACACTGGAAGCTTTGCACTCTTGGAAGCTCATAAATGGTATGATTTTAAAAGTTCACTCTCTTCGCAAGATTCCAATGCTAGTCTCCAAAATGTTTTTGGGGAGTTTTAGGGGCAGCATCTCATTTGAGCACTATAAGGTGCTGGTACGCAGAATTTTATCGCGGCCGTGTTAGTGTCTGGATGAAAGTTTATCGAGCAAATTGGCAATATTTTGAAAATAAGCCAAAGTAGGAGTACTCTTCATAGACGAGCATGTATGCGTAGGTATATTGATGTGACAGCGAAAGAGGTGTGTCAGAACCGTGCCAAATGGAAGTTTGTAGTCTCTGCCTACCTCTCTGAGTGACAGGCGTGAGTGTTTAAGTATGAAATGATTTTGTGTGAAAAAGACTAACAACATTAAATCCAGGGTTGTGAACCATGTACGTTTCACACTTCTCAAGCCAAGCGGTAGCATGCTGCTGCTGGTGGAGCATAACTACAGGTAGCATTTACTGATAGTTGTCTAGGTACCTCGCCCACCAATTTTGCATTCACCTACTTCTTTTAAGCGTGTATTCCTTTCCTCCGTCCCTTTTTAAAGTACAGAGTAACCGAAGTAGAAAATTATGTATTATATTTATTTATTTATAATACCATTTATTGTACACAATATACAAACAAAGGAATACACTGAATTATTTTTATTCTTTTGTTCAATTTTCAAATGGGGCGATTGCGGACGTCTGTATTTACCCCACCTCCCACGTCCGCAAATAACCTCGTCATAGTTTTTTTTACACCTGTGTTTTACTACTGTTTTAATATACATCTCTTAAGATTTTGTGACAGAGGTAACGTTTCGTTAATAAACATATCACTGCATATACACGTCAATGAAAATAGCCAAAAATTATAAGAAATACCATAAAACAGTGTGTCGGTACGTATCTCTCTCGAAATCGAAGAAGTACTTCGGCGTTGCGTCTTAACTACTATCCGTGCACTAAAGATAACCTATGAAAAATCATTATTGTAATTGCGAGACGTGAAAAGGGCCAACCTACTAGAAACACCAGCGTCCGGAATTACTTGGTGTGCGCAATCAGCCCACTCTCCCCATATTCAAAGAGAGTGCACCGATTTTTAACGTAATTTCAATTTACGAATACGATGTTTTGATTATTTATTATTTTAAGGTCCTATTAAATATGTATAAACATACTGTTGCGTGAATAAGTCAACTAGAGCCATCTAGTGTCAGGAACGAGAGCGAGGGGAGCTTTGCAGAAAATGACATCACAAATCTCTCAACCGACAGCGCCATCCGAAGAACTAAGTTTCTAGAAAATCTACACTCGCACACTCGTCCCTTTGCGCGCATTTACTTGAATATTCCGGATGCTTCTTTGCTAATTTAAATAAATAGGCGCTGCAAGATGCGATCGAGGCAGTATTGAAGTGGCGAAACAAGCGAAGCTTCGGAACGGAATAAAGTGAATTAGTGTGTTTAATTATTAGTGTTTTAAGTTTTAATTTGTGTAAAGTAAATTAAAGTGTTAATTTAGGTAATTTTATCGGAAATTTTTATTGTCACGAACCTCAAGCTCGTAACAATTGGTGTCAGAAGTGGGATAAAATCATGCCGATTTTACCTAAGTAGGAAACGGAGGGTGTCCGAACCCGAAGTCAACGCCAGCAGGAGACGGACCAACGAAGATTTGGTGGTGCAATGCCGCAGACGTCGGAGGGCCAGCCACCGGCTGCAGGCCCGTCGGTAGCTCCTACATCTGCAGCACCTGACTTAGGTGCTCTGATGGTGATGCTGCAGGAGCAGGCTCGCCGACAGGAGGAGCAGGCTCGCTGACAGGAGGAATAGGTCCGTCAGTTGAAAGAGCAGCTGCAGAGCGGACAGGATGAAAACAGGCCCGCCGACAAGAGGAACAGGCCCGCCGACAGGAGGAACAGGCCCGTCGGTTGGAAGATCAGCAGGTGGAACAGGCTCGTCGGTCGGAAGAGCAGATGCTCCTTATGAAGGCCCTTCATGCTACCTTTGGGAAAGAGATAAGGGAGGTGAAGGATAGGGTTGTTCAACATTACAACCGCCTGTCGGAAGCTGAAACCCAAATCAAGGAAGCTAAAACCTAAATCGACCAAGTGAACAATCGGGTTGATTACGTGGTGGCTGACGTGAAGAAAACGCTGGACGACCTCAAACTGGGTGATGGAACTACAGCTCCCATAGTAGCTACTACACCTTCGCTACGTGGGTTCAAAGTGCCACCGTTCGACGGGACTTCTTCCTGGTCAGCCTACAAAATCCAGTTGGAGGCTGTTATGAAGGCGAACGGCTGGAATAAAAGTCAGGCAATGACTGCTCTCACACTAGGCCTACGCGACCAGGCCTTAAAAGTTCTGGAAGCTCTCGGGGAGGAAGTGACTTATGAGCAACTCCTTGAGGCATTGGAGGCGAGATATGGCGACGCTCACTTGGAACATGTCTTTCGTGCGCAGCTTAAAGATCGCGTGCAGCGCATCAACGAAAACCTGCAGCAGTGGGCTCTAGAGGTGGAGAAGCTGGTGCGGAAAGCATACCGGTCTGTGCCTGCGCTCATTGAAGGGAACCTGGTGCAGACATTCATCGACGGCATCCGCGACCTGGAAGTCAGAGCTGCTGTGAGGCTCGGGCACCACGAGACGCTTAAGAACGCCTTGGCGCATGCACTGGAGGTGGAAGCCGTGCGGCAGGATCATCGTTCCCATCGCGTCAGGGAGGTTGCAGCAGCTACAGTTCGCGACCGCAACAGAGGATACAGCCCTAGGTGCTATGGCTGTGGGGGAAAAGGGCCACTTTCGATCCAGCTGCCCTAAGCGAACCCTAGAAAGGGAAGATGAAAGATCTCAGGAGGGTAGTGTGGCCAACAACACCGCCCAGCAGCAGCAGGGAAACGAGTAAAAGCCAGAACTGCGGGGCGGGTGCTGGCTGATGTTAAAAGAGCCCCAAGGATCTCGATCTCACAAACCCATGATGGGAACAGTCTAATCATCAAGGGCGAGGTCAACGGAATGCCGTGTAAACTGACCATAGACACTGGAGCCTCTCGTACGGTTGTTAGTTCCCAACTTATAAATCAGTTCCTTGGGGACTCCGCATACAACCGAGAACGCATTAATTTGGTAACAGCCACCGGTCAGCGTATACCCGTCCGTGGAGAGAAGGAGATAGAGTTGAAGCTAGGCAACGTGATCCACCTGCATAATGTCATCGTGACTGATATAATGGATGACTGCATCTTAGGCCTAGACTTTATGAGGAATAATTGTTGTGAGATCGACGTTAAGCAAGGTGTTTTGAAATGTGGACAGGAGGAACTTTTCATGGAAGGTGCGTTACCAGGGAACGTGTACAGCATTAAGAAGATTGTTCTTCCGCCGTAATCGGAAACGATTGTTCCGGTTAGTCTTCCTCGAAACGCTGGGCAAGCTCACCGTTGTGTACTTGTGGAAAGGGTAAACAATGACCTTCCATGGAAAGTAGCTCGAACCTTGATCAGGACCACTGACATCTCAGGAGTACGTGTGCTGAACCTTTGCGACCGGGCACAGATTATAGAAAAAGGCACACTGAATGGTATTTGTGAGGAAGTGGATTGGTTACGTCCCCAATGAGAGGCACCTCTCCAATGTCTGATTAAATCGTACCACCATTCCATCAGATTGCGGGTGATAAGAAGTCGTTCTTGTTTTATGAGTACCCATAACTCGGCAAGTTTCCTGGAATATTTGAGACTCAAAATTCCTTCCTCGATCGCTGTGAATCTCTAAAGGTACTCCAAAACGACAGAAGACTTCATGAACTAGTTTATCTGCAACTGTTGAGGCTTCTTGATTTGGAATGGCGAAGACTTCTGGCCACTTAGTGAAGTAATCCATCACAACCATGAAATACTTGTTACCGCTTTCACTCTCCGGAAACGGCCCCGCCACGTCAATGGCTATTCTCTCCCATGGTGCACCAACATTGTACAACTTCAATGCACCTCTACTACTAGTCTGAGGTCCCTTTGCAGCCGCACAACTTGTACATTTGCGACACCAGTCCTCGACATCCTTTCGACAGTTGACCCAATAAAACCGTTCTCGGATCTTCAGTAGAGTTCGTTTAACTCCCAGATGGCCTCCGGAACAATCATTATGGTACAGCTGTAGAACATCCGGTACTTTAGTTTTAGGGACAACCATTTGCAAATGACAGCTGTCTCCCCTAACATTTTCCCATTTACGGCACAGAACTCCATCCTGAAGCAGCAAGCTGTCCCACTGGGCCCAATAGCTTTTAGTGGTCGAACACATTGCTGAGACGTCGCTCCACTTAGGCTTGGGAGCACTGGCCTTTATCCATTCCAGAATCGGCTTGATGTCCGGATCTTCCTGCTGTGCATGTTGTAAGCTGTCCTTCCATTCGTTGCTGAGGTGGTCCGTCCTGAGCATCCTCACGGATACCTCTTCCTTACTCTCTTGCTTAGTACAATGGTTACAATCTTCAGGACAAGGTCTTCTTGACAATGCATCTGCGTTGCCGTGAGATTTTCCGCTGCGATGTTCGATCTCAAAGTCGTATTCCTGCAGTAGTTCAATCCACCTCGCAACTTGTCCTTCTGGATTTTTAAACTGCAATAGCCATTTTAGTGCAGCATGGTCAGTTCGTAAGTGAAACTTTCGTCCCAGAAGATATTTGCTAAAATGCTGCAACGACTTTACCACAGCGAGCAATTCGCGTCTTGTGACACAATAGTTTCTTTCCGGTTTTGACAACGACTTGCTGAAGTACGCTATCACGACCTCTTGATCACCATTCCGTTGCGACAACACACCGCCAAGTCCTATATCACTTGCATCTGTGTCAACTATAAATTCTTTGCTTGCATCAGGGTATCCCAAAAATAGGTGTTTTACACAGACGGTCCTTGAGCTCCTGGAATGCGATATTGCAACTTTCATCCCAGCAGAAATGTCGCTTCTCCTCGGTTAACTTGTGCAGAGGTTTGGCTATATCTTCAAAGTTCTTCACAAATCGCCGGTAATAGGAGCACAAACCCAAAAATGCTCTAACCTGCGTCTTGTCTTTTGGAACCGGCCAATCTTGACAGCGGCGATTTTCTCTGAATCTGTGAGGATACCTTCTTCCGATACTACAAACCCCAAAAAAGTTAACTAGCCGTTGGAATAGTGAACATTTCTTCGGCCAACTTGAGGTTGGCACTCTGAATCTTCATGAGCACGCGTTTCATGTTTTGAAGGTGTTCCTCAAACGTACGGCTACGATGATGATGTCATCCAAGTAGACCAGACAAGCATCGCCAATTAGCCCGGTAAGTACAAGTTCCATCAGCCTTTCAAACGTTGCTGGAGCATTGCACAACCCAAACGGCATTACTTTAAATTGCCACAGACCCTTTCCCGTCGAGAACGCAGTTTTCTCCTTGTCCTTAGGGTCAATTTCAACTTGCCAGTAGCCACTTTTAGATCCAGCGTGCTAAACCACTTTACTCCTGTAAGCATGTCCAGCGTGTCATCAATTCTTGGCAAGGGGTAGCTGTCCTTCTTCGTAACGTCGTTCAGACGGCGGTAGTCAACACAAAACCGCAGGCTGTCATCCTTCTTCTTCACCAGCACCACTGGTGAACACCATGGACTAGATGAAGGTTCAATAACACCATCCTTCACCATTCCTTCAATCATGGTTTCCACTTCCTTTTCACGTGCTACCGGCAATCTTCTTGGCCGCTGACGGATAGGCAATTCTTCTCCTGTGTTTATTTTGTGTTGAACTAAGCCAGTCTTTCCTATGTCAGCATCGTTTGATGAGAATACATCGGCGTACTTGAGTAACAACTTCTTCGCCTTGACCAATTCGTTCGAGAACACTGCGAAAGTCTTCCAAAAAGTGTGGTCACTCTCGTTTCTGCATCCTTGCTGGGGGTCCCAGTCGATAGATATTGGCACCGACGTAACCAATCCACTTCCTCACAAATACCATTCAGTGTGCCTTTTTCTATAATCTGTGCCCGGTCGCAAAGGTTCAGCACACGTACTCCTGAGATGTCAGTGGTCCTGATCAAGGTTCGAGCTACTTTCCATGGAAGGTGCGTTACCAGGGAACGTGTACAGCATTAAGAAGATTGTTCTTCCGCCGTAATCGGAAACGATTGTTCCGGTTAGTCTTCCTCGAAACGCTGGGCAAGCTCACCGTTGTGTACTTGTGGAAAGGGTAAACAATGACCTTCCATGGAAAGTAGCTCGAACCTTGATCAGGACCACTGACATCTCAGGAGTACGTGTGCTGAACCTTTGCGACCGGGCACAGATTATAGAAAAAGGCACACTGAATGGTATTTGTGAGGAAGTGGATTGGTTACGTCGGTGCCAATATCTATCGACTGGGACCCCCAGCAAGGATGCAGAAACGAGAGTGACCACACTTTTGGAAGACTTTCGCAGTGTTCTCTCCCCGAACGAATTGGTCAAGGCGAAGAAGTTGTTACTCAAGTACGCCGATGTATTCTCATCAAACGATGCTGACATAGGAAAGACTGGCTTAGTTCAACACAAAATAAACACAGGAGAAGAATTGCCTATCCGTCAGCGGCCAAGAAGATTGCCGGTAGCACGTGAAAAGGAAGTGGAAACCATGATTGAAAGAATGGTGAATGATGGTGTTATTGAACCTTCATCTAGTCCATGGTGTTCACCAGTGGTGCTGGTGAAGAAGAAGGATGACAGCCTGCGGTTTTGTGTTGACTACCGCCGTCTGAACGACGTTACGAAGAAGGACAGCTACCCCTTGCCAAGAATTGATGACACGCTGGACATGCTTACAGGAGTAAAGTGGTTTAGCACGCTGGATCTAAAAAGTGGCTACTGGCAAGTTGAAATTGACCCTAAGGACAAGGAGAAAACTGCGTTCTCGACGGGAAAGGGTCTGTGGCAATTTAAAGTAATGCCGTTTGGGTTGTGCAATGCTCCAGCAACGTTTGAAAGGCTGATGGAACTTGTACTTACCGGGCTAATTGGCGATGCTTGTCTGGTCTACTTGGATGACATCATCATCGTAGCCGTACGTTTGAGGAACACCTTCAAAACATGAAACGCGTGCTCATGAAGATTCAGAGTGCCAACCTCAAGTTGAGCCCGAAGAAATGTTCACTATTCCAACGGCTAGTTAACTTTTTGGGGTTTGTAGTATCGGAAGAAGGTATCCTCACAGATTCAGAGAAAATCGCCGCTGTCAAGGATTGGCCGGTTCCAAAAGACAAGACGCAGGTTAGAGCATTTTTGGGTTTGTGCTCCTATTACCGGCGATTTGTGAAGAACTTTGAAGATATAGCCAAACCTCTGCACAAGTTAACCGAGGAGAAGCGACATTTCTGCTGGGATGAAAGTTGCAATATCGCATTCCAGGAGCTCAAGGACCGTCTGTGTAAAACACCTATTTTGGGATACCCTGATGCAAGCAAAGAATTTATAGTTGACACAGATGCAAGTGATATAGGACTTGGCGGTGTGTTGTCGCAACGGAATGGTGATCAAGAGGTCGTGATAGCGTACTTCAGCAAGTCGTTGTCAAAACCGGAAAGAAACTATTGTGTCACAAGACGCGAATTGCTCGCTGTGGTAAAGTCGTTGCAGCATTTTAGCAAATATCTTCTGGGACGAAAGTTTCACTTACGAACTGACCATGCTGCACTAAAATGGCTATTGCAGTTTAAAAATCCAGAAGGACAAGTTGCGAGGTGGATTGAACTACTGCAGGAATACGACTTTGAGATCGAACATCGCAGCGGAAAATCTCACGGCAACGCAGATGCATTGTCAAGAAGACCTTGTCCTGAAGATTGTAACCATTGTACTAAGCAAGAGAGTAAGGAAGAGGTATCCGTGAGGATGCTCAGGACGGACCACCTCAGCAACGAATGGAAGGACAGCTTACAACATGCACAGCAGGAAGATCCGGACATCAAGCCGATTCTGGAATGGATAAAGGCCAGTGCTCCCAAGCCTAAGTGGAGCGACGTCTCAGCAATGTGTTCGACCACTTAAAGCTATTGGGCCCAGTGGGACAGCTTGCTGCTTCAGGATGGAGTTCTGTGCCGTAAATGGGAAAATGTTAGGGGAGACAGCTGTCATTTGCAAATGGTTGTCCCTAAAACTAAAGTACCGGATGTTCTACAGCTGTACCATAATGATTGTTCCGGAGGCCATCTGGGAGTTAAACGAACTCTACTGAAGATCCGAGAACGGTTTTATTGGGTCAACTGTCGAAAGGATGTCGAGGACTGGTGTCGCAAATGTACAAGTTGTGCGGCTGCAAAGGGACCTCAGACTCGTAGTAGAGGTGCATTGAAGTTGTACAATGTTGGTGCACCATGGGAGAGAATAGCCATTGACGTGGCGGGGCCGTTTCCGGAGAGTGAAAGCGGTAACAAGTATTTCATGGTTGTGATGGATTACTTCACTAAGTGGCCAGAAGTCTTCGCCATTCCAAATCAAGAAGCCTCAACAGTTGCAGATAAACTAGTTCATGAAGTCTTCTGTCGTTTTGGAGTACCTTTAGAGATTCACAGCGATCGAGGAAGGAATTTTGAGTCTCAAATATTCCAGGAAACTTGCCGAGTTATGGGTACTCATAAAACAAGAACGACTTCTTATCACCCGCAATCTGATGGAATGGTGGTACGATTTAATCAGACATTGGAGAGGTGCCTAGCAAAAGTTGTAGACAATCGACAACGAGATTGGGACAAGCACATACAACCGTTTTTGTTGTCATATCGAAGTTCTGTTCACGAAAGTACAGCAGTGACACCAGCTTTCGCAAACTTACACACCGGGATACCACCTGATGCCCCACGCAGTATAACCGATTATGCAAATGACTTGCGGAACAAAATGAATGACATTTATAAGCACGTTAGACAATCGGGCCAGCAAATGTCTGAGAAAATGAAAACCCGGTACGACCGCAAAATGAACAATAAAGGGTTCAACGAAGGTTCATTAGTGTGGTTGCACAATCCAGTCCGCAGCAAAGGGAAATCTCCTAAGCTTCAAGCTAAATGTGACGGCCCGTACCGGATTGTAACCAGGATCAACGATGTGACCTACCGGATACAGAAAGGCGCAAGAGGGACTCCTAAGATCGTCCATGTGGATCGCTTGGCGCGTTATTATGGATAATTCTCGGGACGAGCATGTCTTAGGAGGGGGCAGTGTTGCGTGAATAAGTCAACTAGCGCCATCTAGTGTCAGGAACGAGAGCGAGGGGAGCTTTGCAGAAAATGACATCACAAATCTCTCAACCGACAGCGCCATCCGAAGAACTAAGTTTCTAGAAAATCTACACTCGCACACTCGTCCATTTGCGCGCATTTACTTGAATATTCCGGATGCTTCTTTGCTAATTTAAATAAATAGGCGCTGCAAGATGCGATCGAGGCAGTATTGAAGTGGCGAAATAAGCGAAGCTTCGGAGCGGAATAATGTGAATTAGTGTGTTTAATTATTAGTGTTTTAAGTTTTAATTTGTGTAAAGTAAATTAAAGTGTTAATTTAGGTAATTTTATCGGCAATTTTTATTGTCACGAACCTCAAGCTCGTAACAATACGTTATGTCAGAGGGCTGCAGTATAAAAAAACGATTTTGACTGTGGCCTCGGCCATAGATTTGCTATCCTATATTCCATATCAACTTTTCGCCACCTTAGTTTTGCAATGTTATATCCCGGGTCAACTTTGAACATGGTTCATTACATCAGTTTCAATATTGCCGTATAGTGCCATAAGCGTACGCAAAAATTTAGGGGCACCCTCTCGCCCTATTCTATTTATTTTTTAAGTTGCTAACTCTGCTATATTATTTAAATAATACTAGCGTTTACGAATTTTACCGCGTATATTTAACTTTTTAAATACCCGACGTTTCGAGCGCTTTACAGCACCCATGGCCACGGGGGGGGGTCCTGTAAAGCGCTCGAAACGTCAGTTATTTAAAAATTTAAATATACGCGATAAAATCCTTAAAAACTAGTATTATTTAAATGTGTAGCATTCGGGTAAATATAAGAAATCATCCTGCTATATTATGTTCATCTTCATCAGCCTTGCTGATACACTTGACCACTGTTTGTGTTTGTGGACATGGGCCTTTCCTGTTGTAGGTATGTAATTCGTCAAACATGGAACGTGAATTGCCGACCGCAGTACAGTAGTGTCGTATGGAGGTAGGAGAAGTGAGTCCACCGGAGTATTTTACGTCTAGCGTGAACGAGATGTTTATGCTTCTAACTATAGAAAGCCATATGATTTTTTGGCATTTCCTATAGACGCATCTTACAGCACTCAGGATATCACATACAGTGTTAAAGGCAAGCTGCAGCTATATTATGTATATAGCACAAATGGATTGGTTAGCCTGTGGAAGGATCACGCTCTCAAAGAATACAAGCGTAAAATGGCGTGATAAAAGTCATTTCATCTTAGTCTTAAGGGGTGACAACGTTTCTGCAGTTTAATTCTTAATTTAGGATACATGTAGATATCTTTGGGCTATTGTATCCACTTATCATCAGATGGACTGTGTGCTCGTTTGTTATTCTATATAATATAACTTTATTCTATAAAATATTACGTTAATATAATACGTTAAATAATAATTATAACGTTGTCACCACTAAAAACTGCGATGAATTGCCTCACAGCTTGTAAATATACTGGCTCTACTATTTCAGTGCAAACACATATATATGGCAGCTGTTTTTTGTCAAAAGAAATAGGCAAGTGGGCGTACCCAGGGGGGCTACTAGGCATTGAAGGAATCTTACCTACCAACTTACCTACTTAGTAAGTTGTTGAAAAATAAATCATATATTAACGTACGTAATAGGAATAACAAATACTTACTAAGATCCGATCCAAGTGCTTAAGATAAATAAATAGTTTCTCGGACAACTCCCCAGGACACAATTTTCTGCCTCAAGCGTCTAGTAACTTATCTTTTAAATTACAGACATAATTAAGTTAAACATTGCGGCAGAGAAAATCTCGGTTGATTTTTTGGCAGTGTATAATGTATATTATACTGCTTTTTGTGATATGGGTCTTGATTTGAAAAACAAATTTCGTGGAATAGTTTGTAAATCCTGCTTTAGGATTCTGTAACCAATTCTTAAATATTATTTGGCTTAAACTTTAATTATATCATACAATATTATTATATCACTTACTATATTTTCATATTATATTTTCACTTCGACTTTAATAAACTCGCTCTCGTGTATGTGTGTTTGGATAGAATTTAGTAATTGATAAAAATCTAACTTCTCGTTGAGCTAGAAACTTGAAATTTTTAACATAGCTATGAATCGGATAACTATATAAGAATATAAAAAATACTTAAAATCCGTTTTGAGTACGAGGTTTATTAAAAAAAATCAATTGAATTGCTAACAATAAAAAAACTACAGATAAATAAAGAAGCTCAGGGCAAGACCGAAATCAAAATATACCAATATGCGTGTTATGTGCATGTGTGGGTGACAAACAGTGCTGCACCAAGCATTGCCTGCCTTAAATTAAAGCGAGATTTTTTTGTTCGTAGGTGACGCAAGGCCGGTGCAAGCCGATAGTGTGTACTTACATCATTGGTCTGGCCTATTTTACTCCTTCTCACATGCGCATACACAATTGTGTTTCCTTTTTATGTTGATAAGATGACTGCGATCCCCCACGGATTAACTTAATGGATGCCATGGATACAGACATACAGCCAATTTCAATTCGAACAAAAAGCGTTTCAGATGCATTGTTACGTCTGAGGACTATTCGCGTTTGCTCATCTTTTTCAACTCGAAATATATTTTTATTCATTTTCAAACAAACAGATTTCGCCACTAATCATTACTTAAAACTGTAATTAACCACTAACATTACTTTTAATATGTTAACTTATATATATATATATATATATATATATATATATATATATATATATATATATATATATATATATATATATATATATATATATACCTTATAATAATGAGGTTATTACTTATGTAGATCAAACATTTGAGCGAACTGTCAGCCAGATATAAGCCACATCTCGAACGATTTACTCGCAAATACATTTAATAATATATACTACTCTTTCAACAAACAATTGGATTTATGGAATAAATTGAAACGATAATCTTCAAAACTATTGGTTATAGCGGCGCTCTGCAGTGCCTAACTATGGAAACTTATTTATGGGCTCTTTGTAACAAACGACTGTTGCGAATTGCGTCCGCTTTAAAGTAACCGGGGACTGCAGAACAAACTTGGCTCTTTTAACGAGAAATTAGTGATATAAAGTAGAAGCGTTGATTGCTAGTTATATGATAACAGCGGATCACATAATGATTTCTCGTATATACGCGAATACTACACATGGAATAAAACTAACTTTACGGATTTTTTTGCGTTTGGTTTTAATAACGGACGTCAAACACCACATTTCCCTTCGTGATGGAATTTAAAAAAGTTAAGACGTGATAAAATCCAAAAAAATATTTTAATTCCAATAGAAGTAAACAAATGTCGAAATTGGTAAAGATTTCTCAGGCTATACTAAAAGCACTTGAAAATACTTGGAAACAAAAAAATAACTTTTAGAACATTTTATCCGACAGCCCCAGAAGTTTTCTTAAGTATATTTGTAATTACATGTATGTAGAAATACATATTCATCCAATATCCATCCAAAAGCCTATCAAAGTCCACAGCTGAACCTAGGCCTCCCCCCCGAATTTAGCTTATTACATACTGCTACGTGCAAAATATATTAATTTTAGTATAGTTATAGTAATTTTAGTGGAATAATAATAAAAATATTACTAATAACTTAATTATAAATTTCTTTAAACTTAAAATTTATTAAATTTATAAAAATTTATTTGTATGAATACGGTTGTGTACAATGGTGTTAAAGTATACTTCGATCTACATATTCTACCTTAGTGGTTTGGAAATATTAATGGTTAAGTAACTTATACAACAATACTTTTCGAATTTTTACCCTTCGAATTTTTACCCTGCTTTTCAAAAAAATAAGCTTTTGAACTTGAAAAACCACGTCATTCGCCCCCGGTCCGCTCAAAATCGGTTGATTCGTTCGTGAGATATCGTTAAGAAAAAATTTGAAAAAAAATACTACGATATTTCATATTCAACGTCATAATTAGGTGAAATTTGGACCGCTTTGCATTTGAAATTAGCGGAAAGTCACAGAAATGGCTTGCAGGGTCAACCAATTTTTTAAAATTATTCGGTTGATTTGATGATTGTTTATTATGTCGCCGTGTCAGAAAAAATGCCAATAAGATAAATAAGTTTATATAGTAGCTCAAGTAAGATTATTATTATAGCTCAATATCATATAATAAACGAATAAATATACATATATTATGTGGATTTCAGTAATATATAAATAATACCCATGCAATGTATTCTTTTAAAGAACAAAAGCTTACAAGAAGTTTCTTGTCAGCAACAATTGTACGTACAAACTTCTTACACAAAACAATCCGAGTAAGACATATTCACGCTCCTTTTGTTCGCGGCGTTTTTTTTTTTCTTATTTCGTTTTTCGTAAGATGTGTGACATGTCCTCCTACTTTCTACTTTGAAGATTATAATTATCTGCTGAAATAAACATTTTCTTTTCTTTGTTATAAAGAATTGAGGACTGCTTAAGAAGGGATTGCACGAATAATATTATTTATTTAAGGCAGTATGGATAAATGAGAACACAGTCCACCTGACGGATAGTGGAAGCCGTGGTTAAATATTTGTCTACATTTTATTTATTTTTTAATCGTTAACCTTATCTTTTCCTATATAAAGACAAAATAAATATAATGATTTCTTATATTTACGCGAACACTACACATGATTAAAACTACTTTTACGGATTTTATCGCGTTTATTTTTGCTTTTAATTAATTTTATTTTTAATTCCCGACGTTTCGGGCGCTTTCCAGCAACCATGGTCACGGGGGACTGAGATGACTGACGTCACGTGACGTGACGTATACACAGTGTGACCAATGGTGTTATTAGGATTTCGGATGACTAACACATCTAGGAAAGGTAAGGAATTATTTGCCTCTAACTCCATAGTAGTAGTAGTTGTATAGGAAAAAGACCCATACAAACCGATATTTAAACGGTGAATCTCACCACCATCCTTCACAGTTAGCTACCGTGGGCAAATCTTTGTTACAGAGAGCACGAGGAATCTGTGACAGCAAACACCTGGCCGCCGAGCTTCAGCACGTCAAGCAAGTTCTGCACGACAACAAGCTTCGGGTCCCGCGCCTACGTCACAGTGACCGAGTGAAGCCGGCCACAGTCGAGCGTGTGCCTGCTGTACTACCATATGTCAGAGGTGTCACAGACAAGATTGGCTATATCTTGAAGCGAGCTTCTATTAGAACATTCTACAAGCCGCCGAAGAAGATTAGTCAGTTCCTACCATCCGTCAAGTGTCATATTCCTCTACAAGATGCAGGAGTGTATAAGCTTGATTGTGAATGTGGTCTCTCTTATATAGGACAAACAAAAAGATCAATTAGAACCCGCGTAAAAGAACATATAGCTGATGTGAAGCATCAACGTTCCGGGAAGTCTGCAGTTTGTGATCATATCCTGGACTGCCCCAACCATTACATCAGATTTGATAGACCAAAATCCTCGCGAAAGAACACCGATTCCTACCAAGGATGATACGTGAGGCTATTGAAATTAAAAAACATCCTAATTTCAATAGAGAAGGAGGCTGGGTACTACCACCTGCTTGGGATCCTATAATCAATAAAATTAAAACTAAACCCAAGCATACCACTGCAAGACCTCAAGACATAGTCAGTTCATTTTGCGTAGATCGGACCATAAACAATAATTAAAAAAGCTGAAGGTACTCCGGGTTTAACAATGACATCGGGACGTCAGTCATCTCAGTCCCCCATGACCATGGGTGCTGGAAAGCGCCCGAAACGTCGGGAATTAAAAATAAAAGTAATTAAAAGCAAAAATAAACGCGATAAAATCCGTAAAAGTAGTTTTAATCACAAATTAAATACTCAATTGCACAAGAACAAACATCCAGACCCGGATTCATATTCGCGACACTGCCGCAACCCAATGCTAAGCCCATGCGCCATTGAGCAGTCATTTACATTTCTATCCTTACTTAAGGATCAAAATATTTTATAATAGTTCTTGCCGCTGAGGACTAAAATGGAATGCCTCGTTACAAGTAAAAGGTTCTACGGTTCTCTACACTACATAATATGTAGGTAATACAACATACCTAATACGCCATTATTACGCTCTTATTTTACGCTGGTACTCTGTCTTTAAGACATTAATATATTTTAGTGGTAAAAAAATCTACATTTAATTCAATATATTTTAAAATGCATTTTATATTAGATGTATGCATTTATTCTGCAGAAAATGTTAGAGAGTGAATTCAAAGAAGCTAAATTAGACAGTTACAAATTGTGCTGCTTCCCCGTTTATCCTACTATTTCACCTCAGACCCGTTTAAATCAGTCCATTTTGTAGAGAACTTTGCATTTGAAACTATTCAAAGAGTCTTAAGAAAATTTAACGCACATTTTCTGAAGTGCCTCGTTAGCATTTAGTTTGATTTGACTAAAGCTGCATTTTGGGACTGTTAGATAAATATCCAGTTATAAATATCACATTTGATTTTAATTGTAAAGGTCATCATCTTAAATCTTGATTATTATTTCCTAGGCACGAGGGCGGTGCGAAGCTCAACAAATCACGGCGTACGCACAAAGAACATCACGCACTACGTAAACGTAGGAGGTACGTAACTGCGCTCCTGGTATAATTCATTTTGTAAACAGTTCGCCTGACTACTACATTTCTTTTACAGTGTTAGCTTATGCTTGATACTCCTGGTACATGAAACTTCCCACCATCCTGTATTTACAATAATTTATAGCCAATTATACTGCTTGTTTATAACCAGCTGTACTTATAATATCATAATGCATTTGAAACACACCCCACTAAAAAAACCCAACGTTTCCGAGACAGATTCAGAAAGCGTAGATGGAAATGTATCTAACCTTCAAAATACAGATAACAACAGCAACATTAACATGGGACGCTTAAAGAGAAAGCGTGAAAATGAATTTCATACTTTTATGGAAGAGATGCGTACTATGCTTTTTAGTTTTGAATCTAAACAATCAAACAAATTACAAAAATTGGAGAATTCGCTATCTGAAATAAAATCACAGAATAATACTTTACAACTCTCAATGGAAACACTGTCTCATAATATGATGAAATTCAGGAGTTGGAAGGGTTCAGAAAAGAATGAAAATAACATATAACTTACATAAAACAGCCTGAAAATAAAATATAAAACTTAGAAAAAGCTTCTTGTTCCACTAAGGTAGAATTTAGAAATATGTATACCAATATTCAAAACGAGAACAAGCGTGTGTACTTTCAAATACGGTTAAAAATTGGTAACATACTAAGTTTACAAATAGAATGCAGAGATATTAAAGATATATATCAAATCTAATATATCAAAACCAATAGTGGTCGAATTCACCTCAGTTTTGACAAAAGAAACAATAAAACCTTAAAAAATTTACTCACAAAGAATAAAATTAAAAATTAAATACTTCTATTTTGGGCTTTGATAGAATACATAAACTACAGATTTACATATCGGAAGCTCTTACACCGAAACGAAGACGTTTATTTTTCCTGGCAAGAGATTTTGCAAAAACTCACGGTTTCTCATACTGCATGGACGTCTTATGAAAAAATTTTTCGAAAAGAAGAAGGCTTGCCTCTAATTCGTATTCAAGAAGAAGGGGATCTGTTGAAACTTTAGGAGAAAACCGTCTTGAAACGGTATTTTTTATTCTGCCACAACACTAAAACTTAGTACTTTAAACATATTATTTCTAAGAAAAAAAAACAATATTATATCACAAAATATTTTATTTAGACTTCTTATAATAAAATTTTACATAATACTTTTTTACTAATTTTAGATTTTAATTACAATTCCCATAAATTACTTGCTTTATTAGCAGATATATTGTATACATTAATTATAAATATTAATTTTTATTGTATGTTATAAGGCCTTAAGCGCTTTATTTTGGATCATAAATCTCAATCAGTATTACTTATACAGGTAATAATACTTTTAGTGAAATAGATAATATATCTGTATCCGAGTCTGTGTTTTATAAGGTCGAAGATTGTAAGAGTTTATTATATCAACCTTCACACTATATACTGTACTTACTCAAAATATTCGTAGCATTTCAAGAAATTATGATAGTTTATTTGTAACTCTAAAAGGACATGATATTTCCTGTGATATTATTATACTGACAGAATGTTGGTTATCCTGTAATCCGGCTATACCTTACTGGGATGGTTATAATCATTATATGACTAAAACATATTTAAACCAAATAGATGGAATAGTAATGTATAGTAAATATAATCATCATATCAGTATTGAAGAACCAGAATATCAAGATGGTAACTGTCTTATTATAAAATTATGTAAAGATTTTGCATTTCTGGCATATATAGATCTCCATCGTTTAAAAACATTGAACTCTTCCTTTATTCACTTGATAGGATTCTTGCAAACAGTCTCTTTAATTGGTGACATAAATGTTAATATTTATTCTGAAACTAGTGAACCCAAATCCTGTTATGGCCTTTTACCAGCACATAATATCCCTACTAAACAGAATAGCTGCTTAGATCACATTATTTTATATACTAAATTTAAATCCCGAACTTTAGTTTTACAATCTTGAGTCATGGATTACCAGGTCGTACCACAATGCCTTAAAGTGAAAAAAAAAAAAAGATTTGGCCCACCTAACTTTTAGTAAAATAAATAGTGTGGCATTGGAGTCTGATTTAAAACAGATTAATTGGAGTATCGTATAAGGGTCATGTGATCCAAATAAATCCACGGAATTTTTCATTACATTTATTCAAAGGGCGAGTATTCGCGTAAATATAATAAATGAGTGTGTACTTGGTTTGATTACGTTATTTTGACACTTGAAAACCGTTAATGTATTGAAATCTTTTATTTTACATTGATAATAATTATATACGTTTATACAGATGATAATAGACAAAAAAGTGAAGATAAGAGATTAAAAAGGGTAATATGTGCTTCGTAACTCAGACATATTTTTTCACTAATTAAGGGACTGATTTTTTACTTAATAAATAAGTAAATTTTGTTCTAAGTTTTTTACTATTATTTAGTTTTATTGTAATTGTAACAACGAATATCATTATTATATGACAAAATATTTTTATCAAACCCGCAAATGCTAAACATTTGACCAATACTGTTAGGGAAATGCCGCTAATGTGCATTATTCTAAAATATATTAACTTAAGTTATACAACTATGGAGTTGGCACCTAAAATTGATAGTATTAATGCTTATAAATCACATATTCGCGGTACTGAATGCCTAACGACGATAATATATTTTGAAATACCAAAGGAGAATTAATCTGGCATGTCTTTTGAGATTTACAAGATCTGGCTCTATTTACAGGTATAGAGCGAGCATATTATTGTGTATTAAATTTTTTGTAATATATTGGTTGAAGCTTTGCTAAATAAACCACTTCTAAAAATCAGTATCGAGTAAATGCAATAGCAATTGAAATTCAAAAGAAACTTTAAAATGAACATTGAGTTTCTAAGTGATAATTCTTGGAAATAAGGCTTTACATTACAATAAAGATAAAATTGAATTATCATTAAGTATTTTAAGATAAAGTTGTTCGTATCCGCTTTCATCTTAAAAGAAGTTATTGTAACATATGCCCCACTCCTTTATTTGATATATTATATTACTTCTCCTTTTCTATATAATTATATCTATATATATGTGATTGGAATAAATACATTTGTATCACATTTGTATACGTTTGTATCACGCATATAGTATTTATGGGGTGATCGTCTTAATTAGGACCCCTATTTATGTTGTGTTTGTTTAGCAAGTTAGTTCTTTTAGGTGTCTTTTGGAAGAATAAATATTCACTAGAGAAATTAAATGTCGATGGTAGTGTCTTATATTATTTTAAGCTAAGTTAACTCCGTTCACCAAGACAGGGCTCGAGAAAGGTTAAGAACATTAAATCGTCCCTAATCAGTTTGTGTCAGGTTTATATTAATCAATCTCTTATTAATTAATCCCTTCCTGCTTGAGAAAGGCTCACAATAATCATAACGTCACCTAACACGGCGTGTGCGGAGCTGTGTGCCTCCCCGATAAAGGGCTGTCCGCACACGCTTTATTTGGTAAAAGTTAAAGTTTTACCAAAAAAAACTTAAACTTTTACCAAAAACCCTTTTCGACGACCCTTGGTCATGTCCTATTGAAAATCCTTAAATTCGCAAAAAAATGTGGTTCACTCATGGGCAAAAAAACTATCCTATCTTTCAAATTGGACCAACTTGCACACGGTGTGCAAATTTTATTAAAATCGGTTTAGTGGTTTAGGAGTCCATCGCGAACAAACAACGTGACATGTAATTTATATATATTAAGATAATATCTCGGAGATTATCAAACCGAGTCGAATGATTTTGTTTTAATTGCTATAGTGTACTTTTTCCAATTTCCAATTTTTAACTATATCCACCAAAAACTTCATTTCGTAAAAAATTCAAATTGACGTTTTTTATAGAAGAAGCTATGTTTTATATGATGAGTGTAGAGAACAGGAGACTAGGGATGCTAATTGACGGCGGATTGATTATTTGAAAATCGATTTTATCCATTTTCTCTATATCCATTAATCGATAAACCGCCATCGTCATATCGATTAATCGATAAATCGAAGAAAAGTTCTAAGCTTTCGTTAAAATAGATTCATAATATGCTGCGATGTGCGAAAGACTGTGTTCTTGGTTTTAAACAATCAAATTATCCAACATATAAAACGAATAAAAATCTAAAAGAAAAGTATTTATTACCTCAATTATTGAATTTTATTAAAAATTCTATTAAAGGAAATAGCCAAAAATTGTATGAACCTGTGCCCCAGGCTGTACAGTGACGAAATCTATGTCATTTGAAAGTACAGATTTTCTATATAAAGAATTAGAAAAGCTACGCAGTAGTGGACAAAAGTTATGAAGATTTAAAGAGTTGATATTGGCATTCGGTTTTTATCATAATTACACAATGTAGATATCAATGAAGTTCCAATTCATGAGTGTTATGTATGTTAATGTATATGCATGATGATTAGGATGTATCCTAACTGGTTTAGCTAAAAAAAAACAAGGACAGCAGTTTTTTTCAGTCTTTAAAATTATTATTTGTAACTATTTTTTGTAACATTTACAATTAAACTTATGTATTACACTGTTTATAATTACTGGAACACTCGCGTGGGGCTACGGCACTTATTAAATAAAAGTAAAATACGATAAAACACAAATACGAAGAAAAAGCGTACATATATCGATTACTGACTTCAATTAAGGTACTCTGTGTATCGACTGACATAATAAATAAAATGCTTTCTTTAGTGTATTTAGATTATTTTGATTTATTAATTCATTAATTGAAGGCTTGTCTTTATACATAACATATCATAAATAAAATATTTTTATGAGTTTAGCTATTGTTTTTTCCCTAGTCTGATTTTTTTAAGTATTACATGGCCACATTAAAGTTGCTATAGAGTTACTTCAAAGAGAAGAAATCACTTGAAATACTTTTAAACTTGATTATTTTTCAACAGCTGCTATGAAATGTTAATAGCTATTCAAAATTCTTTTTTTATTTTATTTAAATTAATAGCAATAGTCTTATTTTTGTATAGCTTAGGGCACATTTTGGGCACATTAAAATTGACAAAGAAAGATGAGAACCAGTCAGCACATTTCTCACGTCAGTAGCGATCAGGTCAGCATCTGAAAATAGTGATTTAGAAGGCACAAAAGTTGAAATAATTGACAAGTGCTTAATTGCCGCTTAATAATCAATGAAATACTCCTTTTGCAACTAAGAAAATTTCGAAACTAAAAACACATACAAACAAAACTACAGGTTGCTGTTATCGAATGAAATGTCAATTTTATTTTTCTACTTGAAGTGAGTTTGGTAAAGGGCAAAGATAATTTATCATACAGCCAAAATTATCAATTTTATCGAACAACGTAAAATATCGATGAATTGACATAAAATAATCGATTATTTAAATTTAAGATTAATCTATTCAGATGCAAAAATTTAACAAGCGAATAATCTATCTTTCGATTATCTGAATGATATATGTGGTGAGCCACGCTAGAGCTATATGGTTGTAGCACAACTGGGTTGACTCCACCGGGTAAGGACCGAGCTTCCAAAGAAAACCGGCGTAAAATAGAAACTTTTTGCTTTTGTCTTTTTAGGCGAGTGTAGAAAACCGAAGACAAGAAATAATCCAAATTTTTTGTATGGAACATTATTTAAGCTTATTTGCAATGAATTTAATAATACTTTTACTTCTAAAACATTCTCCTTGAACAATCGCAAAGCATTTAATGAATGGGCGACAGTAGGAGTCCATAAGAGTAGACAAAGGTTATATGAACTTTACAATGAAAGGTCATATAATCCTAGCGTCAAATTTAGGGAATATGTAAAAAAATATTCCAAAATATTTAAAAGAGTGTGCTCCTTAGCCAAGTCATTGTATTTGAGCAACTAAATAAAGACTGCTTCTAATAAAATTAAAATGACATGGAGTATAATTAATAGTGAAACTGGTAAGGTCAACTCTCGCAATTTAAACTACCAGTTAAGTTTCAACAATAAATTAACTAAATCAGATCAGGACATCGCAATGGTTTTTGAGAAATATTTTACTGATATTCCGATTTTAACCACTAAGTCACTGAATTCTTCTCCTGTCGTCGCTACTTAAACAAAGTGTAAATGTGTGTACAAAGAATTTTACATTTCATAAAGTGTCATCAAAAGATATTGTAAAATATTTTAAGACTATTGATATTAAGAGAACCGTCGATCTGTGGGGGATTTCTGTTAAAGTTATTGCGTCTATAATAGATACGATCGTACCTCAACTATCTATCATTTTTAATACTAGTATTGAATCTGGTGTGTTTCCTGATTTAATGAAGCATAGTAAAGTAATACCTTTATTTAAATCTAAAAGTACATTGGACCCGCTAATTTAAGACCTATTTCTGTACTGCCAACACTTAGTGAAATTTTTGAAAAAATTATTCTTAATCAAATGTTAAATTTTTTTAATGTAAATAATTTACTTCATAAAAATCAATTTGGTTTCACAAGGGGTCGCTCGACAACTGATGCTGGTGTTGAGCTGATTAAATATATATTTGATGCATGGGAGAATTCACAGGATGCTTTAGGTGTATTCTGTGACATATCCAAAGCCTTCGTTTGTGTGTTTGTTCACCATGAAACATTAATCAGGAAACTTCAACACTACGGTGTAAGAAGCGATGCTCTTAAATTAATTATTTTGTATTTAAGTGACAGAACGCAAAAAGGTGTCATTAATAGTATGAGTTCTTCCGGGTCGATTGTACAAATGGGCGTGCCTCAGGGCTCAATTCTCGGCCCTTTTCTATTTCTAGTATATATTAATGACTTACCTTACATAGTAGGGGATAACCATGATATAGTATTATTTGCTGATGATACTTCATTAATTTTCAAATTAAAACGACAGTTATCAAATTACGATAAAGTAAATAATGCTATAGCTAAGTTATTCAGTTGGTTTAATGTTAATAATTTGCATTTGAATGGAACTAAAACTAAATGTATGAAATTCGTAACTCCTAATGTTAAACTTGTCAATACTAATGTAATTTTAAATGGGGGGGGGGGAACTGAGTCTTATTGATACCACTATTTTTCTTGGAATCACACTGGATGCAAAGCTTCAATGGCTCCCCCATATATCAAAACTAGCTAGCAGACTTAGTTCTGCAGCACATGCTGTGAAAAAAGATTAGAACTCTTACCAATGTTGAAACAGCTAGAATAGTTTAGTTATTTCCATAGCATTATGTCGTATGGTATTTTGCTATGGGGACATGCGACTGACACTGAAATTATATTTATTTTACAGAAGAGGGCCATTAGAGCAATATATAATTTAAAACCAAAAGAATCACTAAGACAAAAATTTAAGGAAATATCTTAACTCTGGCCTCTCAATACATTTATGATAATGTATTGTACGTACACGGTAATAAACATAGTTTTGCGAAAATAAGTGATATTCATTCTGTAAATACTAGGAACAGACACAAGCTAGTAGTACCAGTTACTCGACTCCACCGAGTCAGTAATTCATTCTTGGGTCGATGTATACGCTTTTACAACAAACTAAAGATAATATACAAAATTTGTCATACACGAAGTTCAAAAATGTTATTAAACTAAGTTTGTATAAAAAGGGTTATTATAATATTAAGGAATTTATGGACGATAATAACTCCTGGGAAGGGTGATCGCTACCAAGCTATTTCTATAATGATTTCTTATATTTACGCGAACACTACACATTGAAATAATACTAATTTTTACGGAATTTATCGCGTATATTTAACTTTTTTACCCGACGTTTCGAGAGCTTTACAGCACCCATGGTCACGGGAAGGACTGAGATGTTCAACGTCCAGCTGTCATAGTTAACCGCGGTTACCATAGATTAAAATTTAACTTTTGTTCCGATCTACACAGTATGAACTTATGGTATCATGGAGTCTTGCAGTTGTATGCTTGGGTTGGGATTTAATTTTATTTATTATAGGATCCCAAGCAGATGGTAGCACCCAGCCATCTTCTCTATTGAAATTAGGATGTTTTTTGATTTCAATAGCCTCGCGAATCATCCTTGGAAGGAATCGGTGTTCTTTAGCGAGGATTTGTGGTCTATCAAATCTGATGTAGTGACGGGGGGCGATCCTGTACATGTTCACAGATTGCAGACTTCCCGGAGCGTCGATTCTTCACATCAGCTATATGTTCTTTGACGCGGGTTTTAATTGATCTTTTAGTTTGTCCTATGTAGGAGAGACCACATTCACAATCAAGCTTGTACACTCCTGCATCTTGCAGAGGGACGTTACACTTGACTGATGGTAAAAACTGACCAATCTTCTTCGGCGGCTTGAAGTATGTTTTGATGGAAGCGCGCTTCAAGATGTAGCCAATCTTGTCAGTGACTCCTCTAACATATGGCAGTACAGCAGGTACACGCTCGACTGTGGCCGGCTTCACTCGTTCTCTGTGACGTAGGCGCGGGACCCGAAGCTTGTTGTCATGCAAAACTTGCTTGACATGTTGGAGCTCGGCAGCCAGGTGTTTACTGTCACAGATCCCTCGTGCTCTCTGAAACAAAGATTTACCCACGGTAGCTAACTGTGAAGGATGGTGGTGAGAATCACCGTTTAAATATCTATCTGTATGGGTCTTTTTTCTATACACAGTATGGCTCAAGGTGTTATCAGGATTCCGAATTACTAACACATCTAGAAAAGCTAAGGAATTGTTTGCCTCTAACTCCATTGTGAACTGAATTTTAGTATTTATAGAGTTAAGATGGTCTAAAAATGCAGTTACTTTATCTAAAGGTAGAATTGTGAAAGTGTCGTCTACGTACCGCTTGTAGAATCTTGGATTTATGGGAGAAGTAAGCAGGGCTTTCTCCTCAAAGTCTTCCATGAATATGTCGGCGACAATGGGAGATACAGGTGAGCCCATCGCCACACCATCTACTTGCTTGTAGAACTCCTCCTTCCACAATAGGTAGCCAGATGTAAGGCAGTGTCTGAGTAATACTGCATATTCTACGGGCATGTTGTTTTCTTCCAGCCTTCTAGTTACAATTGAGATGCAGTCTTCAACAGGTAAGCATGTAAACAATGACTGCACATCAAAACTGACCATAGTTTCATTGTCTGCCAGACGTAGGTCTTTAATCTCGCTGACAAAATGGTAGGAATCCTTTATGTGTGCTCTTGTATGTCCCCTGAGCGGTGAGAGTATTTTCGCTAAGTGTTGAGCCAATCTGTAAGTTGGTGAATCGATTTGGCTCACTATGGGGCGTAATGGAGCATTGGGCTTGTGTATTTTTGGTAACCCATACAACTTTGGTGATTTGGCGCATGTAGGTATTATCCATTTTACGTCCAGATTTAATTTTTCGGAGTGTTTCTTTATGAGGTCACTAGTTGTTTTTAGTGTGCTGTTTGTTGGGTCGTTTTTAACCTTTTTTATAAGTACTTATAAAAGTACTTATAAAAAAGGTAAGGTAACTTACAGATTGGCTCAACACTTAGCGAAAATACTCTCACCGCTCAGGGGACATACAAGAGCACACATAAAGGATTCCTACCATTTTGTCAGCGAGATTAAAGACCTACGTCTGGCAGACAATGAAACTATGGTCAGTTTTGATGTGCAGTCATTGTTTACATGCTTACCTGTTGAAGACTGCATCTCAATTGTAACTAGAAGGCTGGAAGAAAACAACATGCCCGTAGAATATGCAGTATTACTCAGACACTGCCTTACATCTGGCTACCTATTGTGGAAGGAGGAGTTCTACAAGCAAGTAGATGGTGTGGCGATGGGCTCACCTGTATCTCCCATTGTCGCCGACATATTCATGGAAGACTTTGAGGAGAAAGCCCTGCTTACTTCTCCCATAAATCCAAGATTCTACAAGCGGTACGTAGACGACACTTTCACAATTCTACCTTTAGATAAAGTAACTGCATTTTTAGACCATCTTAACTCTATAAATACTAAAATTCAGTTCACAATGGAGTTAGAGGCAAACAATTCCTTAGCTTTTCTAGATGTGTTAGTAATTCGGAATCCTGATAACACCTTGAGCCATACTGTGTATAGAAAAAAGACCAATACAGATAGATATTTAAACGGTGATTCTCACCACCATCCTTCACAGTTAGCTACCGTGGGTAAATCTTTGTTTCAGAGAGCACGAGGGATCTGTGACAGTAAACACCTGGCTGCCGAGCTCCAACATGTCAAGCAAGTTTTGCATGACAACAAGCTTCGGGTCCCGCGCCTACGTCACAGAGAACGAGTGAAGCCGGCCACAGTCGAGCGTGTACCTGCTGTACGGCCATATGTTAGAGGAGTCACTGACAAGATTGGCTACATCTTGAAGCGCGCTTCCATCAAAACATACTTCAAGCCGCCGAAGAAGATTGGTCAGTTTTTACCATCAGTCAAGTGTAACGTCCCTCTGCAAGATGCAGGAGTGTACAAGCTTGATTGTGAATGTGGTCTCTCCTACATAGGACAAACTAAAAGATCAATTAAAACCCGCGTCAAAGAACATATAGCTGATGTGAAGAATCGACGCTCCGGGAAGTCTGCAGTCTGTGAACATGTACAGGATCGCCCCCGTCACTACATCAGATTTGATAGACCACAAATCCTCGCTAAAGAACACCGATTCCTTCCAAGGATGATTCGCGAGGCTATTGAAATCAAAAAACATCCTAATTTCAATAGAGAAGATGGCTGGGTGCTACCATCTGCTTGGGATCCTATAATAAATAAAATTAAATCCCAACCCAAGCATACAACTGCAAGACTCCATGATACCATAAGTTCATACTGTGTAGATCGGAACAAAAGTTAAATTTTAATCTATGGTAACCGCGGTTAACTATGACAGCTGGACGTTGAACATCTCAGTCCTTCCCGTGACCATGGGTGCTGTAAAGCTCTCGAAACGTCGGGTAAAAAAAGTTAAATATACGCGATAAATTCCGTAAAAATTAGTATTATTTCAAAGCTATTTCTAATTTGTCTTGTGTTGTTTATTGTAAACATAATTGTAAGCTATTATTGGAAAAAAATAGTCCCGCTGGGTTTCTTGCTGGTTTTCCCAGGACATAGGTTTTTTTTTGCAAACCAGTGGTAAATAAAAAAGTGACTTTCAATAAGTATTGTTATAATCTACATTGAATAAAAAAGTTTCTGTTTCTATTTCTGTTTCACTGGAAATGAGGCATTCCATAACGATCAAATCTGGCGTATCCCCGGCCATTACACCATATTTGATAAACAACATATCCTCGCAAAAGAGTAAAAATACTCGCAAGAGAGAACACCGATTCCTACCAAGGATGATTCGCGGGGCTATTGGAATTAAAAAATTATCTTATTTTCAATAGAGTAGATGGATAGGTGCTACCATCTGTATGGGATCCTATAATAAATAAAATTTAATGTTAACGCAAGCATACCACTACAAGACTTCGAGATAATATAAGCTAGGCCTGCATAACCAAATTAATCTTCAAAAACTGTAGGTAACCTAGCTAACTATGACATCGGGACATCTAACATATCAGTCTCTTCCGTGACCATGGATGCTGTAAACCACTCGAAATGTAGGGAATTAAAAAGCAAAATTTAAACTTTGTAAAATGCGGAAAATTTGTTTCATTTAATGTAATTATTAGTTTCATTTAATATTATTTCAATTTACTTAATATTGTTATTCAAGTCGTAACATATGTACATTTTTTACATTCGTAGTCGATATTAAAAAGCATAGATGGACGGGTTTGAAATTTACGTATAAATAGGTGGCCACTATTGCGGTAAAAGCTAGCTTTAAAAAAATGTAGATGGTTTTCAACGTTGTACACGTAATGTATTGAATTTCTTGTTTTGACAATTTCTCGTTTACTTTGAAAACAAAAAGGTAATATTAATAATTTATTATTATTATATACGGAGATAAGTTTTTCATAGGAGGCACTGGTAATTCTCATTTTTGTAGTGTTGTTGTTTAAGAAAAAAGTCATTAATTGATGACTACACGGCGTGGTGTTCAAGATACCAGGGTTATCTATACCTATACCCATTGCTATTTAAATAACCTTCCATATTCTGTACCTCCTCTTCTACAAGAACAGAGGTGAAGGCGTGAAGGAATACGAGTATTGGTATTACGATGGACCACTTATATTGCCACTACTGCATTAGTTTAAGCAGCAAAGGCAGCCTTTCTACTTGCCAAATGAGAAGATTGTGTCAAATTAACTTTGTTTCAGCAAATACTGATCTTTGGCATCGGACCTTTGTTTATTTGAAGTTTATCAGTAATACGATATACGTGCGTATAATAGACAAACAATAAGTCACCCTGCTAACAAAAAAGCGACAGATAAAAATGAAACAGGAGACGGGCAGCAGTACGTGGGACACTCAATAAGTTTTGAGATATACAAAAAGTATTCTAGATACTATTAATATTTATTTTACATATTTTTAAAATATTCTCCATCATCCTCTTTACAAAGCTCCATTCGCCTAAACCAACTTTGAAAACACTTTTGCGAGTCTTGATCTGAAAGGTCCGAAATCGCTTCTTCGTAGGGAGCCACAGCTTCTTCGGCGCCTGAAAAAAACTTGCCTTTTATTTTTTCTTTGACTTTTGGGAAAAAAAAGGAATCACAAAGAGCTAATTCAGGGCTGTAGGGTGGGTGACTTAGAGTTTCAACACCAGATTACTCAATAAATGCTTTTGTTCTAGGGGAGGTATATGAAGAGGCGTTATCGTGATGCAGCATGATTCCACGGAGCCCGATCTTTGGTCTTCTCTCCCGCACAGTTTGTATAAATATATGGAATCCAACTGTAGTATACTATTCAAAGTTGGCTGACCTATAATTTTCTAGCATTGATGTCGACAAATGTCCGCTCCGCGAAAAAAACTAGCCACCATTTTTTTGCCGACGTTGCGAGGACTTTGTAGTTTTGTCGGTAACTGTCCTTATGAGTAGACCCATACCGATGATTGCCTTTTATTTTCCGGATCATATTGATAGATTCATCACCAGTAACGATTTCTGAAACATACCTAGATGCCCCTTTTACAAAATAAAGACGCATTTCATGGCAGAAATCCATACGAGTCTATTTTTCGCTTTCGGAGAGCAAACGAGGGATCCATCGACAACAAAGCTTCCTCACTTCAAGATTTTGATGATGTAGAATAGTATGAATATTCACCAAACTAATGCCTACAATCTTTTCGATGTCCGTATATGTGATTCGTGGGTCTTCTCGCACCAAAATTTCAGTAGTCCATACAATTTCTGCCGTTACTGCTGTTTGTGGGGCCTTGGTTCTTTGGTCATCTTTAATTTTACCCCTTTTGAATTCAGCAAATCACCTAAAATTGTTGCGCGTGATGGAGCTGAGTCCCCTAATGCTGATTGTAACTGCTGTAAACTTAATTGTTCAGTTAAACCAAATTTAAAATCATAAATAGATCATAGCGTGCAAATGTTAACGGTTAAGATCCATCGTTTTAAATGAAAAGCGTGGGAAGCGTTGCAGGAAAATTAATAGAACTTTGTTTTTTTGAAATATAGAGCAATTGGCTTATGGAGTTCGTTCGTTCCATTTTTAAATTTCGAGCATCTCAAAACTTATTGAGTGACCTACGTATTTTCCTGATAACATATTCACTATGAGGCAGTATATGGGGAGATGCGTGGCTAACGGTGGATTTTTTACATTTTTTACATTTTACAGGCTGTAATAAATGTATTGACTGCCTCGTTGGTCTAGTAGTCGTAAGCACAACCCAAACCGAGTTCCAATCCCGGGTCGAGACAAAAATCAGATAATAGGATTTTCTGTCTAAGAATTCTCAGTATAAGACTAGAGAAAGTTTAGGGATTTTTACCCCCTGTCTCAAAAATAAGGTTACGCCGGTAGTAATCATACTACTATAAGTGGAGAATAGAGAGTGCGCCTCTGTTTGAGCACACTGTTTGAGTTTGATGAGTTAATTAAGCTAAAATGGCAACGGGCCAGCCATATAGTACAAAGAATCTTCTACCCATACCTGTAAGCAAAGAATACGGCGACCCCCATTTAATAGAGAGACGACATGGTAAGAGATGCAGGAAGTTGATAGCAGTAGCTGGCACAGGACTATGTTTTATGGTCTTCCTCGGGAAATCCTACCCTCAACAAGGGTTGAGCAGTGGAAATTTATAAAGTAATGTTTCTCTTTCTTTTTAATGATATTAAAATTTCAACGACATTGAGTACTTCCACATTCGTGCAGACACTCGTTCCCAGCCGTTCAACCAAATTTTACGACGACACGTTTTGCGTTTTCGTCTTAATTAACGTAAAATTTCTAACAGAAACTTTTTATATTTCCTGCTCTGAAATTACGCACGGCTTTACAAACTTAGGTATGCTATAAACTCATTTTATACATTTTCTTTAAAAGTCGGATCATTTTGGCGTAAATATAACTCGTAAGGGATTGCACAAATATTGGCATATTAATATGGGCATAATTTGTATTACTTTTTGATTTAGGAATAAGGGTTTAAAAAAACATTACATGACATGAGTAAATTTCTTTTTTAAATAATGTCACTAAAATAAAGGATCTGCTGGTATTTTAGTTTTTTTTTGTATAAAACTTGAGTAAAAATGATCTTACAGTCCACTTTTTGGTGAAAACTGCAGCTCAAGCAAACCTGCAACCAACACAATTATAATTATAAGTGCTGATTTAACCACGTGCTTGGGGGTGAAGAAAAATCATTTATAGAATAAGGGTGATAAACGAGCACACATTCTATATGATGGTTAGTGGATGCTGTGGCCCATAGATATGTACATCTATCCTCGATTAAGAATTAGTGAATTCGTTGCCACCCCTGAGGACTAAGACGGAATGCCTCATTTCCAATAAAAAAAGGTCTCCGTTCCTCTACACTCATCAAGTGAAACACAGCACCATTGAACTGCTATTTTGTGGTGGTATTCTATGAGAGCGTGGTTCTACTTCGGTCGAACCCATTCGTGCTACAACTACTGCTGCAACGTAGCTCTACCACGTAAAGTAGTATAGTAATATAACAGTGGCACGACCGGGATCTTCTTTCTCTTTTGTCGCTAGATCACAAATACCAATAAATCGATTATGAACGTATTATCCGTTTTTCTCTCTGCCCACTCAAGATATTATTCATCATTCATTCATTAAACACCGCCAATCAAAATCCACTGCTGAACGTTGGTGGAATATTTGCCATAGTTCTCTCTCTTAATAGTTATTACGAACCGAATTTAAAAAAAATCCTTAATTTGAACCTAACACTAAATTAATTTGAACTACTTACACTTTACAAACTAAATAAATTTATCGACAATGTTTTTTTGTTTCGCCAATGGCACGTCAATAGTCAGTAGTCTATGAAATGACAAAACGGCAACCACCTTGTAAAAGAAAAAAGGTGAGGATGATATAGCTATCTTTTTGAATTTGAATATTAAATATCATATATATTAAGATTTCAGCTGTACGAATTTTGTTTCTATTTTAGAACTCTATCTTTGCTAGTAATTACTCTGAGCACCTCGTCGTTTGCAAGTGGCATTCCAGTATTTCAACATTACAAACTATTTTAATGTTTCTCGAGGGTAAATATCAAACAAAGAGAAATTATTACAATATTTTATATGGTATGGAAAATTTTACAAGCGATATCAAATATCGTAGAATAAAATTCCTTGTTCTTGAAGAAAGAAACTACGATCTCAGAGCTTTTGATATATTATTATCGGTTTATATATTATAATTTCCTATAATATATTGTACGTATTTTATTGGTATAGTATGTATTTTTATTTAAATGTATATATGTTTGTATATATGTATGTATATGTGTATATGTGTGTATAAAAGTATACATGTATAAACTAACATATTTATATTATATAATACGTTTTGGTTAGAATAGTATGTGTAAATAAGTCAGTTTTTCTAACGCGGCATCCGCACATAGCTCTCGCCACACTGCCAAAGGTTATTTGGCAGAGAATGCCTTTTCGGTATTAAGTTCGCCTTTGTACCAATTTTTTTCTGTTTGAGTGCAATAAAGAATTGTCTATCTATCTATGTTACAATTAAACTTGTATATTATGAGAATGTATATGTCGGAATTTCATCACAATTTCCCACTTTGACGTCGGAAATGCAATAGGATTTAGTTAAGGATTATTGTTGGAAAAAGTAAAAGTGTGAGAGTGGATGTTCGACTGGCACTCTTGCTTACGCAATTAATCAATATCAGTAATAAGACAGCGTAACGCACTGTACTTTCAGTATACGAGTAGAACAATTACCGACCGACCAAACCTTAACACGTCCCGCTACAATAAAACACCAGTATAACGTAGTACACGTGAGGGACGTAAGTACATGATAAACCCAAAATATGCAAACCAATAGCAACGCTACACATCTCCTTGTAATACAGAGCAGCCTTTCAGCCTTATCTTCCTCAGCTACACCAGAACAACCACAATAACGGACATAATTACGATACTATCTTGGCACTACTACTTCGTAGAATGACTTAAACGGACTCCCCCCTCCCCCTCCCGCATGGTGCCTACAGTGAAATTATACTGCATAAACGAGTGGGGTGATTTCTCGATATGCTCTCAATACCACCTCGTCACCATCGATATGACGTTCCGATAGAGTGACGCAACCGCTTGTTTAATCTCGAATCAACCGGTAGTTTATAAACGTGCCAATATATAACATGTAACAAAAACCCTGTGGTTTCCGTTAAGTGCGTTATCAGAATCAGTATCCAAGCGTATAGAAATAACTTTTTTCAAAAAAAAAAACACAAAAAATCAAAACAAAGACTATGTGTAATGTCCATGTCACGTCTATGCCGGTAGTTGAAGGGAGCACTAAGCTCGAAGTTGTTTACTTTTACCTGGGACAAACAGTCTGCCTGGTAAGTCAAGCAAGTAAGGTCAATCGGCTGGGCAGCGTTCGTAAAATTACGACACATCTTCCCTTCAGGTATACCTAAAATCCCGAAAACTCGATTGTACAACCAGCGCGTGTTGCCAGTGACGACTTATGGGTCTTAGACGTGGTCATTCACTGCTGGCCGTATAAGAACGCTCAAAATCACTCCGCTAGCTATATAGAGGGCTATGCTTGATAAACTTAGAATACGCGGATTCCAGATGTGGAAGATCATGCACCTTCCCTATTGGTCCTAATGCTAACCTTTTATCCAGATGGATATCAGATTTTCATCGACGCTCCTTTAGGCTCCTCGGACCATTGTCTTGTCCGGAGTGTGGTGCCACTCAAATCGCGGTTGCATTCCGCAGGGTGCCACCGTGTTTGGCACTGTAGGTCAACCGATTGGGATAGGATGCGGTCTTTCTTTGCATCCTAACCTTGAAAACGAGTTTGTTTCTCGCCGGATGATCCCAAAGTTATTGCTGATTCTGTCGCTGACGTGGTACTTCAGGGTACGGAAATTTTTATTGTTTCCTCTGGGGTACCGCAGCCAAATCTCAGCCATGGTTTAGTCGCTCCTGTAAAATATCATCATGCCATAAGCAGGAGTGTTACCGGGCCTGGGCTGACGCATCAACGTGCCAGGGTGTAAACACCAGCGATCTAAAAAAAAGTATAATTCCACCTCCAGGTCCCAGTCTCCAGGTCACATAGGCAGAATTGGCGAGAAACTAGTTCGCCTTCCTTCTGGAATCCGTGCATTCTGGTCTCTCGCCAAGGCTGTCCATTGGAATTTCTGTCAGCCATCTCTTCCATCTCTGCAGACGGAGGACAACTCACTGTTCTATGCTGCAAAAGAGAAAGCCGATTTGCTTGGCTCTTTCTTTGCGTCCAACTCGATTCTCGATGACGGGGGGAGTACGCCGCTGACCATCCCGCGTGTGAGTGCTCTATACCGGAGGTGCGGTTCATTCACACAGCGCTCGGCTTGCAAAGTACTCATCTCCCGGGACATTCACAAGTCGAGTGGGTCTGACGGAATCCCCCAATTGTACTGAGGACGTGTGCTCCAGAGTTGGCACCAGTTCTAGCGCGTCTTTTTCGGTACTATGAAGGCTTTCGTCCACCAGATCCCTAAAAAAGGCAACTGCTCAGACCCGTCCAACTACAGGCCTATCGTCATCACCTCCTTGTTCTCCAAAACAATGGAGTCTATTGTAGACTGCACGCTCATGAGGTACCTTGCGGATCACCAGGTGATCAGTGATCACCAATACGGTTTTCGTCGTGGTCGATCAACTGGTGATCTTTTGATCTACCTGATTCATAGATGGGCGGAGGTAGTATAGTTCAAGGGGGAGGCATTGGCCGTTAGTTTTGACATTGCGAAGGCCTTCAATCGGGTTTGGCACAAAGCGCTTCTTTTGAAGCTTCCTTTTTATGGGCTTCCCGAGAAATTGTGCAATTCGATCATCAGCTTTCTTGCAGATCAGAGCATCAAGATTGTTGTAGACGGTGCAAGCTCCGATTACAAGCATATTAATGCTGGCGTTCCACAAAGCTGTGTACTATCACCAACGCTGTTTCTTCTGGATATCTATAATACTCGTATGTTGCAAACTGGCAAAATTAATTGCTGTGCAGATGACAGCACTGGCGATGCTCTGTACACCGGCCTTGTCAATATTTCGCGAGAAAATGTCTCCGAGTACCGGGACACACTTGTGTCTGAAGTTGAATCTTTGCTGAACAAAGTCTCGGATTGGGGGCGACTAAATCTAGTCCAGTATAACCCTCAGAAAACACAAGTTTGCGTGTTAATCGCTAAAAAGAACCCCTTTGTCGTATCTCCTCAGTTTTAAGGCACTCCTTGTTGCCTCATCCGGTATCTTCTTTCTTTGGTATCTTATTTTGCGCCCTCCTTTCTGCCAAGGAGGGTCGCGTTCGTATACGGCTTAGAGATCTCTAGTCAGATCGTTAAGCCAGTTCCTAAAAGGTTGGGTTTAGTGGGTAAGTCACCACATAACCACGCAGCCGGCTGCGTGGTATGCTATGAGCATTCCCAACCTCCCTCCCCCGCTTTCTTACCTTCAGCATAATGTTATTGAATTTTCTATTCTTATTGAATATTTTTCACGCTTTAATTGTTCGATGCTTTTCGTATTCTATTTCGAATAATTTAATCATTTCAATATAAACTTATGTTATATCGTTGAATCATCACTACCTTCGTCATAAAACATTGATGATAAAGATAGAGAATGGTATCTTTTAGTTACCAGATATTAATTTTTCAAGCTAACTTAGTATATTATGTATATTATTTTACCTTAACCGGCCATACAGAGCTTCTTAGGTAAAAGTATTTGATAATGACTGAATCAATCGTAATATTTGCCTGCTATGCCGTTGTACAACATTGTAGGAATTGTAAACGGTGGTAAATCATTGATTGAAGTGAAATGTCTGCTGTCAAGCATTACATAGAATTAGGAAATTTAATAAAGAAGAGCATTTACGTAGCGACGTTCTTAAGAACCATCTCACGAAATTATCCACGGGTTCGGTTGTGTATTGATGGATCGCAGAGTATGATCATGGCTATGTTTATATCAACACTCACCCAACTGCAATAACGATGTTTGCGACGGCAGTAGTGTCTGTCTGTTTTATATAGTAAAGAAATGAAATAAGAGATGACATAGCCAAAATGTGCCACGAGTTCTATAAAACAAAACTATTGCTATTACTTTATATAAAACAAACAACGAATTTTGAGTAACTATTATAATTTCATAGCAGCTGATGAAAAATAATCAAATTTAAAGGTATTTCAAATGATTTCTTCTGTTCATAGTCACTCTATAGCATTAAAGTACCAATAATGTGGCTATATTATAATATTAAAAAAGATCAGAGTAGGAAAAAACAATAACTAAACTAATAAGCCAGTTTTCACCCTTGCGATCACTGAGACATCACTGAACAGTTGGCGTCTGGTTGTCATAATGAAGTCAATCTCATTTTTTTCGAACCGTCGGGGCTCGACCAGGTCCACTTCCTGTGGGGCCGCTTCTGGAAGAAAAAGTTCATCATAAAGAGTCCCTCTTTCTCCATAAAGTCGGTCAGCTGCTGGCCCCTTCGGTTCCGTTGCCCTACTCCCAAATTTCCCTAACTTCAGCTCACCGTTTTCTCTTGTGCCTAGTTTTGCGTTGAAGTCTCCCATCAACACCGTGTAGTGGGTTTTGGAGGAATGCATGGCTTTGGAAATATCCTCATACATTTCCTCCACCTCCTCATCGGGATGTGCCGAGGTTGGTACGTAAACCTGTATGACCTTCAGCGAATACCGTTTGGTGATTCTGAGTATCAGGTACGCGACCCTCGTCTTTGCCTGGCTTATGTGGACTATGAGAAAGCCTTTGATTACGTCGAAATTTGGGCGGTGCTGTAGTCCCTTCAGTGGTGCCAAGTTGACTGTCGGTATATCGAAGTGGTGAAGTGTTTGTACAGTAGGGCTACAATGGCTATCCGAGTACAGAACTAGAGCTCAAAACCTATCCAAATGCAGAGAGGTGTAAGACAAGGTGATGTTATATCCCCGAAACTCTTCACCGCTGCGTTGGAAGACGTTTTCAAGCTACTGGACTGGAAAGCATACGGTGTTAGCATCAATGGCGAGTATATCACTCACCTTCGATTTGACGACGATATAGTCCTTATGGCAGAATCGCTGGAGGACCTTAGCACTATGCTCAATGACCTCAATGGTGTCTCCTAACGGATAGGTCTTAAGATGAACATGAACAAAACAAAGATCATGTTTAATGTCCATGTCACACTTATGCCGGTAGTTGTTGGGAGCACTATGCTCGAAGTTGTTGACGAGTATGTTTACCTGGGACAAATAGTCCGACTAGGTAAGTCCAACTTCGACCGAGAGTTCAATCGACGGATTCAACTCGGCTGGGCAGCGTTCGGGAAATTACGACATATATTCTCGTCAGGTATACCTCAATCTCTAAAAACTAGATTGTACAACCAGTGCGTGTTGCCAGTGATGACTTACGGATCCGAGACGTGGTCCGTCACTGCTGGCCGTTTAAGGACGCTCAAGGTCACTCAGCGAGCTATGGAGAGGGCTATGCTCGGAGTTTCTCTGCGTGATAGACTCAGAAATGAGGATATCCGCAGTAAAACCAGAGTGACCGACATAGCCCAACGGATTAGTAAGCTGAAGTGGCAATGGGCCGGCCATATAGCTCGAAGAAAGGTTCTCGAGTGGCAGCCTCGTACCGGTAGTCGTAGTGTAGGGCGACCCCCCACTAGATGGAGTGACGACCTGGTAAGATATGCAGGAAGTCGATGGATGCAGGTGGCTCAGGACCGTGCTTTGTGGCATTACTTGGGGGAGGCCTATGTTCAGCAGTGGACTTGTGAAAGGCTGTAATGATGATGATGATGATGATGATGATCGTATAAAAAGTGTATAAAACCATATCTAATTCAAAATAATAGTTACAACTTAAGAAACTCTCAAAGTTCTTTCATTTTAAGCTATCATAAGCTGCGAACATATAGTTTGTAATGTAAAAAGTTTCCAAGTTGAACAGAAAGTCAAAAAATAATAGTAGTTGGTCTTTACAAAACACTTTTTAACGTAAAGAAAGCAACGCAATCGCTTCAACTTGTCCCAACTCTTTAAGACCTTGTAATAAGAAGCGGCAAGAAATTTGAAAATAAACTATTTTCACTTAACAGTTTAAAATTAATTAAAAATATACACTTATGACAAAAATTTCAAAGGAATCTCATCATGTCTACCCATTCTTATCTTTTAAATTATCATGTAAAATATCATCATCTTAAAACTATACACGATTATCATATAAAATATCCCTTTATCAAAGAAATGCTATTTTCATGCGCTCTGAATTTATTTATTTGAAGGCAAACTAGTTGTAGGTAGATGTATATAGATATAAATCTACCTACAAGTGAGGCGCTGGTTTTATGGAACCTGTACTTTCGAATATTAATGGAATAGTTCAGATTTATTTATGGACATCACTCGTCCGACAATGTAGTCTTTACAGTTACTAAAAAGTTAGGTTTAAAACAAACTTTTTCAATTTTTATAAAATATATTTGAGGACGTGATAACAGTTTAAGGGTCTAAAGGACAAGGTACAAAATATGCGTCCATTGGCAGTTATAATAACGAGTTTTATATTTGAAAAGTGATTTGATATTGGTAGAATGATTAACATTATGCAATTTAAAGTGAATTTTAAATATAATGAAAGTGTATTTAACAGTTATAAATTTTACTAACACTTATTTTCACGTATGCCTTAGAACATATTTAATATGTAAACCTAATTTATGAATAAAATAAACTCGCTTTGCCAAAGGTATTTAAATAGTTTTTGACGTATACAATATTATACAAAAGAAAATGTGAAACACCAGTTACGATATAATTTTCTTTAAGGCGGCCGGAGCGATTTACCTTGCTCGTTTCGCGGCGAACCGCGTGCTATATCTATCGAACATCAAGTCCGTTAGCCGTACGAGTGCACTAGCTCGTTATGCAGAGCAACGAATAACAGAGAGAGCATTGCTTACTTCTTAATTAAATCTTTCTTATTTATAAGTTCCAATAGATTAAAAATTCTGTACTTTATTTGTTACAAACATTCAAAAATAATAGTCATTCCTCTTTGTAAATTAGTATTGATAGGTATGCAGAGCAATGAATAACAGAGAGAGCATTGCTTACTTCTTAATTAAATCTTTATTATTTATAATATAAGTTCCAATAGAGGAAAAATTCTGTACTTTATTTGTTACAAATATTCAAAAATAATAATCTTTTCTCTTTGTAATATTAGTATAGATTATATGTTCTGTAAAGTAAAATTATTCCGTAAAAAAATTACTGAATTGACATCGAATTTTTTTTATGAATTGGTGCATCATACGTAAAATAATCCACGTAACTGAAAATGTTTGTTCATTACATTCGTAACTGAAATTGTTGTAATTTTTATCAGATTCCGTAATGCAAATTGCATAAATAATAAAGAAAAAAACTAAAAAGTCCCTTTTTAGTTTTTTCTTTATTTTACCGCTCAGCTACAACAGTTCTATATATTTCACAATAATGTAAGATATATTATCCTGCTACTAAATTAAGTTAAAGTAAACACAAGTTGCACAAGCAGTAGCATTAATTGATCAAGGGCCGACACAGCATTAATTGAAGTAGTCTTACAGTACCTACCCACTATGGAGTGGGGGTAAGTACTGTAAGACTACTTCGACTGGTCAATCACTTCACACCCGTGGTATGAAGGTTATTCTTAATTATGTACTTATCCCGTACTTTCAGACAATACATTGAGCATGACATTAATTGCGGTCTCTGTGCTTGCACTACGCTGTACATTATTTTAGAGTTTCTCACTTCACCACGCGGAAACGTATTAATTATTATTTTTGCTAATGTAAATTAGTAAAAATGCAGCCTATTAGGCAGCCTCCAGCAAAAAAGTACCTTACAAAAAAAATATAACCTCAAAGTGGAACGTACCTCATTCGAGCAGCGTTCTTGCGATAAACTCTCTTTGTTTTTACCACTTAGGTAATATTTATTTATTTTCCTACGCATATTCACATTTGTAGTCACGTGTAAACCACTAAATTGACTAATTTCAATATAATCATAACTGACTATTGTCATTCTAACTAACGCCACACATTGAATCGTCTGATAATTTATGACGGCAAACTTTTATCTGGCAATATACAATATTATTACTAGGCGTTTATAATTAAAACTAATTATGTTAATAAAACATTTTTTTTATCGTATAATGTCGAAAATGAAGAAGGCAAGTACGTTCGGAATCACAATACAAATATTTTTACTAACAACACAATACAAATATTTTAATAATTTTGGTTATTTTGCAACCATCCGCTAAATTAAATAAAATGATGTGTCTTCGATAGTTTGAAGAGCACCTCCCTCAATTCCATGCACTAATCCCGTCACCACCAATCCCAGCAACACTACTCCCAACATCACTATTCTAGGAAAGACACACCATCGACGATAATACGACACGTGTTTCGCCTCTACACGATTTACCTCGTTACTCGCATACTACGACATTTACCGCTCAGCTACAACAGTTCTATATATTTCACAATAATGTAAGAAATATTATCCTGCTACTAAAATGTAAAGGAAACACAAGTTGCACAAGCAGTAGCATTAATTGATCAAGGGCTGACACAGCGTGAAGTTGCTATTGTGCTCAACGTATCACGGTCCTCAATGCAGTATTCACTGAAACGATACCAGGAGACAGGCCGCTACACACGCAGGCCAGGCAGTGGGGGCGTAAGGTGCACATCGGCCCGGGACGATCGTTTTATTGTTCTGGATATTTTAAGAAACCACTACCTGACCGCTGTTGAGATACGCCAGCGACTCCAAGTCGCAAGAGGCGTTAATGTCAGTGAGCGTACGGTGAGAAGACAAATGGTAGAAGTGAATTTAAAAGCTCGTAGACCAGCTTGAGGTCCAGAACTTCTCAGATGGCACTCTTAGACTTCAGTTCGCAAGAGAACATGTTAATTGGACCCACGAGCGATGGGCTAGATTGTTGTTCACAGATAAGTATCGAATAGATTTACGTGCTCCAGACAGTCGAGAACGAGTGTGGAGAAAAAGAGGAGAGAGGTTTCTACCCATTACCACCACGCGAATTGTGAGTTTCCATGGAGGCTCAATAATGGTATGGAGTGGTGTAAGTTCCAACGCACGTACAGAGTTGGTCATCGTCAATAATCGGCTTACAGCTACTCGATACATCGAAAAAGTTCTTCAGGAGCACGTAATGCCTTATTCGGGGTTCATTGAACACGAACAATTCCTCCTCATGCTCGATAATGCCCACACGTCGCACATTGTGTAGAGGAATATCAGGAAAAGGTGGGAATACAAAAATTACATTGGCCAGCTCGTAGCCCGGACTTAAATCCAATTGAGCATATGTGGGGCATGCTCAAAAGAAAGATAAAGTCCAAACCGCCACGAACTCTAAATGAGCTCCAAAATGCAGCGCTGGCCACTTGGGACAGCATACCGCAAGTTGATGTCAGAAACTTCATTCAAAGCATGCCAGATCGAATGCAGGCGATTATCAGAGCTAGAGGAGGAAACACCCAATATTAAAACTGAGAGACAATAAGAGAGACAGAGAGACATTAAATTTCTACGTTCTAAAATCATTAGAGATAGTTATTGAATCCATTTACCCTTAATTATATACTATTAAAAAGGTTTCAGTGCAAATAATCAGCAAATTTACGAGTGGCCAAGTTTCAGTGCCGTGATATCTTAATTAGTAAGTTTGTTTATTGCATACATGTGCATTTAAACCGCACTATACTAAACTTATGAAATTCAAAACCCAAAATATCAAACATCCAAATGCCTTTCAGTGTAATTTTAAAGCTAATCTAGTTTATTTTAGCTATTAACATTGCATCATGTCGTATGGTATTTTAATAATGGGAAACGCCATTGACATAAACATTATTAGCTTTGCAAAAGAGGTCTATAAGAGCAATTAACGATTTAAAACTTAAAGAGCCTCAAGAAAAATATTTAGGCAATTGTACTCGTACTAACTTTGCCTTTCAATATATTAACAAAAATGAAATGTATGCTCACAGAAATATAATTTATTTAAAAAAAATTAAGTAAAATTCATTATGTAAGAATTTACATTACCCAGATTAGGGACAAGCACTAGCTAGAATTAACAGTTACTCAACTCCACAGTCGGTAATTTAATAGGTGCAATATAATACGCTTTCACAACAAAATCTTAGAAAATAAACAAAATTTGTCCATTGTCATATTCATATACTTTATTAAAAATAGATTGTATAAAAAGGTTATTACAATATTGTTAAGAAATTTGTAGATGAAAATAATCTTTCGGAATAAGGTGATCGCCCACAAGCTACTTGTAATACGATTTGTAGAGTTATTGTGAATTTTTGTAATCTATAAGTACATTCTATTCTTGAACCGTGGTAGCTCAGATGGTTAACGCTCGCTGTAAAAAACAAGGTGTCTACGAACATGAAGAAAAATGTATCTACGAGCCGGAGTAGTCATTGACTGTTGCATTATTTATTGTTACACCTATTAACATATTTGTCTAATACGTCATATTACATAAAAAAAGCAAAAGCAATTTATTAATGATCGATGAAAATACCTTATTTATATATTTATATAAGTAAGGTATTTTCATCAAGGTATTATTAAAACATCAAAGTAGAGATAAGCCCGTATAAACCTAACTGTGCCTAAATATGGGTTAATGAAAATTCCACAGAAAATATAAAATTTCGAGGTTTTAATCGATTTCTAAAAATGGAGGACGTTCTTGATACAATCGAATCTTTTTTTAGTATGTATATATTATACTAGGTGGTAAGACAGTTGTGTTTTGGTTTCGGTAAAGAGAGTCAGTATTACTACAGGATGTGAGGCATTCCATCATAGTCCTCAGAGATGACAACGTATCTGTAGCGTTCTTTGTTCAAAGTTGGCTGCAGGTGTGTTTGGACTGCAGCTGCCACTTATCATCTGGAGAACTGTACGCTTGTTTGTCACATTGGTTTTAGAAAAAAAATCTTACTCGATAACTTCGTTAATTTTTGTAAACCGATTTTAATTATACTTTTTTTTTCATTTTTCAAAAAAGTTACCTGTTTAGTAAATTTTATCTTAATTAAAATATTCAGACGACAAGCTAATAATATTCCTTAGTTCACTCAAAAGAGTAAATACTTAAGCTTCAAATATAATGTAAAAACTGACCCAAAAAAAAAAACTAAAAAGGAAAAAATATTTCAACATAATAGCTTTCGAGTATTCAGGGCTATAATATGTCTAAACGTTAAGAGGAAATATAACTTCAAATGGCTTTGCAAGATCCTCCGTTATGCCGAAAATATTGCAGCATTAATTTTGAAATAAATATATGGTAAAGTTGAGGATTAATGTTAAGGATTATGTTAGACGAAAACACGATTCCGTAAAATTTTCTCGATAGAAAAAAATCCAAATTTACCTCCAAAATAAACAATAAACCGCTGTTATTCATAAAATACTTTAAATAAGATCATGAAACTTTGCATACCAACTGAACTAACTATAAAGCAGTGCTTATGTTATTTACTTTTTTTTAAAATATCATTATTTACACTGTAAAAAGAAATTATCTAAACTATCGGCCTCTTGAAGCGTGATTCCTGCCGCCCGGTCAGTTTCGCTTCAGCCTTTGAAGGGGGAGGTTGTGTCGCTTACGATCATAATACACATTACGCAACAGGACGACGTAAAATTAAAATGGGAAATATACCGCAATAAAAAGAAGAAGCGACTGGCTTGGCGTTAAGAAACAGGCATAAATATGATAAACCTAATGAAAGAAGTTTCTAACGACCTATCTACTTACAGTATTAGTGATTACAAACACGTCGGTACATAGCATACGACGCGCGGGGAAGTGGGGGCGAAATTAGAATTTGAGCTGACTTACTATATCCCCTTAAAAGCCATGCTGCAACTACAATGTGGTCGTAGCACGCATGGGTCGGTTTAAAAGGGAAAAGATTGAGTGCTCACAGAAAACCAGCGTAAAATAGCAGCTTAATGTTGCTATGTTTCGTATGGTGAGTAAATAGAACCGGAGACTATTTTAATGGTTACGAGGAATACCATCTTTGTCATCAGTGGTGATAACCATTTGAAATAACATGCATTTGGTTTCTTAATCGACGATAATATATGTAAATATGTAAGTATGTATGGGCCACAGGATCTACTCACCATCAGGTGGACTGTGTGCACATTTATTACCCTTATTCTCTATAAATGTCTTTACATTTTAAACATCGGCTTTTACTTTTTCGAAGTCATTTTTTTTCCAATAAATTACAATTATTTCGCCATTGTAACATTTCTTTGCGGAGGTATTTTCAGGCTTTATTAAAATGTTAAGTAATTTACCTAAGCTTTTATATCGCAAAGAGGCTTCCAGTGGATCTCCTTGAATATTCAAAAGACTTTAGTAAGTCACGCCTTGGTACCTTTTCGTTTTTGTAGTGCAGTTCAAACAATAAAAATCTAATTTTCATCTTGCGTAATGAAGTAAGATATTTTTATTTTACGGCAGATTGTGTAAATTATAATGTTATTTTAACAACACGTGAAACATTTAAAACATAATCTGTACACGAGTATGCGCATAAATAACAGCGTACGTGTTACGTATGTACGAGTACATTCGTGGATGCTTTTTAAAATTGTGAACACACGCATATATTTAAAAAACATAAAAGATTCAAGCAAAAGCGGGTTGCTTTATGCCATTATACATAAAAGGTTTGCTTCGTTACTGAGTCGACTGCGTATTTCCATTCCAGCCATTATGAGGCACTAGTTAAATAAAAGTAAATAAATGTAAATAACTCTAATAAACGTGGTGTTCGCAAAGCATTTAATTTGTTGAGTTTAAAACATAAAAAAGGTAAATAATAACACTAGTTTTTAACAATATATCTGGGGCCACGGCAGTGCGTACTATACTTTTCTCGAAGCAATTCAGGCCATTTTCGACCCCCTATAACTTCGTAGTGGATAAAACTAAAAGCTTGAATTTCTGTAACCAAGTAGACATTGTATAAACATGGTATATTTTAAATTTCATTCATTTGAAACAGAAGTTTAAGAGTTATAACTAGTCAAAGTTTATTAATTTTGTCACTCACTGACTGACCGATCATCAAAACTCTAAGGCACTTCTAGCAGACATAGAAGCTTCAAACTTAGAATGCAATTAGAATTTAGTATATAAATCAAGAAGAAACTAAAATATTTTTTAATTTTGGTCCAGTTTTCTAGATACACCAACTGCATAAATAACTTTGTAATATCATATAAATGTATAGAATTACAAAGTTACATTTGCAGTGAATGAATCAGTGTACTTGTATATGTTTAATAGGTGTAGATAGGTACGTCGTTGGTATTCAAGAAGTAGAACTATCTTATCTACAAAAATAAGTGAGATGCCATCAAAAACATAACTTGTAAAAAAACAAGTCTCGCAACTCAGTTCTTCTACCATAAAAAGTTGTGAGATCAGTGTAATACCAATTCGGTTAATTTATTCAGTCCCTACTTAAGGGTCCTTCTGTTTTAAGTTATTACGTAATTAGCTAACCTAACAACATTTTATAGTGACCATATTGTTACGAGCTTGAGGTTCGTGACAATAAAAATGGCGCTAGTGCCAGACGTCAACTTAGGCGCGCAACAATATCAATGTTAAAAATCTTTTATGTTTTAAATATTTATATAATATAAATATAAACTAAGCGATCTAATTTAAAATTATATATTACTTGTGAGATACGTTGCGTTTTCATGCGATGGCCAAGTCAATCTATATATTTAAAACACACAAGATTTTTAACATTGTTATTGTCACTATAAAATGTTGTTAGGTTAGCTAATTACGCAATAACTTAAAACAAAAGAACCCTTAAGTAGGGACTGAATAAATTAATCGACTTTGTATTACATGGATCTCACAACTTTTTATGGTAGAAGAACTGAGTTGCGAGACTTGGTTTTTTTACAAGTTATGTTTTTGATGGCATTATTGTTATACTAAAGTTGCTTTGGACTAAGTCATAATCATCAAGTAAATATATTGTTGTAGAATTGTTGTATTGTCAAAATTGTTGTAGTATTGTTAAAATATGTAAATAAATACCTACTTACCTAGTTATAAGTAATGCTAGCAAAGTAGAGTCATAGTTACTTAAATAAATAAAGACTTCTTTTTCTTCTTCTTCAGCACCACACAGCATGGTCCTAAGCCACTTGCATCTATCAAAGTTCTGCAACAGGTCGCCACTTCATCTGCCGAGGCGTCGACCTACACTTAGCACGAGGTTTTACTTCCAATATGTGATTTACAAACATTCTATTAATTTCGTCTGTATTTAGGTAACCGCACTTTATAACGCCATCAAGCGTTTTTTCCCTATGTGCAAGCAGCTAAGCAGGTAAAGAGACCAGTATCACTGCAACCCCAAAAATCCATTGTGGTCGCTGTTATGGCTATAGTTCACTGCTAAGCCTTATGTCTTCAATGAATAGAAGGAGTTCCTTAGCCGTGAATAATTTTACATATTTATAAGATGTATATATTATGATGTGCAGAGACATTTCTTGGGTTATAAAACTTTGAGAATTTGTGGGGTTTCCTTCAAATTCCAAAGCTTACGTCTAGGCCCATTTTAGACTCATCGGTATACCATATGAAGCTACCGACATCATAGATAACCTGACCATTGAGCCAGTTTTCTCTGGAGGGTAGTTTTACTATATAATTTTTATCAAATGTGTATAGTGGACGCATGATATCTGAGGTCATGCATAAGACCGGTGTTTCCTTAATTAAGTCGAGCATGGATCTCAATCTATAGGAGAGCAAGCTCAAACGGCACTGGACGTTAATCCTATACAAACTAGTCTTCACTTCTCTATCTAGATAAAGATCAAGGGGCTTTAGGCATAGAAGTGCATTCAGAACCGCTCGAGGCGATGATCGCATAGCTCCAGCTGCCATTAAGCAGGCAGTCCTTTGTGGAATATTTAGTCTTACCGCAGTCGTTTTGTGGTTGGCCTCGTTGGCCCAGAAAGTGGAGGCGTAGGTGAGTATAAGCTTCACTATGCTGCTGTACAGCCATAGGACCATACTGGAACGCAAGCTTCAGTTGTTCCTGACCAAAGGACCGCACGTACCTAAAGTAATTTTTACCTAACATCATACTTTGCTAAGGTGAGAGTTCCACGTTAGTTTTTGATCGATTGTTACGCCCAAGTACTTAACTTCAGTGGACAATGGTAATACTTTAACATTGAGTTTCAATGTGACTAATTTGTCCAACCATCTCTTTTTGGTAAAGGGTTATTATAACAGTCTTATCAGCATTAACTGATAAACTGTTATCCTTATACCTGTTATTTATGGTGTTTAGGGCTTTTTGTATGATTGACGATTAATTATTTTGATAAAAGCCCCTCGCAATGATTACAAGATTATCATCATAACCCAGTGTGTCAATGTGTAGGTCTGCCATCTTGTACAATAGTTGGTCAACCGCAAGAGTCCAAAGAAGTAGTGACAAAACACCTCCTTGTGGGCAGTCTCTTGTAGTTGCTACTTCATTCGAAGTTGAAAACAGCGCTATTTTTGCCTTTCTATTTGAGAGCATCGACTTCACCCAGCTGATGGTTGTGGGGTCAACAGTTTTACCAGTAGATGTCAGGCCTTCAATCAGTAGTGATGTAAGGGCTACTGCCGAAAGCATCTTCATTATCTAGAAAGGCACAAAAAGCTATTTCTTTATCCTTCAGTGCTTTTTCGACCCTGTCAATAACACTGCTCAAGGCTGTTTCCTTAGATTTGCTTCTACGGTTAGCATGTTGCTTAGGTATAAATAGAACTTTGATAATTGTTTATCGTTCTGGAATATATCTCCATGCAAAACTCGCTTTGAAGATTTTCACCAGATAGAGAAGAAGGTTATCGATTCTTCTCTGTAGGTCGATGGGAATTATTCCAACCTCCCCCCTTGTTTTAAACGATTTAAAGGACTAAACAGCCTACAGGCACCAGGTTTGGCCTTATTATCTTTGCAACTCTACACTAGTCCTTATTACAAGGCCTTCGTAGGGCCCTGAAAGAATTCAAGGCTAAAGTCTTGTGTGACCCTTGTAAATGGGTTGACGCTAGTAACTCCAATGTTTCTGTTTTACTATTAGTGAAGTTAACATCAGGCTTTTTGAGAAGCCCGATCTGATTAGGCTTAGCTTTCGATAGCATTTTGTGTAGCCTTGCATTGTGGGGCAAATATACAACCTCCTCGCGTAGCTTCCTCCACGATACTCTTGGCTTTCTTAATTTTTTTATTATATTCTGTTAGGGCTGCACTATAAATATCCCACTCTTTGGTTTTTTTAGCCCTATTAAATAGATTCCTGTTCTTTTCCCTGAGTTCTTTTATCTTAGTATTCCACCAAGGAATTTTTCGTGTTGAGGTCTCGGTTTTGAGGGGACAGCTGTCGTCAAAGGCTTCATACGTACGGAAACATACGGTTACTGTCTCCGTCGCTAACTCCAGACCTTCAATCGTTTTGATGCTTTTAGGAAACGTTTCCAAATTCCTCCTTAGGCTATATCTGTAGATATCCAAGGAGGTCACTTTAAGATCCCTAAAACAACAGTTTCATAGGATGGTGATGCTTCAATCACAAACTTAATGTGTTTGTGACCAGACGTTAAGTTTTCACTACTAACATAGCAGTCACTTATCCGCCTGTACATGTTATTGGTGGCAAAGGTTATGTCTATCACTTCTTGCCTAGCACGCGTTACAAAGGTTGGTGTACTGCCGCCCCATGGCAGCACCTCCTCGGGAGAGGAATATTGCCCCCCGTTCTCCTTCCCAAGTAAGGCGCACCAGAACACGTGGCACGCCTTCCTCCACGGCCTCCAATTACATCTGCGCAACAGACGCCCCGGCGTCCGATGCGCGAAGGCCATGGGGCCTGGAAAAATGAGCACTTAGTAGTACTAGTACAGTAGTACTAGCCTTCCCGACCCCAGCGGCGGATCTGGTCTATGGCTCCACCGCCAACCAAGATTCGGCTGCGGAGGATAGGGAGAGCGGCGCCTCGCAATACTGACAATCCTCTCCCTCCGCAGCCCCATCACCACCGCATCAACGGTGCGGCCCCGTTTGAGTCGCGGAGGATAGGGCGAGTGGCGCATCGCCATACCAACACTCCTCTTCCTCCGCGACTCCACCTCGGCAGCCAGCGGTAGAGGGTGCGGAGTCCCCACTCGCTGCAGTCCACCAGCACACATCCGAAGTGGGCTCCCCAAGCCCACTCGGAGTGGCCACCTCAGGCCGGCCCTTCACCTCGGGCCAGCCACGTGGGTTCCTCTTTGTTCACCGTGGGAGACCAAGCCACGGCTACTAAGCCCCCCGCCACGACAAGGCGGGAACCCGTTCGGGGGGGTTGGTGTACACCCTGAGTTTATGCTTACGAGGCGGCAGAAAAACATAAAGTTACTCACCTTTTTAGTTGATGTTAGTGCTTTCCCAGGCTGTGTGTTGAGCATTAGCATCACAACCCTCCACAAGTTTGGCGTTGTGTCCACTCGCTCTAACTCGATGGTAGGTTCTGAATTCTCTCCGGGAAGATAGGCTGAGCAAATGATTACTCTGGCCCCTGTGCATCACTTGAGATTTGTGAAGGCTCTAACCAAGTCATCGTTGCATTACTCTGGAACAGCTAAAAGTTCTATATTTTTATTGTAAATTGTACAAGCTCTTGATCTACTGCCTTTAGTATTGATAAGAATTTTACCAGCAGCCGACAACACCAGAACTTGACCGTTGGCCACCCAAGGCTCTTGTATGAGGCTGAGGTTAATGTTTTCCTCTGCGAAGCAAACCTTCACCACAACAGAAGCAGCTGATGCATGGGGGACTTATGGGCGGGGGGGCAGGGCGAAAACGTCTTTTACCGGCGCTCTTGACCTCCGCCTAACCTTTCAATTTACCGCTCCCATCTCCCTTCCCCTTAAGGTGGGGTCCCACGGCCCGCCAGGCGACAGGCCGCGCCAGGCGTTCCACCGCCTGTATAGGCCTGTCGTGGCCCCTACTGAGCGTTCCCACGGCGTGCGCCGGCCTTGTGCGGCCTGTTGACTGACATTCCAACATGTTAGGCGATACGGAACGCATGGTTGCGTATGCAGCCGCTGTGGTTTTATTCAGTGGTGAAATTTTGTTAAATCAAGCGAAAAGAAAATAATTTGCCATTATGTCGTAGAATGGCCATTCCGGCTTATAAATATTATCGGTGCCACTACCCGTTTTCATAGAATCCTTGACTTTAGTTTTCACTTTTCTATAGGTAGACATTAAATTTTCTCCTTAATTTAACTCATTAAATTAACTCCGCGATAGAGATAGTTCCATCTTTTATGCGTAACCAAGCATCATGGAAATCGTTCTTATTTTTATGTTGAGGCGACGAACTATTCCAAAGCGCTGGTTCATTTTCATAAAAATCATGTGCGTGTACGCGCAGGCGCCACCGTAGGTGAAATGAACGATTACAACCGACGCAGACCCCCCCGTACAGGCCGCGACAGGCACCGTCGCGCCGCGCCGCGCTACTCCTTTGATTTTACCGACTCCCGGACGGGCGACAACGGGCCACCGCAGGCCTCATCGGATGCATCGGTTCCCACGGCCTGCCGGTCTGGTCTAGCGCGGTCTTGCCTGTGAGAAAGCAGGCCGTGGGAACCCACCTTTATCCGGGACTACACAAGCTTAACCTTTGAACGAAAAAATAACCAGCCCTCTTAACATCAGCAGCAACGACCAGTCGCGGATAGAGTTCCTTCATGAACTTCACCACACGTAGACCCCACAGACCGAGCACAAATTTGTAGCCATCTCTAAGAGACTCATATATGCACCATATACTCAGTTCAGGTGCCTCTGATGTGGCCATAGCTCTAATTAAGGTAATTCTGAGATAAAATATCGCCAAAGTGTCTAGTGCCCAGTGTTTAAACCACGGTAATGACGTCATGTCTCTTGCCATCTTCTCTTAATATTCCATAAGGCTCTAAAACCGAGAAAACTTTATAGAGACAAGAGCTCTTCGTTCAAAGAACCATGCCGTGAAAACCAACCAGCACTTTTCTTACATGAAAGTCCGTGGAACCCAAAATCGTCGACCCAAACTAGTCGGGTTTGCGCATCGCCGTAGCGATAAACTTTTAAAGTGTTTTCCTACGATATTAAAAGTTTTTATCAAATAGGTGCACATAAATTAATACTAAAACGAAAATAAAACAAAGGTTGAAGCAATATTATAACGCCGATTGATTTCTGTCATTTAAATCAATAAATTTCTCAAATGATTTCAACAAACCTTAATTTGAATCAAAAGTGGACAAAACAGGTAAAATATAGAATTTTAAGGGGAAATATAACCTCAAATGGCTTAGCAAGATCTTCCGTTATGCCAAAAATATTACAGCATTAATTTTTAAATAAATATATGGTAAAGTTGAGAATTAATGTTAAGGATTATATTAGACGAAAACACGATTCCGTAAAATTTTCTCAATAGAAAAAAAAAATCCAAATTTACATCCAAAATAAACAATAAACCGCTGTTATTCATAAAATAATTTAAATAAGATCATGAAACTTTGCATACTAACTGAACTAACTATAAAGCAGTGCTTATGTTATTTACTTTTTAAAATACCATTATTTTCACTGTAAAAAGAAATTACCTAAACTATCGGCCTCTTGAAGCGTGATTCCTGCCGCCCAGTCAGTTTCGCTTCGGCCTTTGAAGGGGGAGGTTGTGTCGCTTACGATCAGAATACACATTACGCAACAGGACGACGTAAAATTAAAATGGGAAATAACCGTAATAAAAATAAGAAGCGACTGGCTTGGCATTAAGAAACAGGCATAAATATGATAAACCTAATAAAATAAGTGTCTAACGACCTATCTACTTACAGTATTAGTGATTACAAACATGTCGGTACATAGCATACGACGCGCGGGGAAGTGGGGGCGTAATTAGAATTTGAGCTGACTTACTATATCCCCTTAATATAATTTAAATTAAATAATATAAGAAACTAAAATTGGAAAATAAATGTAAATATTTTTCTCAATTTTATTTTAATTATACAAGCTGTTATCAAAAAAAAAAAACATCATATTCATATATAAAATTTTTGGATTCAACAAGAAAGTAACTTTTTTTTTAATTGCTTTGAGAATGTAAATTATCAAGTGTATTAATCGATTCTTATTCTGGCTACGCTATGGCCGCCACGTTCACCGAGATAGTTCATGGGGTGGATTGAAGTTACTGTACTAAAATTACAGATTTAAATTAAGCGTGTCTAATTTTTTTTAAATATATATTGGTTCCACCTTGAATCTAACTTCATAACATCGCTTTTGATTAATATTATTTTGGGTTTTGAATAAAGCCAGAGCATTTTCTAACAAAAAATTATATTATTCCGCTTGTTCTCTTATATTTAAATTAAACACCGTATAGTGGTTGCATAACGGAATCCACTGTACGTGCCTTAGATAAGTAATAAGCGACAGAGGGAATTGATATAACAGATGAGCGGTATTTACGTGGCAGATCCACGCTGCAGCTTTATTAGTTGTGGCAGGAATGGGTCGGCTCGACCGGAGTGGGACCACGCTCTCACAGAATACCAGCGTGAAATAGTAGCTTAATGCTGCTGTATTTCGTATGGTGAGTATAGAGAACCGGAGACACTTTTTACTGGAAACGAGGCATTCCATCTTGGTCCTCACGGGTGACAACGCATCTGCATTTGGTTTTGTAATCGGAGATAGATGTAGATGCGAAAATTTAGCTTAAGGCTGTTGTTTCGTGTGGTGAGTGTAAGAACCAGAGACCCTTTTTACTGTAAATCAGGCATTTGACCTTAGTCCTCAGGGGTGGCAACGCTAATTTAATTCGTAATCGAGGATATATGTAGATGTCTATGGGCTACAGCAACCAATTACCATTACATGGACTGTACTCGTTTGTAACCTGTATCCTATAAAAAAACATATTCCAGGTAACAACTTCAAATAATTTAAAAAAAAAACTCGCCAAACAACCTGCTAACTATGGCCTATGGTACTCGTAGAGATCCCAATCTTTATGAAGCGATTCATATAGGCGGCATATCTTCAGCAATGAACTTTGAATTAGTACTAATTAATGAATGAAAGAAATTTAATGGTGACAAGGTCTGCTACGAGTACCTTAACCGCCTGATGTATTTCAACATATGAGGTGTCCTTGAGTTTGTTTATACATACGAGTATATAATATAAGGTCGAGAAAAAAATTTCTATGTATTTTATATACAAATTAAAGACTTTTTGTTTCAAAGTTTAATTGCATTTAATTATAATATATGTGCCATTTTGTTCGATACCTTTTTGCCATATTTTAGGTAGTGACATAATCCCGTAACTGTAGAAATTTTGGGATTTTTTATCAAAAAATACGAAAGTAATTTTGACAGTCTCCTCTTGATGTTAACCTTACACTACATAAAGAATGTTGATAAGACCGAAGCAGGTGAAATTCTGAGGGCGCAAAGTTAATACAGTAGGCGCTCGATAATCCGGCACCCGTTTTTTGCCCTTTATGCCGGATTGTCGGAACTGCCGGATTATCGAATTTGTATTGGAATTAAAATAGATCCACAGTAAAATACAATTTTAATATGGTTAGATGAATTTATTATAAAAATAAAATGGCGTACTTAATGTGTTTATGTTAAGTACGAACTGCCGAGCGAGAGCAGAGACAAACTACTCGAACAATTCAACCCAACCGCTCAGTAGTCCGGCGTTCAGCTGTCTGAAATGCCGGATTATAGAGCGGGCTACCTGAGTCCCAGGGCCGAACTACTGAACGTGCCGGATTGGCGAACGCCGGATTATCGAGCGCCTACTGTATATGGTGAACACTTCCCAACCAAGCTCTCGAAATGTTTGCTGAGTGGCCAAAGATGTGTGTTGATCAATTCCGGCCGTGTTTTCACAATTTTTTGCTTGAATCTTACTAGTTGTTGACAGTATAGATCCGAATCGATGGTTTTGCTTGGCGGTAAAAGCTCATAACAAACAATGCCCTTTCAACCCTACTATACACACAATATCACCCTATTCCGTGCTAATCCAGGTTTCACTACATACTTCTTCATTCTTCTACACACTCTCATCTTTTTCGTCCATCCTTAGTCGTAGGCGATCCACTTTTTATCACTGGTGATCAATCTTTACAAAAATACATAGTTCAGTTCCATTACGTTTCAATAGAGAGTCACAAATGAGTACCCGATTAATTAGGTTTCTTACAGTAAGCTCGTGCAGTACCCAAATATCGACCTCTTTTGTGAAGTCAGACTTTTTCAAACGGGTAAAAACTGTTTTGTGGTCACTGCTCAATTATTAAGCTATACTGTAACAGCTAGTACCTATGCCGATATTGCTCCACTTTTTAAAAAAAATGGCATCGACATTATCCGTGTGACCCAGAGCAAGCTGCATATTTGACGTCAAAATTCTCGGACTGAAAACGATTGAATCAACTTTGTGCTACTCTAACACCCCGTTAGGTCTATAAACGTTACAAATTTTTTTTCGCGGCCTGAGTCGCATTTTTTTGTAATAAAATTTTCAGCACGTGCAAAAATAATTGAGACATGGCGGGAAAGTGTCGTTAACTTTTAATACTTTTTTTCTTATTTTCTACGTTTATTGGTATTAAAACCAGCTTGATATAATCAGTACAAATCTTACAAAACAAAACAGTTCAAATGTATACAAATAAAATACAAAGAAACTTTGTCCCCGACTTCTATACCTACGCCCGAAAAATATGGCCCTCCTTCGGGGTCACTCGGGTAAAAACTGATTAACGATTTCGTACAAATTTTATTCATCCGTTACCGTTACATCCTATTAAAGTCCACTGCTGAACAAAGGCCTTTCCCAAGTTGCCACGCTCAGTAAGCAGGTTGACAACCGAAGTTTTTTTGTTTTTAGTCGTTATTAGGAAGACCTTGCTGTCCATATCCCAATTGGTTTCCCTCTGTCGCCTCTTACGACTTATGGGGTAATGAGTATTTTTACACTGCCACTACACGTTGAATTTTTTTATCGTAATCAAATCAAATTGGTTAGTAATATTTGTAATAATAAATCTACTTTCAATAAGTTATATAATTTCATTATATCAATAACTCATAACATTATTGTGCATTGAATAGAACCAATGCAATACCGATATCGTTAAACTTTTGCGAGATATGCGAAACTTACCTTATTATTCGTCTCTAGAGATCTTGAAACGTGGTCATACGAACTTTGGACTTTGGAAAATCGAAACCATTACAATAATTTTCTACGTTAAACAACTTTATGTGATTTTAAAATTATATGTTTGAAATAATATGCTGCCTTCTATCTATTTGTGAAGTTTTATAACAGTCGGTCATTTTATAACAGATAAAAACTTTAAAAATTTAGTTCATAACTTGATGGCGTGCCAATAACCTGATCTCAATAATAGACAGGCTTTTTCACCGAGGGTGAACTATGGGGAGCCCTTATGGTAGGCCCGAAGTGGAAGCTTGTACTCGTAAAAAAAGGCTGGGCATGCGCATGTAATTTGGTGGGCTGCGGCGAGAGGGATCCCCCTCCCCCCCCCCGGAGCGGATGACAATGTGCCACACGCCATATCCTCCAACAACTCTGACGTGTCCGCACCGCTGATGCAGTGCAGTAGTGCTGGGGCAGCGGAGGAGAAGTGTCGGTATTGCGAGGCGCTGTTAATGTAATAAATTGTTAAATATGTGGCATTCATAAAAAAAGCTTTTTGCATGCTAAATATTTAACAATTAAACAAAATGAGAATAAAAATCCTCTATTGTTATCTATAGACTTAATATCAACTGTTTTGAAATGATACTTATGTAAATACCCAATTACGTTTTCATTAAAATCAATTTTGTAGATCTTTAAACAAATTATTATATATAATATTGAATTTAAAACTAGCTAGCAAGAATGTTGAATTTAAAACTAGCTAAAATTGGAAGCTGATAGCAGGTGCTGAGGAGTTGCAACCTAACGTTTATTTACTAGAGTTGATTTCAACTACTGTTAGTTTTTGTTTGCAAACAAGAAATTATGGAATTTAAAGCAATAAATGATGAATCAGTAAGTAAAAAAATCGCACAACTGACGTTCACTTGCACTATTTATTTATATAAATTAATTATGAAATGTGATTTTAAAGATACACGTGACTTTTAAATAATATATACTAACTTGCTACCTTAAATAAACTTGAATGGAAATAGGACTCAATTTGAAAGTAAAGCTTTAGTAAAAGCTTTCATAAAGATGTTTGCGCAGCCTACTTTATATAAACTAATTTGCAATGCACCTGACTTAAAGTTTAGAAACTGGCCACTCCACTCCACACCACTGCTTGCTTGCGCTTTAGTGAGAAATTTTCTCTTACTTGTAACTAAATTAACATTAGACTTGCTTTACTATATAACTTACGGAACCGCATTGCAGCTTCTAATACACACAACTAAGCTTTAATTTGATGAAGTTACCCCCGAAGTATCCAACTCAAACAGTAAGTAACCTGAAATAAGTTATATATTCCAAAGTACCCTTTAATTTCTTTTTCATATATTCAAACGTATTCTAGAAAGTGGCAGACAATGAATTAAATTAATTTCATTCAGAAGTAACTTTTCGTGGGTGGGATCTTTCTTATATAACTGGGTCCAATTATTTTGAATAAGTCTGAGAAGCGAGTATACCGTTCACTTGATGGTAGGTGGATGCTGTGAACGCCAATTAATCCTTGGTAAATAATCAAAGTGCAGATGTATTGTCACGATTATGGACTTAGATGGAATGTCCTTGTTTCATGCAAAAAGGGTCCGGATACCCGTTTTTCTTGAAACAAGTCTCTGTACTTAACGTATGAAACCCTGCAGCACTAAGCTGCTATTACACACTAGCAGATTTGCCATACAGCAGCAGTATTAATTTATGTTGGTATTCTGTGTGTTGTTGTTTATGCAACATTTTATGAATGAAGTCACATATTTGAAGTAATCAAAAATAACACAATTGCGAAAAAGAAACATTTGTTTAATTTCTTTTTTAATTGAAAATGTTAATCTCAGCCATTAGTATAAGTATTTGTGATGTCAAGTTGACTAATTCCAAATTATTTTTTACAACGATGAGAAAACAATACGTCAATATCATCTAGTCTACAGTAAGATAGCCTTTGTTTAAAATATTTGTTTTTGTGTTGATTTTTGTGGTTTAGAATATTAATTCGAATAGGGAAGTTTTCATTTCTTTTTATATTTGCTGAAAATTTATATGAGTACTATTTTGGAATAAGGAGTAGGTACCTAATCTAATTTAAACCCAACATTTTGTTTCTTCTTTCCTATTGCGTACAACAAAGGTGTGGTATATGTTACCGGCATCTTTCCGTCCGATCACAAACTAAGTTTTCGTCAAGGCAAAAGTGATTTGTCTTTTGTTACACTTTACTATCTATGCCTCATTTCCAGTTACCATCAGAAGGGATTGTAGTCAAGTATTGGCTTATAATAAGCAAAACGAAATCCTAAATTGGCGCGGTTTACACTTACTTACTCTAAGCTTTCTCTTAGAGAGGAAAGCAGTGGCTAGGAGTGGGGCGTATGTAGGTTGAAACTCTACTTTATTTTTTTATTGGCCAACAGATTAACTATGATAAAGCCAATTCTCTAAAATACATAAGCTAATGCGTAATAATTGCTCTGTCAGCAACCCTTGTTCGGTAGCGTAGTGCCTTAGTGTTTAGTTCCAGCGCTGTAGGGTTGCGGGCAAGTGCCTGTATAAATAATTGTTCTGGGTGTGAATGTTTTTGCATGTGAAATATATGTATGCTTATTCTCCTATCGGCGACCTACGTAACCAAAGTTTCACAACTAGTTACGATGGGCAATAATTTTTTACTTGCACGTAACTATTACTTTTGAAGAAATTATGTAAATTATACCGGTAAGTACTTTTGAATGAAATTTTTATGAAATTCAACATCAGAGGGATATTGAAAAACACATAGATGTGCTATTTTTAATGTATCGTCTTGCGTTTTATTGATTGTCTTTGGCAATAAAGTGTGGAAATAGGGACTAATAAATACTGTACAATTTTCAGTTCTTATACGTTTATTTTTGTACCCTTTAAGACAAAAATAGAATGTCTTACAATTGCATTGTGCTGCTAAATTTCACTGTTATTCTGATGAAAAAGAAGTTGTTTCTCGTCTAAGCTGATACATAAGTGAGCAAAATATGGACGGGAAGTGAATACATAGCTCGAGCTAGAATTGTTTAAAGCGGAACAATTAAAGCGTATTATCAATTTTTTTCGTTATAAAACTGAAGTGACAAATAAATTTACAGTCTACCTGATGACTACTGCAGCCAATGGATCTACTGCCTGCAACCTACTATAAAAAAAGAAAACTAGATGTGCATTGTCGCCTCTTAGGACTAAGATGGAATGCCAAACAGCCTGTAATTAAACTGGTTCACTGTACAATTAAAATCAGAAAAAAAAAACACAACAGGCACTGCTATTTTTCGGTAGAAATAGGTAAAAGGTTGGCAGCTGTCATACATCTAAAATAAAAATTATATTAAATATATTTTTTTATAGAAGAGGGGGCAAACGAGCATGCGGCTCACCTGATGTTAAGTGACTACCGCCGCCCATGATCAACCGCAACACCAGGGGAATTGCAGGTGCGTTGCCGGCCCTTTAGAAAGGAGTAAGCTCTTTTCTTGAAGGTCCCCAGGTCGTATCGGTCCGAAAAAATCGCCGGTGGTAAACTATTCCACAGAGAGGTCGTATGCGGAAGAAAACTCCTTTTGAAACGTACAGTGATGGACCGCCAAGCATCCAGATGATGTGGATGGTATCGGGACGTTTGCCGCGTAGTGCGTTCACGAAACTTGGCGGCTGGGATTAATCCGAACAATTCCTCAGAGCACTCCCCCGTGGTATATGCGAAAAGAAAATGCAAAGAGATGCAACATCTCTTCGCAGCGCCAGTGATGCGAGCTGATCGGAAAGCACTCGGTCGTCGACGATTCGAGCCTCTCTGCGCTGGATGCGGTCAAGTGCAAGGAGCTGGTACTGGGGCCTCCAGCCCAGAGATGGAAACAGTATTCCATATGCAGCCGAACCTGCGCCTTGTAAAGTTGCAGGCGGTGTGCCGGCATGAAATACTGTCCCGCTCTGCTGAGCACGCCAAGCTTTTTAGAGTCCAATTTGGCCTTCTCTTCCAAGTGACCACGAAACTGCACTTCACTCGATATGTCGACGCCGAGGATTTCGATACTGTCTGAGGCAACAAGGGGAGTACCTTGAAACTGAGGAGATACGACAAAAGGGTTCTTTTTAGCGGTTAACGCGCAAACTTGTGTCTTCTGGGGGTTAAACTGGACTAGATTTAGTCGCCCCCAGAGACTCGACTTCAGACACAAGTTTGTCCCGGTACTCGGAGACGTTTTCCCGAGAAATATTGGCACGGCTGGTGTACAGAGCATCACCAGTGCTGTATCTGCATAGCAATGAATGTTACGGGTTTGCAACATATCATTGATATGCAGAAGAAACAGCGTTGGCGATAGCACGCAGCTTTGTGGAACACCAGCATTAATAGGCTTGTAATCGGAGCTTGCACTATCTACAACGACCTTGATGCTCCGATCTGCAAGAAAGCTGGTGATCCAATCGCACAATTTCTCGGGAAGCCCATAGGAAGGGAGCTTCGAAAGAAGCGCTTTGTGCCAAACCCGATCGAAGGCCTTCGCAATGTCCAAACTAACGGCCAATGCCTCCCCCTTGGACTCTACTGCCTCCGCCCATCTGTGAGTTAGGTAGACCAGAAGATCACCAGCTGACCGACCACGGTGAAAACCGTATTGGCGATCACTAATCAGCTGGTGATCCTTAAGGTACCTCATGAGCTGGCAGTTAACAATAGATTCCATTGTTTTGGAGAACAAGGAGGTGATGGCGATAGGCCGGTAGTTTGACGGGTCTGAGCGGTCGCCTTTTTTAGGGATCGGGTGGACGAAAGCCGTCTTCCATGATTTCTGGACTACGCCTAGGGAGTAGGAGTACCGGAAAAGACGCGTTAAAACAGGTGCCAACAACAACAACAACAGAATGCACGGGTTCAGAAGGAAAGCGAACTAGTTTCTCGCCAATTCTGCCTATGTGCTCTGACTTTGCCTTGGCAATGACTCTTTTGAAGGACCTAGAGGCGGAATTATACTTCCTTTTTACAGCGCTGGTGTTTAAATCCCGGGACGTTGACGCGTCAGCCCAGGCTTGGTAGCACTCCTGCTTATAGCATGATGCTATTTTACAGGAGCGACCAAACCATGGCTGAGATTTGCCTCCAATGGGCACCACAGAGGAAGGAATAAAAGGTTTCATACCCTGAAGTACCACAACAGCGACAGAATCCGCAACAACGTTGGGGTCGTCCGGCGAGAAGCAAACCCGCCGCCAAGGGTAGGATGCATAGAAAGACCGCTTCCCATCCCAATCGGCTAACTTATAGTGCCAAACACGGCGGCAGTCTGCAGAATGCAACTGCGATTTCAGCGTGAGTGGCACCACACTCCGGACAAGACGATGGTCCGAGGAGCCTAAAGGGGCGTCGACGGAAATCTGATATCCGTCTGGGTGAGAGGTCAGCAAAAGGTCCAACAGGGAAGGTGCATGATGCTTCACATCTGAAATCCGCGTAGGCGAAGTAACCAGTTGTGTCAGACCATATGCCAAGGCAAAATCATGAATAGATCTCCCCGCATGATCGGTTTAACGTGAACCAAGCCATTCGGCGTGATGGGCGTTAAAGTCGCCGAGGATCACGATCTCTGCGGAGGGGATCTGCTGTAGCAACTAATCTGTAGCCATTTGGACGTGGTCGAAGAGTCGGTCTGCTTTGGCTATAAAAAATTGGTCTGTTTCGGATAATAAAAAATGAATGTCGTGCCAAAAACTAATCTCCGCACACTAACTGATTTTTCAAAGATTTCCTTAAGCTATTGGCCTTTCTGTTTGAAATTATACCTACATGAATATAAGAAAAAAGGATAGATATCTAAAATCCTTGAAATAAAATTAAGTAAAATGTATTGGAAAACTCAATAGAGTTCTTGCGTAAAATTGGAAATCTTCGATGTCAATTGTTTAGATAAATGTTTAAGGATGAGAGCTAGCCAGCAGTTAGAGAAATAAGAAAATTCGTACTGTTATTTATTTCGTTAGTTAGGTAACTTTAAAGTTTATTACAACAATTGATATATTCATTTAAGACTTGTACGAATGAAAATATTTCCGAAAGTATATTTTTTTCTTATTACTCCTAGTTCAATCAGATCAGTGATAAAAGCATAAATGAGTATAATTATTTTTTTATTATCCATATATCAAAAAATTGATATCTCTACTTCTCAGGAGTACCTATAACTCCTGAAATCATTTCTATATACCTACCATAAACTCAAATAACGGACACAAGTTCCAAACTCAGGTTTATTTGGTTAGGGATTATCCTAGTAGGATATTTATTTATTTACTTTATTTTATTTTATTTTATAATTTATAAATGCCAGCTACTCTGTGTTCGCGCGGTTGGTTTTTTATCATAGAATAAACATAGGTAGAATGATCCGTAAGTAATAGTAGATTGTATTGTTAAATAGGTAAATTCTATCGAGAACAATATTTAAATTTTGTCATTTATTTTGTATATTATATTTGCTTATTTAAAATAATATTGCGTACCTAATATTATATCACAACTACATTTTAATGATATTTTTATCTGTATATTTTAAAAGGTATCTATGTCAAATATAAAAAAACATACTAAATGTATGTTTAACAAAACATATTAACATAACATTTAAATTACAAATATATTTATTTAAATTAGAATAAGAGTCATTCGTAAATGCTGGGCACGCGAGAGTTAAAAATGGACGAATTTATTCCACTTTGACTTTGAAGTGGAAACCTAAAAATAAAATAAAGGAATAATTCTCCAAAAATATAACGATTGGAATAACCGAAATGAAATTTTATTTTCATATTCTCATTCTACTCCAAACAAAAATTTAAATTACTTGTCAAGTTAAAACAGTTGCCAGCGAGAACTATATAGTTTTGACTACATAGCATGCTCATTTTGATTTCCACAAAGAGATTAAATTTTATTTTTATAAGGTATGTCTATGTGGACGTCTATGTGGAGTGTGATGTCTATGTGGAGCCGTGGTAGCTCATATGGTTAACGCTCGCTGTAAATATAACAGAACGCGAGTAACCCGGGTTCGATCCCCGCCGGCACCAATGAAATTGTTAATTGCGACTTTAAGTGCTGATTTACCACGTGCTCGGCGGTGAAGGAAAACATCGTGAGGAAACCTGCATGTCTGAGGAATAAGAAAAAAAATTATTTCGAAGACATGTGAAGTGCGCCAACAGGCATTGGGGCAGCGCGGCGGACACTTCCTTGCCCTAAAACCCTCTCAGAAATGAGTGGAGGAATGTGCCCAGCAGTGGGACGTATATAAGCTGTAACTTTACTTTTACTTTATGTCTATGTGGTGATTTTGTTTTCATTAAGAAAATATGATTTAATATTTTGTCACAAGTCCGAAGCTATCCATTGCTGGATTTGGATCATTTCTAATATTAAATTGGAATAAATTACCGATTCAAATTCGAATAAGCTTAGTACCAAACAGCCCTCCTTACATTTATGAAATGCTTTTCACGTGAATACTTAAGGCGTAATAATAATATTATTAATAGTTTTATTGTGCGTTCATTTCTTTAAAAACCACTTTATTTAATATTTTTACTTCTTTTACTAAGACCAGTATAGCATTTTTAACAGCTACGAGTTTCTAGTTTCTATCGTTAAGAGGTTGTTATTGTTGCGTGCCTAAGTCGACGTCATGTACCCGGCACTAGCGCCATCTAGTGTCAGGGACGAGAGCGAGGGGAGCTGTCCAGAAAATGACAGCACTAATCTTTCAACCGACAGCGCCATCTAGTCACGGAACGAAGAACTAAGCTTCTAGAAGCTGGCACTCGAACTCTCAACCCCTTGCGCGTGTTTACTTGAATATTCTGGATGTTTCGGTGCTAATTTGTATTTATAGGCGCTGCAAGATGCGATCGGAGAAGTATTGAATTTGGCGAGACAAGCGAAGCTTCGGAGCGAAGTAAAGTGAATCAGTGTGATTAATTTTTAGTGTTTTAAGTTTTAAATGGTGTAAAGAAAATTAAAGTGTTAATTTAGGTAATTCTATCGGCAATTTTTATTGTCACAACCCTCAAGCTCGTAACATTATAGTAAATAACAGAAAACTTAATTTTAATTATTAACAGCTCTTACACTAGCATAATATTTTCCGTACATCGTAAGAGCGCTCACCCTCAGCTGCAGTCGACATCGCAATTAAATAAAGAATCATAGCAATACGACCGCATTCCCTGCAATGAAAATAGTGTAAATTGTGTTTTTGCTTTTCTAGCTTTATAATGTTGGTGTTTTAATATAATATTTTTCATTATTTCGAAAAATGTATATACTCTATGTCATTGTTATATAAGATTTTAATAACTTTTACATAATATGTATTATAATTAATTTTATTTAAAACAAATACGTGTTTCTTATGTCCTTAAGGAGGATATCTAGGCGGCTCTATACATGAAAAAGAGATTTTTCCCGCGTGTTTCTCAATTTAAGGCTAATTGTACTACCCATTATTGTACGAGTACACTTAACACAAATATATAATGTCGTGGGGGCTACTCTACAACAGCCATTAGTCTGCCGCGGTCTAAAAAGCGTGTTGGAGACCTTCAGATGTCTTCAAAATGTTTTAGGTACGGACATGCAAGTTTCCTCACGCGACGATTTCCTTAGCAAGAAGTAATATTATCTTTCACAATTATGACTAAAATATTCAAATTGAAATTGAAATTTATAGTGAGTATTTAACCTGAAAGCTACGACAGTTAAAATCGACTTGTATTACAAATGATAATGTAATGTCATGATTATCATTTCCTACAGATTTCAATTAAAGTTTCTTGAGTTATTTACTATAAAAAATAAAAAATACGAAAAACAACTTTACAAAAAAATATTATGGCTGGATGTCAGATACTTTTTAATAAATGCTTGTAATAGCTTCGCCCGGCACGAATCACAGGCCTCTTTTTTTGTAGAAATCTTTTAAGGGCGCGTGCACAACAATCCACGAAAAATTCATCGCGGACAAATTTTATAGGATCACATAAAAGACTATGAAAAAAAATGTTAGATGGGATAATTATATAAATTACACAAAAAAAAGTGACAGAAACAATACTTTATCTACTTCTAGATACCAAACTAACACCTTACACAAGCCCCGAACAGGAAAATAAGTTGAAAACTCAAAACGCTGTCCGTTTAATACGATAAAAATTATGTGTCAAGTATTTGATTTTTTAAGAATGGGATAGACAGCTTTTGGAATTTTGAACCGCCCTAGTCAAAAATTTCAATGATCAAAATAAGGCTTAATTAATGTTGTTAACTACATTCAGCTACAATAGCATTAAACTAAGAGTTTGACGAATTAGGTAAGAGTGGAGAGCGTTTAGCGGGATGGATCATTCGGCCTGCATATTTCATGCAGTATTTGTCATGTTTTTTTATAAAATTGAAGTAACAATCTGTCATGTTACTGCAATCCATGGATGCCTGCAGCAACCATAATGTCCCACAACCTCAGATGTCAGACCAGACCACAGTAATGAAAGAAGTGCTATTTAACAACTTTTTTCGGCGGAGCGATACATTCGGCATACATTTAAGTAGCTGATACTCAGGAAACAGTTATACAACTACAAATAAACATGCATATTCTGTATTTGTTTTGCATGCTGAACATCCAAACCGCCCTCATTGAGGCCTTACCTCTCACAGGCTCATTTGAGTCTCAATCCATTCTACATATCCAACAAAATGTAGAAAATGTGTAATATCATGAAAGCATTAGTAATAGCATGCATTAAGGACAAGTGCAGTTTCAGGTATTTTGCGTAATTACAGCATTACAGAAGGCTGAGTGCACGGTGTACCCGGCATTCGTACTGAAAACAACCTGAATAAAAGAGTAACAATTTTAACTGTTAAATATTTGAAACTAGAAGTTATATATATTTTAATACGAATAATATACATACTTTTAGAAAGTTCAAATTAGGGCCGATTTTTGAATCTTCAAATAAACAGCCAGAATTGCTTCTTCGGTTGTCTGATTGCCTTTATTTGACGAAAATCTCAACCTGAAATTCTATTCAAAAAACCTGAGGAATAAATGTGCCTATGCCATATGCCTATTTGACGACGAGATAACTTTTGATTAAGTTATGTATTTTTTGACGGAATTGATTGATGACCTGCCAATTTAAAAAGAGATTATGCTGATACACCTTAAAGCAAAGTAAAAATTAACAAATCCTGCCGAATATGTTGGACTCGTATTTACTAAACCCCATGATGTTCTACCTTCGCCGCTTATTGGCATATCACATACGCGACTCCACCGGCGCCGGCCACGACATGGCAACTTTTCGTCGGGAGGACAACTCCTTCCCCTTTTTCTTTTTAGATAAGGCGTCCCGGAACACAAGGTGCGCCTTCCTCCGCTTCCTCTAAATCCACCAGTGCAGTCGGCTCGGAAGCCCGATACGCGGAGGCCATGGAGACAGGAAAGTCGATTACTCGTAAGCATCAGCATTGAAAACCCCAACCGAGGATTTGGTCTCTGGCTTCGCTGCCAACCAAGTTTCGGCAGAGGAGGATAGGGAGAGAGTATTCTAATACTACTTTCCTCCAGTGACTTCCACCTTGACTGTGACTATAAGGTGGAAAGGACACTTCTCCCGCCACAGTCCAGCAACGTGTATACGGAGCGAGCTACCCAAATCCACTCAGAGCGACCACCTCGTACCGGTCCAAAACCTTCATAGTACCCCTTGTATTGACCAGGCAATCACTGACGTATTTACTTCACATTCACATACAGAAGTTGCACCGTTTTTATATAAATTTTCTATTTAAAGTAGTAAAATCTACAGTAATCATAGCGTAAATCGCATGGTACGGTACACGGCAGTTTTTTACCAGCTGTTGATGTAACACAATTTACGGCAGTTTCAAAATTCTAGCAGCGGGATCTTTTGGTGAATTGGCAGTACAAAGATAAGCACTTGCCACTATTTTATTACGTTGTAAAGGCACATAAAATACACATAGTCACATACAATCATAATACGTACGTAGGACACTCAATAAGTTTTAAGATATACAAAAAGTATTCTAGATACTATTAATATTTATTTTACATCTTTTCAAAATATTTTCCATTATTCTCTATACAAAGTTCCTAAACCAACTCCGAAAACACTTTTGCCAGTCTTGATCTGACAGGTCGAAAATCGCTTTTTCGTAGGCGGCAACGGATCCTTCGGCGCTTAAAAATTCTTGCCTTTTATTTTTTCTATGACTCTTGGGAACAAAAAGAAATCACAAGAAGCTAAGTTAAGGCTGTAGGGTGTGTTTTAGAGTTTCCACCTTATCGTGATGCAGCATGATTCCCCGAAGCCCGGTCTTTGGTTTTCTCTCCCGCATAGCTTGAAAAGCTTTGGGTAATGCTGTTAAAACTGTAGTATAATACCTATCAGACTTGACTGACCTACAATTTTTCAGCAATGACATCAACAAATGTCCGCTCCGCTAAAAAAAACTAACCACCATTTTTTTGCTGACGTTGACTATCGTCTACAGTGTCCTGTGGGACAATGCAGGTATCGGGCCTCGGGGTAACCCCCCATTGCCCGGGTGTCCTCATATCCCATTACTATGGGACAGTCCTTTAGCCTTTTTTAGGCTCGACAGCATACACGGGTTTTTTCCGTGGTGGCGGTAAATTGTTTTTCCGTAGTTATCCAACTACGGAAAAAGGTGGTTATTTGGTAAGTCTGAGGTGGCCTTTCTGCGGCTTTGTGGGTTGTTACTCAACTCTCTAATCACATATAGAGAGGAGTTCTCTTGGAAGAGGTCGCCCGTCCGGTGGCCGGGTGTGTAACGGCGCAAAGCCGTTAAGGTGTTCGTGTGGCCCGTTATCGGCACGGTCAAACATGCCGCGCGCTAACCGGGCCACGAAGTCGGTGATGTTCTCGATCTTCAAGTCGGCCGCTATCACGTCGTTCCGGACGTAGCGACCTGCTCCGACGATCGTCCTTAGTGTCAGATTCTGCTGGGCCTGTAGTCGCCGCCTCAGAGGGTCGCTCAGAAGTGCGTACCAGGCCGGTGCAGCGTAGGTGATGATGGTCCGGATATACATCTTGTATATCCGGAGCTTGGTTCGTATGGGCAGCTTGGATGCCAGGACCGGCAAGAGCGTCGCCCGCGCACATCGGGCCCGGCGGACGACGAAGTCGACGTGCGCGGTCATGCGCAGCGTCCTGTCGATCCTGCACCCAAGGTAGGTTACAGCCTTCTGGTACGCAATCTTCTGGCCGTTGAGGGTCAGCGGAGGTGGAAACTTCCTGAGAGGGCGAGTGAGCAGAGCGGTCGTCTTACTAACGTTGACGACCATCCTCCACTCATCCAGCCATGGTGGCAGCAGGTCCAGCAGACGCTGCATCTTGGCGGTGGCTATGTGGGCTCTTTTGGACGAGGTGAAATAGGCGCTATCGTCCGCGAATAGCGCCAGCTCAACGTCGTCCTCCCACTCTTGAAGCCTGCCTGCCAGTGTAGGTATGTCGTTGGTGTAAGCCGCGTACAGGACTGAAGACAAACAGCTGCCCTGTGGGACGCCGGCTTTGATGGTTCTCGTTGCGGATTCGGCGTCCTCTACGCAGACGTAGAACTTCCTGTCTTCCAGGAAAGACGCTATTAACCGCAATATAGCAAGAGGGACACTGGTCTGTTCTTTCAGCTTGTATAATAGTCCTGCGTGCCACACCTGGTCGAACGCCTTCTCGATATCGAGAAAGACGCCCAACGATATGCGGCCACGATTGTACTCTGCCGCAAGCAGGTGCAGCACTCTAGTCAATTGAGTGACTGTGGAGTGACCCTTCCTGAATCCGTGCTGCTCCGCCCGAAGTTGGATGCACGGACGGAGACGTCTTAGCAGCAATCTTTCAAACAGTTTAGCTATATGTGGTAATAGCGTGATCGGCCTGTAGTTGGCAGCTCTACGCCTGTCCTTCCCGGGTTTCGGCAAGACGATGATTTTGCCTTTTTTCCAGTCCTCCGGGAAGTGGGATGTCCGCAGTATCCCATTGTAGAGTCGACCAAGCTCTACTATGACTCTATTGGGCAGTTGTCGGAGTGCAGCGTTGGTAATCCCGTCGTGCCCCGGCGCCTTCCTCGGTTGCAGGCAGGTTACTGTCCTCCGCAATTCCGCGGGGGAGATGAACCAATCTCCTGCAAGAGGCGGCGCGGGCGACGACAGGAACTCCTGTACGCGACTTTCCTTCCGGGCATGAAGCTCCATAAACTCCGCACTTGCTGTATTCGGCATAAATTGCTCCTCGAAGTGCTCGACTAGGATATCCGCTCTGCCCTTGGCATCGTAGCATCGTTTGCCCGTATTGTCAGTCAGCGGGCAAACGGGAGGTTTGGATTTGGTCAACTGCCGGTTCAGTATATAGAGCGACGCATCATGCTCTTCCGTCTTCTGGATGCGCCGATCCCAGGCCTCTCCTCTGAAGGCCTGGACTGCAACCGACAGTTCCTCCGATAAGGTGTTCAGCTGTGTCTTAATTCTGGGACAGCGAGTACGCGCCCAGAGCTTTCTCAGCGCCCTTTTACGCTTGATCTGCACGCATATCTCACGCGGCAGATCGTCTCGCCTTGCTGTAATCGGGACGACCGTAGAAGCCGCGTGGAGGACTTCCTTGATGTTGTTGGTAATTCTAGTAGCAGCGGCCTCTACGTCGTCCGCTGTGCTTATAGGATGGTGTGCTGGAGGTCTCTGCTGAAGATGTTGACAGTAGAGCCTCCAGTCGACACGGGTTTTAAAAGCTCTAGGCGGCGCAGTCACTGCCTTTAGGCCAAGGGTTATCAGTAACGGGAGGTGCTGTGAAGGAAGGTCGTACAGCACTTCTACCACTATCGGATAGTTGACGTTCCTAGTGAGCACAATGTCTAATACATCCGGATGCCTCCGTGGGTCAGTAGGAACGTGAGTTGGTTCCTCGGGACCTAGAACGTCATACTGGTTCTTTTCTGCATCTTCGTATAGCTCAAGACCCGGCGGGGTGATCACTCTGGACCCCCACGCCGGGTGTTTGGTGTTCAGGTCCCCGGCGATGATTGTAGGTGTATCGCCTTCCATCACCGTTTGGATGTCTGAGGAGCAGAATGGAGTCCCTGGCGGGCGGTATGCTGCATATATCCTTAGTTCCTCGCCCGCCGCCTCCATTCTTAAGCCGATTGAACGCATTGTTTGGTAGGATGGTAGTTCCAGCTCTTGGTGGACGATGTCCCTCCTCACTAGAACCGCCGTCCCTCTGTAGGCGGCCCCTTGAGAAGTGACCTCGTCCCTTCTGTAGATATGGAAGTTTGGCAGCTTTATTTGCGGCTTTGGATTCAATATTGTTTCGCCCAGCAGTATGATATGTATGTCCTGTTGCTGGGCGACAGTGCGGAGTTCATGCAGCTTCTGCCGTATACCGTCCGGGTTCCAGTTAGGCGCAGGTTATTCTCCTCCATAGTGCCTGGCCAGGAGGTTTGCCAGCGCCTTCATGATCGCTGTTACGGGGACAGTCCCGGCTCTTATATCGGCCAGGACTTGCGTGCCGACCTCGATGGCAATGCCAACTAAGCGCTGGATTGCATCAGCTGTTTCGAGGCCGGCCGTCGGTGGTCTCCTATATGAAGGCGTTGGTGCTGGTCTCGGGCGTTGGTCTTCTTGCTTTTGGGTGGAGCGCGCTCTGTGTGTGGGTCGGGCTCTCTCTACGGATGGGGCCCTCTCCTGCGCTCTACCCGCGCCCTTTTTGGTGGTCTCCTGTATAACCTGCGCCTGAGAGGCTGTTGGTCCAGGTGTCGGGGTAGAGGTAACAGCCCGAGGAGGCTGCGACTTCTTTCTGCTTCTCTCCCGCCTCCTCTTCTTTGAGGGTTGCCGTTCTGTGGCAGGGTTGGCGGGAGGTTGCAGAGTCGCCCCGGTGGTTGCCCTTTCCTCTACGGGTGGACGTTTCCTTGTGTGGTACGGGTGGGGGGGGGGGCTGGTTGTCTGCCCTTCCCCGTGATGGTAGCCCACCCGTCTTTCTGGATGGTGATGGCTTTAGGGCGACTCTGGGGGATCCTTTTCGGGTCCTCCGGGAGTAGCCCCGGTAAGGTAATCCCCTGTCTTCGTGCAGTCCTCCTCAGGACTGGACAGTGACGGTCATTGGCTGTATAGTTCTTACCGCAGTTGGCACATGTGGGTTCCTCTTCCCTACCCCGAGGGCAAAGGCTCGCTATATGCTCCCCGGCGCAGCGTACGCACTTCACCTCACTTGCAACTTCACGCATGGCACTGGGCCGGTCCTGCTTTCCTTTGCCAGGCCTCAATAACTACTCCTCTCATATATATTATAGTTCATCAACTTCATATAATCTCTTGAGCTGCTCCAGGCTCAGGTGGTCAAACTGGGCAAAGTAGACGCATCCTGGTCTGCCCCTTCGTGGTGGAATCGCTTTAACGTATTTCACCGGGAAGCCCTTTGCCTTTATAGCCTCCTCTATGGTACTGGTATCGGTCCCCATTGGTAGGCCCCGGATTCCCACTTTGGTGGGCTTGTCTTCATCCGGGGTATAGCAGTACCACGACATGTTAGGTGTTGCCTTGGAAAGTTCAACCATATAACGTTGAGCAGTCCTGAATTCAGTGGCGCTCTGTGGTGTAAATCGAACTCCCTTCCCGAACGGACGGGCATTCAATGGGTGGCCCAACATTCTATTGAGCTCCTCAAAATGCCTCGTCCAATCCGGGAGGCATTCAGCCACTATGGGCGGATATCTTGTTTTCTCCTCCTGGTCGGCAGGCTTGTCTGAAGTCGCTGCCGCCGGTTTGGGTCGCGGTACTGCTGGCGCAGCTACCATATGGGCGTAGCTAGTGGATGGCCGTTGGCCATCATCCAGCGGACGCCCGGACGGATTTTCGGTTGTCTTAGGCGACGTGGACGGCGAGTGTCCAGCCGATGTGTTCGGGGCTAAGGTCGCATATGTAGTGGCACTCCACCCGTACGACCCTTCTCCTCCCTGCTCTAGATCCACAGCATCCATGCTGGAGTGATGTTCCTCTGATCTATTTCCGGATAAAAGATGTCCCGGTATGCTATCGGTCGATCCAGAGTGCTTGTTCGGTCCGGTGGTTTTCTGGTTCTCGGCGGTGGCTCTCCCTTATCATTGGAGGATGGAGGTTGCAACTAAGTTGGCGTAGTCACTTGGGGCACTGCCTACCCCTTTGTCAACAAAGGGTTGGGGGAAGTGCAACGGTGGCACTTTAATACGCGACTAGGCACAGGATGCACGAAGCGCATAAAGTGCCAAGAATCACCTAGGGGCCGGTGACCTCGACGCCTTACGGACCGGCGACCGGCGGTCATTTACAGCCACTGATAACTGCAAACAACGCACACCTAGGAGATCCTTTTTGCCGACGTTGCGAGTTATTTGCGGTTTTGTCGGTAACTGTCCTTTTGAGTAGACCCATATCGATGATTACCTTGTATTTTTCGGATTATATTGATTGATACATGTCTCTTCACTAGTAACGATTTCTGGAATACGCCTAGATGCCCCATTTACAAAATGTAAACGTATTTCATGGGACCAATCCACACGAGTCTGTTTTTCGCTTTCGGAGAGCAAACGAGAGATCCATCGACAACAAATCTTCCTCACTCCAAGATGTTGATGGAGGATGGTATGAATGCTCCCCGAACTAATGCCTATAATCTTTTCGATATCCGATACGTGATTCGTGGACCTTCTAGTACCAACATTTCAGTAGTACATAAATTTTCTGCCGTTACTGCTGTTTGCGAGGCCCCGGTTCTTTAGTCATCTTTAAGGTTCATTTTACCCCTTTTGAATTAGGCAAAACACCTAAAAATTATTGCGCATGATGGAACTGAGTCCTATAATGCTGATTGTAACCGTTGTACACTTAATTGTTCTGTTAAACCAAATTTAAAATCATTATAGATCATAGCGCGCAAATGTTCACGGTTAAGATCCATCATTTTAAATGAAAGGCGCGGGAAGCATTGCAGGAAATTTGATAGAACTTTGTTTTTTTTTTTAAATATTGAGAAATTGGTTTATGGAGTTCTATTTTTAAATAAATTTGCTTTTTAGAAACATGTGTTATACACGGTTATACACAGGTGCGTTCCATTTTTAAATTTCGAGCATCTCATAACTTATTGAGTGACCTTCGTATCTGTATCATGATTGCAGCAGGAGTGAGGCGGACCGGAGCAGGACAAGCTGTATTCAAGCGTAAAAGAGCAAGTTAATGCTAACATACTGTGTGTAGTGAGTATTTGTACATATCACACAAATAGAATAGTAAAGTTTTTATTCAACATCGATTAAAATAAAAGTTTTTGAAAGTAATTTATGCTTTTAACACTGTTTCGGAAAAGAACCTCTGATCTGGGAAAAAACAGGAAGAAACCCTATTAAATTTTTTTAACAATATTTAACAATATTATATTTTATATACATATACACATAAACACTCACACCTGTTGACCAGAGGGGTAGGCAGAGACTACGGACTTCCATATGGCACGATCCTGACACACCTTCCTCGTCCCTTTTACATCTATATACTTACATATACATGCTCGTCGGTTAAGCCTAATCTTAATTTGGCCCATTTTTAATAATATTTTACAAAACTAAATATCAAAAAATTAGAAACTGCTTAGTAACGAACACCGCATTAACAGCACGTTAGCAATCACCTCTATTAAGAGTATGTCAGCGATTACGCCATTTCTTTCTCAACCATCTCCTCAAACTCCTCATAAATAGTAGATATCTACAACTAAATACACTTTTTACTACTAACGAAGCATTTTATCTTTGTCCTCAGAAGTGATAACGAATCAGCGAGTAGAACCCCCTCTTCCCTTTTCCTCTTTTCGAACGAGTTTCCGCCTTGCACCTTTGTGTCAGCTGGCCGGCCAGCCAGCCGGCTTAGAAGACTGGCAGCCTTGACGGTGAATGATAAGGTGCTTACATAGCTGGCCGCCGCCAAGTGGGCTTGGTGACACACTTTGGATACTACAAGATAAGTGTTGGTAAGACGAAGCGCTACTCGCTACTCACCCTATCTTTTTAGGCGAAAATGGTGGGGGAGGTCAACACCGCTCAAGAGCCGATAAAACTACTGGGATATATATTTATGGAGATAGATGTGCGGCTAATAACTAAAAGAAATTACTTAAATTGTAATATTTTATTATTGCCGATAAATTTATGGCGCAATATGTTGATAAATTTAGGAAGTATGTGCATTTTATGGGCACCAAAAACAGTTCTTAAAGTCACAAAACTACTTCGAATTTGCCTCGAGTAAACAAAGTTATAACAATTCAGAGCCAATCCTTTTCATAAAATTTCTTTGATGGTGCTTACGGGACATAAAACAATTATGCTTATTATTTTATATGTGGTACAGCCATGCTGCGGCTATATTATTGAGTTTATATATATTAATAAAAAATATATATATATATAAACTCATATATAGATTATAGTTGAGTCGATTAGACCGAGGTAACAACAGGCTCTCATAGGATACCAGTGTAAAATAGCAGCTTAACGCTTCGGTTAAGTGAGTAACCGGAGACCCATTTCACTGTAAACGAGACATTCCTACTAGAGACTACAAAGTCTTCACGGGTGACAATGCATCACTTTTGATATCTTCAGATTCTTTGATCACTTAACATCAGGCAGACTATGTGCTCGTTTGTCACATTTATCCTATAAAAAGGTATATAATGTAAAATCTTAGCAAATAAAACACAGGAAAGTTAAATGAGAAACTATTTTTATTTATTTTTGAAACACGTTAAGCTTACTTAAATTTATTTATATAATTAATAAATATGATTTTTTTTAAATTTATTTCTGATATTTTTAATACCTTCAAGTTTCATCACAATCCGTAGACATTCATCTTTAATTAAGAATCAAAATGCAGATGTGTTGTCCCTCCTGAGGACTAGCCAGGGCTAGCCAGTAAAATGGGCCTTCAGTTTTCTTCACATATCATACGAATGACAGCAGCTTATGTAGCCAATAAACAAAAAAAAAAAAAAATATATATATATATATATATATATATGTGTTTGTGTGAAGATTTATATCTCTATACTGTGCTAATAGTATATGATCGTAATATATAAGATAAAGTTGTGATAAACATGTCACTTTTACCGCTCACAGTTTTTACTGCTTACATCGAATTAAGAAAACGAAATAAAAACTTTTGCTCTCAAACAGGAAATGCTTCAATGTTTTTATTTTTAACGCCATGGCCTAAAATGTTGACGATCCATTTCATTTGTAAAGTTTTGTACAAGAATTTCCAGAACATTGAAAAACTCTTAATGAATTTTTAACTTTCTACAATAACATGTCTTGTACATTGCTTATATTATATGTTTATATATTAGTTATATAACATAATATATGATAATATGTGGTGTGATAGCATGCATAAGCCGTAAAATGGCCGTCTGAGAATATCCTCTACCACTTACCGTCCCGAGGATGTCGGTGGCAACAGCATCTTTCCCATAAAAATTAAAAAATCGCTTCGGTTGACAACCTGCCTACCAAGCGTGGCAACTATAGCAGATATTCAATTTTCACCAGCGCACCAACGCCTGTGTCTATGTACTCAATGACATCTGCTGTAAGCATCTCCGTCACCTTGAAGACCCCAACTTCTCCACGATCTGGGTATTGATAGACACAGGAATAGATGAAATAATTTATTATTGTCGCTTTTTGTATCACACGGAGGTGATAAGGAGGCGACAACCAGGCTTTTTGAACACCTCCAGTGTACCCTACCATTCGGTTTTCTTGGGGACTTTAATGCCTGTAATCAGAACTGGCTGTTCCTACCAGAGGACCGACCACGCTGCCATTACTGATGTGATACGCGAAAAGATGGAGTATTTCATCCCCCTTGCCGAGTTCGCTCTATGTTCCGGAAATTGGCTATAAAAAAGAGATTTTAAGATAATTGATAGAATCAGGCGTTACTTTGTGGAAATACATTATAATAAAAATGTTAATTAATTTGCAACCTTCCGCTAACTAAATACAATGATGTGTCTTACCTGGATTGAAGAGCACCTCCCGCCCTCCCTCAATTGCATGCACTAATTTCATCACCACTAGTCCCAGCACCTTTACTCCCAGCACCACTACTTCCAACACCACTACTCCAGGAAGGACACACCATCGACGATAATAAGACACGTGTTTCGTCTCTACACGAGGCATCCTCAGGTGATGTAGACTCTACGGCAGCTGACCGCTAACTCTTAGCGGTCAGTGGACGTATATCCGGCATCCATCCGTATCTCTGGCCGTAATCAACATCTTTATTATAAAGAGATTTTAACCAAACCGCTAACTCCCGCAAACAGGATTTACGGCAAGCCAGTTTCGACCGAATTAAACACAGCGATACAAAGCTCTCCGTGTGCTCTGGCAGTAGAGCTTTTTGGTCTCTCACCAAAGCGGTCGAGACAAACTTCTGCCGGTTTACACTACCTCCGATAGTAAAACCAGATGGCCCCCTTGCGTATGCGGATTAGGAGAAATCGGACTTATTTGGTTCTCTTTCTGCTTGTAATTCATGTCTGTACAGTAGTAGCAGCGAACCACTTCCATCACGTCACTGCGGTACCTCCATGAGGATGCCCAGATGCCATATATCATCAACAGCTTCCCTGTACTTAAAACCTTAAAGTCTAAACCTGAACAAAGCTAGTGTAACTGATAGTACATCTAGGGATTGGGGATTCCTGACAATTACGAAGTCCCGGGACACGAGACAGCCTACAATCAAAGTCCCGGGAATTCCCGGGACTTCGAGACTTATGAAATTTTTATTAAGAGGGGTAAGCCTTTTTAGAGGAATTTTATTTGAGTTAATTTCTGGTTAAACGTATTGAAAAAAGCAATTTTTTTGTAGAAATCAACATTTATTAAACAGAAAATTTAATCTTAATAACTTTAACGTTAACTTCAGCCTTAATAATTGCTTTGCTTATTTCTTTTAATCACACACATTCACCTTTAAGTAGTTAAATCTAATAGTTATAAAACGAATTTAGTTAAAAATCGTGCTAATTCTTAATAACTTTACTATTATCTAGTAATTCTAATATCTAATTATTGATCATAATCACAACATCGTTAATTCTTATAATCACAGATTTGTTTCGTGATTAAATAATCTAAATATAAATAATAAACCACACTTATAAATCAGTTTTTTAAATAATCAGCTAACACATTAATTAGAATTCTTTGCTAATTTAATAAAATAGGCTTTTAAAAAAATCAAGGCGTCAACAGCTTTGTCTGACAATCTGTTTCTGATTTTTGTAATAATATCACCGGACAAGGAGAAAACTCTCTCGTTTTCAACAGATGTCGGTTTAATTGCGTTTAAGGCTTCATACAGTAGTTCCAAATTTTCTGTATGTTTTCCGGTTGCTTCAAAGAACTGAAACTCCGTTTTAATGTTGCTTCTTTTTAATCAAATGGAACATTTGATTTACAAGTACTCGTCAGGCTCGTTGTGTACTTGAGAGCTACTAGTACTAAATAGGTTCAGCGCCCATTATTTCCACATCTGGTGTCCGGCTTTCTTTTTTGAATTTTGAAATATTACAATTCTTCCGCAAATTTTAGTGCAGTTTTTTTAGTAATATTCGAGGTAAAAAGTACGTGTTTTGAGACTGTGAGGTGTGGTGGCCAGTGTGCAAATATTTTAACAAGCATACAACTCGTTGTTGTCTTCACTCTTCTAGGCGATTTTTCAAAGTTTCTAAGAACCGCTTCGCGAAGTCATTATTAGTCGTTGTCGATTGAATTTTTTTGAGCAACTCGTCAATTATTGCTTCGGCTGTAAGTAATGAAGCGTTTTGTCAGCCTAAGGCTTCCACAGCTATCTTGACAAGTTGCAACAAATCAACAATTGACTACAAAAGAAGAAGATTGTCTTAATTCCACTTGTCTAACAAGTTTATATCAATCAACGCTTTTTTCACGCAATTTTTGAGCGTCAGAAACCGTTCCGCCATCATCATCACAATGATGAAAGTCCATTATGTTTTAACGTCCAGTACTAAACTGAGTTCAAAAGAAACACCACACCATACTCACATCATAAATGAAATTGACGACTGACTGACTCAACTGACACAGACACAATCATAATCCAAACGTTACAGAACAACTAATATAGCGGCATTTCTTGTGTTGTGTACTCAGTAGTTACGTTGTAGACCTAGTAATTATTCATTAAACTGAGAGATGACGCTAGGCTCCTTTAATGATTTGTAAATAAAAAAATGATTAGATAACATTTCGACAATATTGTCTCGTTTCGAGTCTCGACCCGAAAGTCCCGGGACTCGAGACAACAAAAATTACGAAAAGTCCCGGGACTTCGAGACACGAGACGTCCCGAGACCCAAACCCTAAGTACATCAGATATAGTTCTAAATGACGTGTACGCCTGAGTTGTCTCCTGTGCTGACGCGTTCTTTACGTCTCTCATTCTAGACTGGTATGGTGACCTGATCCTGCAAGCTAGTAAATGTGCAGCCTGTACCTAAAAACGGGTAGCAGTGTCGACCCTGCCAAATATCGGCCAATTTCAATTACCTCCACACTCTGTAAGATTATGGAGCGTATATTGAACGCCCACTTTATGGTATACCTAGAGCAGAATGATCTCCTTAGTAACCGCCACACCGAAAATGAGTCACATATGGAACGAAGCCCTTGAGAATAGTAGGTAAGCACTCGTTGTTTCGCTGTGATTTTGCATCGCGTCAAGGAGATTCACCGATGTGCGCGTAGACTATTTTTATACTAATGCATTTCGCATTGCAGCTGTACATCCTTTTTGCGCAGAGTTCGCTGACAGATTTGTTTATACGTACTGGAATGACCGCTGTATAGCTCATGAGATGTCTAATCAGTCTTTTCCTAGGCAAAGTAGGCTTAAGTTTTTTTTTACTAACAAAGGTTTGAGGTCCTCGTATTACTAACATATATCCATGATGGTTAAAAAAAAATGTTTTTATTTTTTTTATTTATGTAGCTCAAAACAGAAAACTGTAAGAGTTTCAAACAAAAAAATGGTCTCTAGTGGTCAACTTATACAGGAAAGTGGAGTTTTTTGCGACCCTCTATTGATTGAGTGACGACCTGGTCAAACAGACAGGCAGTCGATGGATACAAGAGGCAATCTGTTTTTATATAGGATAGGGTGACAAACGAGCACATGGTCCACCTGATGGTAAGTGGACGCTGTGGCCCATAGACATCTACATCTATCCTCGATTACGAATCAAAATGCAGATGCGTTGTCACCCGTGAGGACTAAGATGAAATGCCTCGTTTCCAGTAAAAAGGGTCTCCGGTTCTCTACACTTACCATATGAAACACAGCAGCCACTATTTTGCGCTGGTACTCTGTGAGAGCGTGGTCTTTCCCCAGTCGAGCCGACCCATTTGTGTTACAGCTATAGTACTACTCCATCTTGGCTATATAAATATGTAGCCATTCAGCGAGAAGAAAACATCCCTCTAATCACCAGCTTCGACGACCAGCCGTGAATACTGTTTTTTTTAAGAACTTTAACGAGCTGATAGTTTTTACAGCAAAACTAATAAAAATAAATGACACAAATATGTAGTCATGCCTCTGATGCAGCCCCGGTACTAAACGAGGTACCCCTGAGATGAGAGGCTGCCAAAGTGTCTACGCAAGTAGCATTCCACATATACACTAGGGCTTTACCTCTCTCCTAATGGGCTAACCTCATAGAGTAGGGTTTCTTGTCATCGTCTCTTAATATTCCACAAGGCTCTAAACATTTAAAGAGACAAAAATATTTATAAAAATTAATTGCATTAAATTTTATGCAAAAAATAAATAGTTGAATTTCGTCATTTTATTGAATTTTACAATAGTCGATTCCAGCTTAATATTAAACTTATGTTTTTGTCAGGTTATTGTACTTTTGCAAGGATATTTACCTCTGTCTCTTTTAGTGTACATTCTTTGTACTTTGACCGCAATAAAGTTCACGACGTTCGAAGTTTGCGCTCGTCTTACATTTACCTCTTAACCACGTTTCCTGATTTCAGCAAGAAAAAATAGAGTATTTGTTAAAATTCCTGGCGCCAAATAACAATACAAAACTTACAATTCATTCAATATTATATTCACATTTTTTAAATAATGTAGTGTGTAAGAGACTTATCACTGAACCACGACCTCACTCGTCTCGAATAATTTGTTTTTATCTATTACGCCGGTCCGCAAAAACAAGAGCACTCATATAACAATAAGAAAAACAGTTTGGATTTTTCATTATTATTTATTATTCAACATTAATTATAATTATGCTTTTATGTCACATCCAATTTTCATACGTAACATAGTATTGTGAACTTTTTGTAGTGACAGCAGTCTAGTAGCAGGGTGCGGACCGCGAACCCAAAAGGTCGTGGATTCGAATCAGTCATTCGGCTATTGTCGTGAACCATTCCTAACACAAGCATTTAATCTTATCAGAAATGGAGTTTTTAATAATAGCATTGCTATTATTAAAAATGTTAATAAAACAATTTTATTTAATTGATCAAATTAGAAATTTAAATAACTTCCAAGTAAGCAATTTTGACACATTCTGATTTCCCACAATGTAGCGAAAAGCCCCATTTACACTGTGTCCTGCATTTAATCTTCTTTGACGTTGGCGGTGACCACATAACATTGGGCGAGCCGTATGCTCCTTCGGCTCCTCTTTTATTAACAAACAGAAGAATGGCATATGACAATAAAGCCGCCATTTTTACTTTTAGTACTAAAAAGAACATTTTTTAACAAAAACTAGCTTACTGGTTGAGTTTATGGCATATGAAATTAAAAATCATAAGTTCAAATCCATAACTTTACTATTATGAAACTCTTAAACAAGCATTTTCAGCTCATTTTCTTTATAATATTCTCGATATTTGTAATAAATGTTTAACTGAAAACAAAAATAAATCCTTTGATAAAGAGACTAAAGTATCACAATGATCTACATAATGTTTACTAAGCGCATGTATGTTAAAGTTACTGCATTAGAAATCATCTCCGCTGAAACAAGTTATGCAAATTCAAACAGACGACAACTCAGCGCCAACGACTTAATTGAGCTGGGATAATATACGTGCATTATAATTTCCGCTTTATGTTTTTAGATAATATTTAAATTTGGCGTCTTCAGTGTTATCTCTTATTTTTAGTTGATCCATTTATGACATAAATATGCAAGTATCAATAAAATTACTCCGGGAGTAAGTTTTTTTTTGGAAAACATAAAAAAAATATTTAATTTAGCTTAATTCAAGCAGAAACGAGTAAGGATCTCCTTTAGTCTGAACTGTACATTATAAGATACTAACTTTACATGAATATTGTTTGTATTCAATAAATCTTTATTTTTATTAAAGTAAGAGCGACAACGATGTGCTACATAGTACTCTTGATAGTAAATGGATGAAAACTGTGGTTCATAAACACTAAAACTATTATTGATTAATAAAAGAAAAAATATCATTGAATAAAACCATTTGTACGGATTTTATCTCGTTTAATGAACTTAGTTTTAATTCCCCACGTTTCGGCTATGGGCACGGCATACCACCGGTCGTCGTCTGAGATGTTTGATGTCCCAATGTCAGTCACTATTTACTTGCCTATCTATTGAAAAGTTGAAAAGTGTATAAAACCTAATTGTAACCAGAAAGCTAAAAGAAAACAACATGCCTGAAGAATATGCAATATTACGCAAACACTGCCTCACGTCTGGCTATCTATTGTGGAAGGAGGAGTTCTACATGCAAGAGACGGTGTTGCGATGTGCTTACCTGTATCTCTTATAGTCGCCGACATATTCGTAGAGGACTTTGAGGAGAAAGCCCTTCTTACGGCTAGGTACTGTATTTTTGCGATTCTGCAAGCGGTACGTAGATGACGCTTTTACAATTTTACCATCTGACAAAGTAACTGTATTTTTAAACAACCCTAACTCCATACACTCTAAAATACTATTAACAATGGAGTTAGAGACAAATAATTCTTTAGCATTTCTAGATGTTTTAGTCTTCCGAACTCCTGATAACACTATTGGCCTTGCTGTGTGTAGGAAAAAGGACCATACCAACCAATATTTAAATCATGAATCTTACCATCATACATCACAGTTAGCTACCGTGGGAAAATCTTTGTTTCAGAGAGCACAAGAGATCTCTCTCACAGAAAACATCTGGCCGCCGAGGTTTTGTATGTCAGGCAAGTATTTCAAGACTACAACTTCACTTCACTCACTGAAGCCGGCTAAAGTCGAGCGTGTGCCTGCAGTTGTACTATATGTCAGAAAATTCATAGACAAGGTTGGCTACGTCTTGAAGCGAGATTCCAACAAAACATACAGCAAGATGCCGAAGAAGACTAGTCAATTTTTACCATCCGTCAAGTATGATCACAAGTGTAATCTCTCAATAAAAGTAAATTATCTACAATACGAAGCAGTACACAGGTTATATTGTTAATGTGGTCTCCATTACATAGAACAAACAAAAAGATGTATGAAATTCCGCGATAAAGAACATATAGCTGACGTGAAGCACCTATACTCCGGGAAGTCTGCAGTCTTGAACATGTTAAAGATCGGTGAGGACGATCTCTTACATCGGATTTGATAAGCCACAAATCCTCGCAAAAGAACACCGATTTCTACCAAGGATGATACGCGAGGCTATTGAAATTAACATTGATCACTAATAGTGATCGATGGAAATTAAAAAACATCCTAATTTCAACAGAGAAGATGGATGGGTGGTGCCAATTTCTTGGGATTCTATAATTAACAAAATTCAAATCCAAACCCAAGCATAATTCTGCAAGACTTCACGTTACTCTAAGCTCATTCTTCGTAGATCGTACCAATAATTAACATTCAAGAACTGAATGTAGTCTGGCTAACTACGACATTGGGACGTCAAACACCTCAGTCCCCCCACCCCGTGACTGTAAATCACCCGAAACATGGGGAATTAAAAATAAGTTAATTAAACGCGTCAAAATCCATATAAATAGTTTTATTCAATATGTAATATTCGCGTAAACATAAGAAATCGTTATTAGAACGTATTAATTAGTTAGTAGTAGTTAGTAATAAGTTATTTAGTTTTAGTTTATAAATAAATAAAACACGAAGAGATTTTTCCTCAACAAATAAGTAACATATTCGTAATATATTAAGGTAAATGATTTTAAAATAAAATGGTACGTATGTGTTAAGTCTTCTTTACAAGCATTTGAATTAATAATATATACATAGGTTAAATACATATGGTAGTAATGAAATTTCTTTTTCAATTATTTATAAGTCAAATGTAAAGATAACGCACTACTCTTGTCAGAACCACGACTCCTACGTAAAACTGCTTTGCCGCAATTCTAAATTGAACACAAATTAACATTTTCTTATTGTCCGTATCTTATTTTTCTTTTATTTTATTAAAAGAAAAATAAAATACGTTAAGATAAGTTATGTTAACTTATCGCTGTATACAACTAAAATTGAGACACTAGAAAAATGAGACAAATTAACACGCCTTTTTAGATGTTATTTTTCACAGGGGTAACAAAGTAAATATAATTATATATGGTATAGCCTCACTGCTCTGTATTATGTCTCAAAAAGAGTAATTCAATTAGGTCGGGGAAGGAACCATATACTCTTTTTCCTAGTATTCAGGTATTTTATCTCAATCCTCATGAGTGACAATGCATCTACATGATGTATCTGTGTGCAGGACCAGTTGTCACCGTAATATGAAAAAAATGTTTATAGATAATATGTCACGGTGTTTAAAATACAGTGATTCAATAATATAAGAGACGAGATAGATTTTACTTTTTGTTCTGTCATAAAGATACCAACATTAATATTAATGCGGGTTTCCTTTCATACGTCTAGTCATTAGCATATAATAACCCCGTCGTGCAAGATCGTGATCCTCGGGCACGTGACTTCAGTGTGAAAAGTCTCACTTTGTCAGAAAATATGACCTTTATATCCCAATGATTTATTGTGGAATTTTTAGATTAGAAAACTACTAAGGCGATGGTTTCCGTAATTGATTTTTGAATTAAAATATTCATCAAAGTTTATTGGATATTTTTGATCACAATCAAATTGCTTTTTTTCATTGTAATCTTCATCATTCTTAAGTGGGAGAAGTGAGAGGAGGCTGGTGCCCAACCGTGGGACGTATATAGGCCGTAACTTTATTTTACTTCATCATTCTTGTTACTGCCAATCAAAAGTCCACAGCTGAACATGGGGCTCCTACATTGCCTTGTAAGTATATTTTTCGCAGTTGCTACGATTGGCAGGTGGGTTGGCAACCGCAGTTTTTCATTATTTTGAGCAACAAGCAAGCCAGGTACTGCTGCTCACTTCTTATTTAATTTCCTTCTGTCGCTTGTTACGATACCAGGGTTTTTCGAAATTTTATTAAAAGTACACTTTAGCACATTACACAGATATGGTTATGGTTGTGAGAGGTGTGAGAGGTGTGCTGGCAATGTGAAATGGTCCTCTGGCGGACCACAGCGCTGTTCATTTATTTAGAATATTTATGCTGCACAAAATACACTCGCTTTAAGGGAATTCTAAATATAAAGATACAATAAACATACATAACATAAACACTCACGCCTGTCACCCAGAGGGGTAGGCAGAGACTACAGACTTCCATTTGGCACGATCCTGACACACCTCTCTTGCCTCCTTCACATGCTCGTCGGTTAAGGGTACTCCTAATTTGGCCCGTTTTAAACCCTCACCAAACTTCACCTTCCTCATTCATTCTTTCCACATACAAACAGAACATCCTTTCTTAATCCTGTAAACATCATCTTGCAAACACACCTTCTCTTATTACACAATTTCTTACCCAATATAAAGATACAAATTAATAATAATTACAGAAAGATTTCCAAAAGAAGACCAAAGATTTAAGAATTCGATACTAGAGACTTTATAAAGTAGAACATAAAGTTTTACATTTTTTAAATAATTTTCATGAACATACAAGTCGCCTCAATCACCATTATTATCATTGGGTGTTATTTGCCATAGTTGCTTCGCTCGGGGTTGTCAACCGCAGTTTATTACAATTTTAATGTTACAATGAGAAAGATGCCGCGGTACATGCCGAATGCCGGTTCTCTTACGCTGCTACCTACAAGGCGCTATTAATTAATGTTGCATGATATTAAATAAAGTGGGTCAGGGCTCTTGCTTTAAATTTCATAGAATGTGAACAACCTTAATTTACACTCAGTCATTATCATCATCATCATTACAGCGTTTCACCAATCTACTGCTAAACATAGGTCTCTTACCAGGTCATCATTTCACCTAGTGGGGGGTCGCCTTAAACTCCGCTTACCGGTACGAGGCTGTCACTCGAGAATCCTTTTTTCCCATCGGTTGTCGGTTCTTGGAACTCCGGCCCATTTCTTCTTCAGTTTACTAATACGTTGGTCTCTGTCGATCATTCCAATTCTACTGCGGCTTTATTTTTGAGCTATACCGAACGTTGCCCAGCCGAGATGAATTTGTCGATTGTCCTCTCGGTCGAAGTTGGACTCTCACGTAGTCGGACTATTTGTCCCAGGCTCCCAATAACTATCGGCATAGGAGTGACATGGACATTACACATGAGCTTTGTTTGTGACCATGACTATGTTCATCTGAAGACCTATACGTTGGGAAAAACTATAGATGTCATTGAGCATAGTGCTCTTAGATCCTTCAGCGATTCTGCCATTGATCCTCTGGTTCTGTATTCGGATAGCTGTGGAATTAAATAGCTTCTCGATGATTTAAGTGCCGGTTTTGCACCCCCTTTCAGAAGCTCTGTCGTAATTCCATTCTCACTTGAGGCCTTGCCGTTTTTATAGTGCTGAGATCACAGACATAGTGCAAAATAACACTTGCTCTTGGATTGTTACTCACACTTGCGTGAGGTTCCAACGACGATGAGTACAGGTGCCTATAGAACCTCTCAATCTCGGTAAAAATCTCAGTTGTCTATCAGGTTTCTGGCAACAAGGGAGAGCTTTAGACACCTGCATTACTTATTCAAAATATCTCTCTCATAGGATTTTTCAACCTGTCATTACTTAAAAAAATTTGTCATTGTCAAAAATCATCAGCTACGCACACACAAACACATCAGCTATGCACGATGTCTGTGGGCAGACCGAAGTGTGGCCACACAAGTCCATCCCAATAAAACGCTTTGATGTGCGAGAGTTTACCTACAGCAAAGTGATGTGTTTGCAACTGCGCACGAGGTGACGAAATATTCACGAATGGACGGTCACATATATCGCGATAACGCGAATATTCGCGTCATCATGAAGTATGTGACCGTGGCATGGATTATGTCGCGCACTCCGCCTAAATCTCTCTACTTAATTCTTAGGCTACGTCAACTTTGTTTCCTTTGTTCGAAGAATTTTAATTCTTATTTCTTAAACGATAGGAGTGAACTGTATGTTTACAATGTAATACAATCTTAGGCTACGTCAACTTTGATTCCTTTGTTCAACGAATTTTAATTCTTATTTCTTAAACGATAGGAGTGAACTGTATGTTAACAATGTAATACAATCATGCTAGTAAATTTTGTATATAAAAAAAATCTGCGCGCTGAGGAAATTAAAGCCAGGGTTCAACAATTTTATAGAGTAATTCAGTATTTTTAAATTGTTTGTGTTACATTGTATTTTCATAAATCAAAACAAACAAACATTTCAGATAACACTATTTACTTTTTAGATTGTACTTTGAACTTTGGGTTATGTGAACATTTGATGATTAACTGACGTGAAATGAATATATGAATATATTACTTAATTAATATTTAGATAAAGGCAAACGTTCTTACGAGCTAAATGGTAACGGCGTAAAAGTCATCCACACCCTAGGGCTATGATATGGAAAAAATTCTTACAAATAACCCCTTTACGTGGTCCTGTTATAACGCAACTATAAATATGATTATAACACGAATGGGTCGTATTGACTAAGGAAAGATCACGCTCTCACCGAATACCAGTGTAAAATAGCAGATTGATGCTGATGTGTTTCTTATGGTGAGTGTAGAGAACCGGGGATTATTTTTAATGGAAAAAGTTATTTCATCTTATTCTTCGGGGTGATAACGCATCTTCATTTTGATTCTTAATTTGGAGATCGATGGGATACAGCATGTTATCAGTAAAAAAGGAAAACAATAATTATCCGTTAGTATAAAAAGCTCGTGAATGATTTAATTAATAGTTATTTTATTACACAGGCTCCCTCATCTTGCATTTAGTACTTAAAAATATTACTCTGTTGCCACTACCACCGCTGTCACCGCTTATTAGAGTATCGGTCATTCCATATGAATCTACAACTACTGTCTTTTTATACGCCCGCAATAAATTAAAAATTTGGGTTTTTAGTTTTTTTTTAAATACCTGCCGCTCTGGTCACCTTCCAAGCAATTAAAAATGTATTCTCTCCCCTGCCTACTAACAACTGCAACACCAGCGGGTAGGCAGGTGCGTTGCCGGCCTTTTAAAAATGAATTAGCTCAGATTTTGAAGCTCCCTAAGTCGTAACGGAGGTGAACAGTTTTTTATATTTGACTGAAGCATAAACCTTTTTACTACAGTTGACAAAAAAATCGCGTAACAGACGTTTTCGAAAGGGGGACGCCCATTTTCGGCCATGGAACGCCCAACAATGTGCATTTGTTAAAAAATTATATCTTTATTTATGGTTATTAATCGCGGTATTCATTTATCCTCAAACAATGGGAATATTTTTGCACAAATTAAAAGTACCGAAAAGATAATGATAAAAATTAGGTAGATCATTATGTCATTAGTTTGTGAATAAAAAATAAGTGTTGCCAATCACAAAACACATTTAAAAAAATCGATTCTCTTTTTCGATCGATTATTTATGGTGTCATCATTACAGTACTAGTACAGTACAGTACTAGTAGTACTAGTAATTTTTAAATAATTATTATGTTATGAAAATTAAACAAGCGAATTCTAGTTGATGAATTCTTTAGAGAGTAACAAAACGCTACGGCACAATTTTACTGTTAATCTTAACCGATCTTCTTTGAAAACAGATAAGAACTGTTATTCTTATCTGTTTTCAAAGAAGATCTGTTAAGTTATTCTTATCTGTTTATAACAATACATTTAAAATAAAATCATGTTATGATAACGAAACAAGTTAGTTTCTAGCTGATTTACCATGAATCCTTTAACCTTTTTGAGCGCCAAAGTCGCCTATACTTGACCAACACCTGCGGGCCCTGAGCGCCAACGACGTCTATAGTTGACAAACAACCTGGCTCTCAAAAAATGAAATATAGATATTGGAAAATTATTACAGGTATTTTAATTCTACACTCCTCAAAATAGGAATAACTCAGCAACATGTGAGTATAAAAAACAAGTCTTCTAGAGCCACAAGTACTAAGAAACGTTGAACTAATAAAAATTGAATTTTATCTAAGTCCAGCACGCCAAAGTCGTCTATGGTTGACCGCTAATGTCAAACGCGGGAAGCATAGATTTCTTGAAAGCTATCCAAAATTCAGCTCAATGGTGTTTTTTTTCTATTATTATTATTGATATTTGAATAAAATTAAAGGTTAGAAACATAAAACTATAATTAGCTACATGAATAAAAAAATTTTATCAGATCATCTTCGCATAATAAATCTAATATCTCAACTCTAGCGCATCTTTAGCGCGTTATCGAAAATCAGTTCACTGGGCACCGTGATCAAGGATAAACGACACCCTGATGATGTCATAAGTGATTACCGAGAAAAGTAGAGCAATGCAACATGAACGATTCCTCAGAACTCATTCGGATTTTGGAAAGCGTCGATGATGATGAATTTTGATTTTTGATTGATGAATTGAATTTTTGATTGATTGGTGAACAATTATGTTTATTTATTCCATGACCAAGATTTTAATATTATAAGGCTGATTTACCTAGTGCGAATAATTATATACAATTGTTGATTAATGAATAATTATGTACCTTTTTTAATAATAATACAAAATTACAATTAATGTTTTTTTTTACTTAAGGTGTGAAGAGCAATTTTTCATTTTGTGTTGTGCCATTTTCTTTCTCAGTCTCAAAATCATCTAGCAGCATCAGCATCATATCAAATCCCCATTGTCATAAGAGTGTAAGACTTTTCTTCTGTGCTTCACTTGGTCTACGCCTTTCCCGACACATAAAATATTATGAATCGATGTCTGTATATTTCGGTTAGATCGATTTTGAAATCGATACACAACATTCTAAGAATGTTCAAAAAAGGAAGGTCAGCTACGCCGTTCTCGTCCAGTCGTGACAGTGTCGTCATTAGGATGGAGAGTAGTGCTGTGGTTTACTACTATTTTATTGTTATTGTTTGTTTTTTATTTATGCTTATATGTACAAAGTACATATATAAAAAGAGTGGATGACAGCACAAGATTAAATAAAACATACAGTTTATAAAGAGTCATTTATAGAATAAAAAACCAACAAAAACAAGTTATTTTACGTTATCGATATATCAACTCTTGGCAACACTATTTTGTTTTGGCGCTTTGGCGTACAGGACACGGTAATGCGTTTTTGGCGTGGCGCTCAAAAGGTTAAAGCTTAACAAAACGCTACTGCACAATTTAACTGTTCTTAAAAATACATTTCAAATAGCATTTAAATAAATAAAGGAAAATATATTTTAAAAAGTGTGCAGAACTTAAAGCACCTCAAAGATTGTTTTTTTAACGATATTATTAATCGAATAAAAATCGATATCTTTTCATCGATTTTATGTCAGTTAAGTGGCAACATCGAGTCTGACAGCTAGGCCCTGTCATGGAATGAAATCACAATTCAGTTCACATTTCACAACTATAATCTATACCTATATAAATAGTCACATGTAGAATTCATTTGCGTGTTACTTTGTTTGTTTTTATTTTTGTGAATTTGTTATCGAAGTAACGAACTAGCCTTATAAATGGACTCTGACATTTTTTCCCATCATATAGCGAAAACACGAAGGCATTTGTTGGAAATTCCAGAACTGCGAAATCTTATACAAGAATAGGTTCGACCACAGCAGGTAAATAGTTACAATCATGTGTCATGTCTTCTTTTTCATCATTCTACAATTGAAGCAATGCTTATTAACTGAGTTGTCTTATAATTATATCAATTGATATAATAATTATGGCTTTTTTTATTAGGTACACGTTTCGAGTGATAGTGTAGTATGCCACGCATGTTAAGACTGCAGCCTGGAATCAAATACGACATCCAACTAGCGAACAGGAAAATTCACCAATTAATAGTCATGGACATGTATGTATCAGATGTGGCAAGTCACTTTTGAGAATAAGATCACACACATTGTTTGGGTCTGATTCTCCACGTGAGGAACTCATAAGGAATGAAATTGCCCATCAAATTGCACCACGTGAGGTACGTGTTCAACATTTTTTAATTTATTAAGTGTGTGTGCTCATATCTGATAGTGATACATGTTTTTACTCTGATTACATCCACACAAACTATATCTTATAAACATACAAGCTTATTTATAACATGGCGATAAGATTAGCTTGTCACCACCAGATAGACTGCTACCATTTTTACCAACTACCAAGTAATGAGACAATTGATTTTTCATTGTTTTTGGACTACTGGTAGTTTTTAAGTGCTTAATTATTAAATAATATAGGCCATTAAGTCTTCTTTTGTGCAGTAACAATTAACTTGATAAATATTTTATATGTATTTGAGTTTAAAGGAAACAAATCTATTTTATTTTTATTTAGTTCACTTTTTCACTTTTTTATTTAATATTATTTCAGTTGCCATCGTCGCCTCGTGTGTGTCATAATTGTTGGCGAAGGTTTGATAGAGCAGGATCACATTCAACTGCAGAACGGGAACGATCTGAATCATCCAGTTCATCCTCGTTGAAATCTGAAGTCGGTAATGTATTGCACCCAGATTCAAACATTCTAATTTCAATAGAGAATGAAGCTGGGTATTCTCACCTGCTTGGGACACTGTAATTAATAAAATTAAAACTAAACACAAGCATACCACGCAAGACTTCAGGACAGTAAGTTCATTCTGCGTAGATCGGACCATAAATAGTTATTAAAAAGCTGAAGTTACTCCAAGTTAACACTGATTTCGGTACACCAGTCACCTCAATCCCCCATGACCATGTGTGCTGGAAAGCACCCGAAAGTGGGGAATTAAAAATCAAAGAAATTAAATGCGATAACATCGGTAAAATTAGTTGTTAAAAAACTGTATTTGTGAAAATAAAAACTTTTATATCTTAAAATTCCCGACTTTTTAAACCAATTTCTTAACCATTTCATTCCTTTAATTGTATATTATCATATCTATATGCTTTTATATGTGGGCACCCATGGCCGAAACGTCTATGAAGAGTGGGCAATGCCCTTTCCAGAACGAAAACGTTTAAACTAAAAACGAACCGTGCTCTCTTTTGCCACACCAGCGCCGTACACATCGTTAATCCTTCGAGCTGTTTCTGCAGCACTGGTGCCCTGTAGAACTTGTACTCGTAAAATTTACCGATATTTCATGTTTTCCATTGTGCGGTAATAAGCGACGCCAAAAACAAAAATAATGAGGGAAAAACAAATGAATGATGGTTTTCAAAACTCAAAAAGTACCAGCTAAAATAATTTATTAATTTGAATTTGGAATTCTAAACCAAAGAGGAGATATTTCAGATCAAATTGGTCAGTACGACGAAATGCTAATTTCATATGTAAGGACCCAACATATACTTCAAACGTCAGCCGACAGCCGTTATGATGCAGAGACAATCATTTTATATATTCACAGTTACGTAAAACATTCATACACAGAACTTTAAAAAACAATATATTTCTTAATACCAAATTGATATTCTATTACATCGTAACTTGAGTTATTGAAACTTAACGTAACTTAAGTGCTATTAAGGATCGATGCGATGTTATATGCGAGTTATCAACAAAAACTAGAACTTTGCATATAAAATAATCCTTTATAGCCAGTGTGACCTATACATAACTATCTACGGGCTTATTTATGATTGAAGTTTAATGGATGGGATAGGAGGAATTTTGAGACTAATTTTATGTAAATTTAGAAATTTTATATTTTAACCGATTTCAAATCAAAGAGGAGGCTAACAACCCAACTGTATGTTTTAGTACGTATGTTTTTGTATGTATGTACCTTAAACAATTTTAATTATTTTTTTTATTAAAAACGTTATGCTTTAGGTGTAGTCCCATATTAATTTAGAGGAACAATCTACTCGCAAGCCTAGTAAAATTGAGGGTGAAGTTTATTTATACGACGAACTGATAAAAAAGAAAGAAAGAAGACGTGTGTAGTATGATAGCATGTGAAGTTGACAATGGTTTCGGTATTACTTGAAATGTACGCAGCACTCCATCTTTTCTTTTTTGTAGTCCTGAGTTTCAATGTAACAGTTTATATATGTTTTTTTATTTTTTTTCGAAATTAAAAATATTTTACGTTGAATCCTAATCTTTTTCTGATATCATTTTATAAGTAAGCACGAACACTATAATGTAATATATTTTGTATGATTTATAATTGATAAAATTGGTTAAATGATGTAATAAAGTGCGAATTTTAAGTTTTATTTTTTAAATGATGTCTCGTAGCTAGTAACTGCCATTGTTTCACTGTAGATCTAACTTTTTAATAAAAATCTTGCCTTTTTGTCTAATTTGCAACTTCATTTATTGCTGTAAAGCGATGTGAACGCTTCATTACACCGTCTCAAAAGTATTACCATCCACCATTTTCAGATGGCTTAAATTTTTTGATGAAAAAATATATTTACATATCTTTTATAATAAAGAAAATAATAAAGATTTTCAACCAATATTTTATTTGTTTAACAAAAAAATTAGTACCGACATTATATACTGACTGCTGGGCACAGAGCCTTTCTCAGTACTGAAAGAGTTTTAAGTTTTTATATTGTAAGAAAACAGGTTTCCTCACGATGACAGGATCCTTCACCGCCGTGCACTTGGTAAATCAGCACTTCAAATTGCTATTAACAATTTAATAGATACCGATGGGAATTGAACCTGGAATGCTCGCGTACTGCGAAATTTACGACAAGCGTTTATGCGCTACTAAGACTCCAAAATAATAATATATTGCATATTACTTTTATATTTTGTAATAGTTTATTTTTTTATTACCAATAAAAATATTTTTTTAATTCTTCAGGCTTCTTTTTCCATTCCGAATAATTTATATATTTTTTTTGTAAATACGATTAATTGGCTTAGCAGTACAGGGTTAAAAAGTTTGGTCGCAACCCTGCAAGACCACAAGTTAAATTCCCACACAAGACAGTTGTTTGTGGTATAAATAATTTAAAAAAAATCAGAAATATTCGTATGTTGAATGTTTGAACATGTTTGTCAAGAGAAATTAACTTAGTATATAAATTAAGTTTTTTTATTTATAGTCACGCTGGGCATGTTGTGTACATAGCTACATAGTAGAGACACGCTGCAGCTATATTATGGTTGTAGTACGAATGGGTCGGCTCGATCAGGGTGGGACCATACTTTCTCAGAATACCTACGTAAAATAGCAGCTTAATGCTTGTGTTTCTTGCGATGAGTGTAGAGAACCGAAGACCCTTTTTAATATAAACGAAGCATTGCATCTTAATCTTCAGGGTTAGGTAGGTAGTTCTTAATCGTGGATAGATGAAAATGTCTATAGGCCACAGCACCCACTTACCATCAGATGGACTATGTGCGCGTTTATCTAAGGGTTATAACCCGGTAATTCTATTAAATAAAAAGGTGTAGCTGCACCATGAATGCGTCTAACGGGAAAAGCCCACGTTTGTACTGAATAAAACTTACCATCACATGTCCTGTGTGGCCATTTGTCGATGTTGCTATGTATCGTATGTGTTACGTATTCTATCACGCAGGTCACTGAGCGACCTTAAGCATCCTAAAAAGACCAGCACTTCAGGAGTGCTTAAAAGCTCTATATGTCATCACTAATTATAGATCCTGATTATATTCTGAAGGCTGTTCAATCGATTTACGTCTTAGAATAATATTTCATCATTGCCTCAGTAGTCAAAATCAATAACGTTACTATCGGGTTATTTGAGATTATTAGATTTTTTATAAGACTATATATTATTTTATGAAAAAAGAGGCCTTTTCTTAATTAAATTATTTATCTATTTATTTATTTCACAATTTATGTACACACAAGTAAGGCAGAGGACACATTATGTGTGTGTATGTATAGAAGTATTTGGGAAAAAATTTAATTGTGAGATAAGTAGAGCCTTTGTACAAAGTTTTTTATCATAATGTGTCCTCTGCCTTACTTGTGTGTACATAAATTGTGAAATAAATAAATAGATAAATAATTTTATTTAAGAAAAGGCCTCTTTTTTCATAAAATAATATATAGTCTTATAAAAAATGTAATAATCTCAAATAACCCGATCGTACTGTTATTGATATAATTTATTTGTTATTGATATAATATCGGTTATTGAGACTATATATTATTTTATGAAAAAAGAGCCCTTTTCTTAAATAAAATTATTTATTTATTTCACAATTTATGTACACACAAGTAAGGCAGAGGACACATTATTATAAAAACTTTGTACAAAGGCTCTACTTATCTCACAATGAAATTTCTTCCCAAATACTTCTATACACACACACATACACACATATATATATATATATATATATATATATATATATATATATATATATATATATATATATATATATAAATATATTCATATTTAAACAAACATTAATACATACATAAATACTTAATGTGATATAAAGTCAAAATTGAATAATAAACATATATACACACATATATATACATATATTTACATGCATATATTTGTAACAGTATAGTCAATATCAGAGATTTGAGACTTACATAGAAGACAGCGATAAATAATGTACTTTCACTCGTTTTTTGAACAATGTCACTGTTTTGATTTCTCGAATGTGAGTAGGAAGCGAATTCCAAAGTCTTACTGCTTGTACGGAGAATGAACGGGAATATGAATAAGTATTAAAGGATGGGAATTTTAAGAGAGTTTTAAGGTGAGATCTACAAACTGCATCTGGGGATTTAAGAAGGGTAAATCGATTTCGAAGGTATGTAGGGAAATTTGGGCTATGTTAAAAAGGAGACAAAGGATACGAGTGTTGCAGCGAAATCAGATCGGGAGCCACTTGAGTTGTTTTCTATATTTAGAGACGTTGTCAAACTTCATGAGTCCGAAAACATACCGAAAACAAAGGTTTTGCAATCGCTCAAGTTTTTTAATTGCTCCTCTGTGGCATCCAAAACGGACATCAGCGTAATCTAAGATAGGCAAAATAAGAGTTTGAACAAGAGAGATTTTCATTGATAAGGGTAAAAAACTTTGAAGACGTTTTAATGAGTGGAAAGCATAATAAACTTTTCTACTTAAGTCTGTTATGTGAGGACCCCATGACAACCTATTGTCAATAATTAAGCTCAAGTTCTTCACAGATTCAGTATAAGTAATTGATGTGCCATTGATACTCATATCTGGCAGGGTGCATTTATCAATTAAGCTACTAGTATATCTGCTACTTACTATTATTGCTTGAGACTTACTTGGATTTATAGTTATACCATGTGATCTAGACCAATGACTAATTCTCTTTAAGTCATCATTCAGAGTTTCTATCGCCAATTTGGCTTCAGATGCCAAAAAGTGACGGTAAAGCTGCAAATCGTCTGCATAAAGATGGAAGTTGGAGGATATTATTTTTGTTATAGAATTGATAAAAACGGTAAAGAGCAAAGGAGACAAGACGCCACCCTGGGGTACACCCGTTATAAGATTACACCAGTTGGAATAAATATCATTGGAACGGATACATTATGAGCGTCCCCGAAGATAGGAATCAAACCAGAGAGTGGCCGAAGGTGAAACATTAATAGACTGGAGAATTTTTAAGAGGATATCAAAGTCAACAGAATTAAATGCACTGCTAAAATCTAATAAAACGAGTACGGTTAATTATTTTTGATCTATGGCTCGACGGATATCGTCAGTTACCTGAAGAAGAGCAATTGCTGTATTATGATCGGGCCGGAATCCAGATTGAAATATACTTAAAATATTGTTGGAATTAATATAAGAAGACAGTTGATTGTGAACAATATGTTATAGTACTTTAGAGAGGAATGGTAATATAGATATAGGTCGAAATTCTGAATGTAATGTAGGGTTAGCAACCTTGGCTATTTGAATAATTTGTGCTAACTTCCACGAGTGTAGAAAACAGGAGAAAGATAATGGAAAATTAAATATGTGAGTAAGAACTGGGAGAATACAAGGTAAAACCATAGTTATCATTGTGGAAGAAATTTTCTCATTTCCCGTTGCAGTAGAAGATATAGATAGCACTGATCGTTTTACTTCATCTTCTGACACTGATACAATTTAAAACTGGCTGAAATGTTGCAATGGGCATCTGGATAATTCTAGCAGGGTCTTAGCTTTTATAAATAATGATAAGGAAACAGGTGGAAGAGAAAAATATTGGTTGAGAATATATATCAAGATTTCTAGTCCCAATCGCAGGGTGTTTGCCAATGCCGACTGTTTTAAGAAAACTCCTAGCTTTTGCTGAATCGCAATTTGAAAGTGAGTCATAAAAGTAGCGCCTTTTAGCATCTCTATACAAACGATTGCAGCGATTGCGCAGACTCTTAAACTTTATTAGATTTCTTTCCAAGGGACAATGCTTATATCTACTTCTGGCTTTATCCCTACGCGCCATAAGGTCTTTTATCTCGTTGTAATCCAGGGCGCAATGTTTTACAATGGGGACAATGGGGACAATGTTTTATTTTTATACGTTTGACAGGTGCATGTCAATCATACAATCTAAGAATTAAAGCGATAAAATTGTTAACCATATCATCAATATTATGACAATCTTTTACGGACCAATCTATTTTACTTGCATCACGTCTTATGACTCCCAAGTCAATACCCTTAAAGCTACGAAGAAATAGAAAATGTGATTTGCGCTTAGGTGGACGAACACGGTACGATATGTTAATGAGACCCTGGTACGAAAAAAGAAGCTGTTATTTGCCCATGATTTGCAATGTTATTGAAAGATGAAACAATGATAAGGTCAAGTAAAGGCGAAAAATTGGCAAAGAGGGGTAAAATTTGTAGGTTATGCGAGAACACAATAGACTTCCGCTCATGTGCACGTGAATCGTGCTTCAGTAAGCACGTATTGAAATCTCCCATCACGATCACATGACTATATATAGGACAGAAGTCTGTAAGTAAATTTTCAAATACATCAAAATAATTAATTTGCATATTAGGATTGTATATCGCACCAAGAAGGATTTTTGTGTGATGAAGTGAAACTTCAAGAAAAAGGTACTCAGCAGATTCAGAATAAGTTGACGGGGAAGCAGAGATATGTTTGTATGGGATTTCAGAACGCAAGTAAATAGCTACACCACCTCCTCCTTTACCAGTCCTATCATTACGTATCAAAACGTAACCAGGAAGTGAAAACTGAAAAGAAGGGAGAGAAGGCTTGAAAAAAGTTTCAGATATAAGAAGTGCGTCGATTAGATTACTGCTAATGGATGCAAGAAGGTCAGGATAGTGGGCAGGAACACTTTGTGCGTTGATATGGGCAACGTTAAAATTATTGGGATAGGGAAAAAAAATAGCAGAAATATGATCATGCAGTCCAAGATGTTCAGATGACTCGGCATCCGCGCTTAAGAAACTGGTAGAAGATGGATTACACGAGAAAAAACTAGCATCAAAATCAGATGGACTTTCCATGATTATGACAATGAAATAAAAAGTAAAACTATAAAATTATAATAAAAATAACTTAATAATATAATGTATAAAGCAATATCTTAATATTTTAAATTGATGAATTTCAAAGAGAAAATATACCTAACCCATAATTAAAAAAATAAAACGTAAATGAATAAAAATAAAAACAACTCAGCACAACTCACTAGCGTAATGGAATTATTTTTAACTAAGTCTATGTATACATATTATATTAAAACTAGAAGAAGAAAAACAAAAATACTAATTGCAATACAAAATTAAGAAAGTAAAAACGGAACATTATTTTAAACAGCGTATAAGTAAACATTACAAATAATCTATAAAAAGGAGGTATGTAGTAAAATTATAATAAATTCGTTTTATTTGCGTTCATGGCAATTAGACAATCTCTCGCCAGGAAGTAGTATGTTCCTTGATAACATTGTTTGAGCATTGTTTGTGACGTGTATGCGTTCCGTCTAAGTTAGTTTTCTCTACTTTTTTGGAATAATAATTAGTTATAGAAAACAATATTAATATATAATGATTTCTTATATTTACGCGAACACTATACATTGATTAAAACTAGTTTTACGGATTTTATCGCGTTTTATTTATATTAATTTTAATACCCGACGTTTCGGGTGCTTTCCAGCACCCATGGTCACGGGGGTCACTGAGGTGATTGACGTCCCAATGTCAAAGATAACCCGGAGTACCTTCAGCTTTTTAATTATTGTCTTTGGTCCGATCTACGCAGAATGAACTAACTGTATTTTGAAGTCTTGCAGTGGTATGCTTGGGGTTAATTTTAATTTTATTAATTATAGGATCCCAAGCAGGTGGTAGTACCCAGCCTCCTTCTCTATTGAAATTAGGATATTTTTAATGCTCGGAACGTTGATGCTTCACGTTGATGCTTCAACGTGAAGCATCAACGTTCCGGGAAGTCTGCAGTTTGCGATCATATTCTAGATGGCCCCAACCATTACATCAAATTTGATAGACCACAAATCCTCGCGAAAGAACATCGATTCCTACCTAGGATGATACGTGAGGCTATTGAAATTAAAAAAACATCCTAATTTCAATAGAGAAGGAGGCTGGGCTACCTCCTGCTTGGGATCCTATAATTAATAAAATTAAAACTAAACCCAAGCATACCACTGCAAGACTTCAAAATACAGTTAGTTCATTCTGCGTAGATCGGACCAAAGATAATAATTAAAAAGCTGAAGGTACTCCGGGTTAATTTTGACATCGGGACGTCAGTCACCTCAGTCCCCCGTGACCATGGGTGCTGGAAAGCACCCGAAACGTTGGGTATTAAAATTAATATAAATAAAACGCGATAAAATCCGTAAAAGTAGTTTTAATCAATACTACTATATTCAATTATTTATGTGTCGGCATGATTTCTTGGGGGCGTTAACAGTTATTGATATTCTATTAGCGGACTGTGATGCGTTATCGTTAGTAGCGGAGCTAGAAGGATATTTCACGGTGAGTAGTTCCAATTCTGCCAACGTTTCAATTTTTTGTCGGGTTTTATCGGGGGAGGATTATAACAAATTCATTATCATCATTATCATTATCATAGCTATTTGTGGATAATTTCCAAATTGAATATTTTTATTAGAGCCGTTTACAAAATTGGTTTTGTAAAAATGTCACCCAATCTTCTGTCTTCATTCACGTAGCGTGCTATTTGAGATCGTTCAATTGTGCGCACATTTTCTGCTTTCACACCTCGATAAACTCCTGATTTTTATTTTGTGTACATTTATTTCAAATTTGCTATTTTTTATTAAACTGAAATGACAAACGAACCTACAGTCCAGGTGAAACAAACTTACATTCAAGGTGAATTGTAAGTGTAAGTGATAATAATAATAATAATAACGCTGACGTATAACGGTTTTGTAACAAAATGGCTACGTCAGCGCAGTCAGTCAGCACCTTGCAAAGGCCTGCTTCTGCACATGGCCTCACCATAAAACGGTGCCGAGGCTGGACGTCTCCCGTTAACTGACGCCCATTAAATGGATGATGGAACACAAATGAACGCGCAAAGGGCCTCTTCTTGGAGGTCGCCAGAGCGCATCTGAAGCTGGCACTGGACGCGACAACATGCGTACCGCCAGCGAGGTTTTAACGGGGTGCTGCAGGACCACTAGCTGGCTTGGTGTTGGTAAGGTCTTCACGGGCCCATCAATCAGCATACGCTACTGGTGGAGTACGACGAATACGTTGGACAATAAAGATGAATAGCAATGCATTGCGGGCGTATTTTAGGGCAAAATGGGGAGAAATTGAAGGTTATGCTTTCCGGGCTAGGATCTACTTTTGCTCAGCTGAAGCCATTTATAACCGCCACAAAGCAAAACTGGCAGACCGTTCGATGTGTGGCAGTTTTTTATAACTTGCGCTCAAACATATTTGACGGTATCGAGTTCGAACGGCTACCACGTGAGGCTATACCCCCGTCGGACGAAAATACTACGGCTGACATTGTGGCGCCACAAGTTGTAGTGCAACCCGCACACGTGGATGCCCGTTGATGCTACCGGGGATGCCGCCATGGATCCCCCAGTTTTGGTTGATTCAGACGATGAAGGAACAGTCGCCTAGGAACCAAACCTAGAGAAAATGAGGAGTTCATAGGAAGAGGCGATTGTGAAAATGCGTACTCCTCTTGAAAATCGACCGGGACTTCAACGCATACCGCTAAGCAGGCGGAATTGGGCTGTCGTGAGGGCTTTTAACCTAATGCTGGTAACCAACATAGAAAACAGCCGGGACCTTTGCTAGACGGACTCGATTATTTTTGGCGACGCACTGGCAGTACGCCGGATTATAGGCGCTAAGCTCCCCACGACTGGACGTGCTACTTGATAAAGTAGTGCCATCCCAGCCTACAAAATAAGATATGAGGAACGTATCGCAAAGGCCAGGGCCCTCATCGGCAGACTGGTATGCTTTAGGTCAGGCAATAACAGGCCAAAAATTGTGGCGTTTGCTGGGGCAAATTTCAGTTTGTCCCAGCCGGATATTACGCAAAAACTGATGGAGCGCATAGACGGCCTGAAGCAGAAAATCGCTGCTTGGGGAAAGAGGATTCAGCGATATACCAAAAATTGACACGGTTCAACCATAACCATCTCTTCCAAAGTTATTAGAAGAGGTATGTGTATGGTAATGGTACGTGGAACAGGCCTAGCACAGAATCCTGCCGACACTGTTGCATTCTTGCGCGACGAAGCGCTAGAAGAAGAGAGAAGTAGTGGCGAGTCAATATGTGTTACGTCTCATGGACCCCATCATCATAACGTCCGAAGACCTTGTTGAGGCGGTCCGTAGGACCCCGAACTGAAAAAGTCCGGGACTCAATGAGCTGAATCACTACTGGCTGAAGGGGTTCGAGAAGTGTCACGCTGTGCTCGCTCGATAGTTTCAAGAGGCTCTCGACCGAAATTCACTACCGATCCTTTTCACTACCGGAATCACTTATTTGGTTCCTAAAGATCGGGATTCCACAGACCCGAGTAAATACCACCACATTACGTGTAAACCCATCGTATAATATAAGACACTGACGTCCATTTTGAGTACGTCAATAATTCGTCACCTGGATTTAAATCGCGTGATGTCACATACTCAAAATAGAAGTCAGGATGGTGGTCGTGGAACCAAAGAACCCTCGTCATTCACGCGGTCATTGGCAAAGTGGCTATACGCAACCGTCGGAATTTCTACTTTCGCCTGGTCAGACTATAGAAAGACGTTCGACTGCGTACCCCATACTTGGTTGAAGAGGGTCCTCGAGCTTTATAAGGTTGACTGGATAGTCAAGAACTTCCTCGGGCAGTATATGGGACAGTAGAATACAATCCTTTGTCATCTACGGCGAACGGATGACGGATGCGGAAAGTCGAATAAGGATAAGAAAAGGTAGCTTCCGGGGTGACTGTTTGAGTCAAATCTACTTTTGCCTCTCCTTAAACCCTCTTAGTAACTTACCGAAGAACTCTGGCAGGGGATTTCAGGTTCGAAATGAAGGTATAAAAGTGACCTACCTTTTCTATATGGATGATCTCAAATTATTCGCCTCCAGTCACTCGCATCTTGTGGAATTGATAAAAATTCATTTATTTATTTAATATTCTTTATTGTATACCATACAAAAATTATAGATTATATATACAAAAGAAGTATGCAATGGGCGATCTTATTGCTAATAGCAATTTCATCCAGACAACCAATAAATGGACAGGATTACACAAAGATGACAGGGCAAAAGCAAATGTTTGCTGACAAATTGGTGTGAAAAAAAAGAATACATATTTTATATCAGTAATCTATATAGTCAGTCATAGTATATAGTCCTAGTCAAAAATAGGGAAGAGGTGGGACTTGGCAAGCATTCTTTTGGCGAAAATGGGATGAAAGTTACGTAATCTACGCAAGGAAGCTGAAATTTTAGTAATTCTGTTGGAATGGAGCTGGGGTTGGATAAATGCGCATTCTTCCAGATTGAAAGGAGATGGGATGCTAACTCTCGGGGTACATATATATATATATATATATATATATATATATATATATATATATATATATATATATATATATATATATATATATATATATACTTATCTATGCCTATCAACTTACTGACCTTTTCCAACGTGGGTATGTCACAGATTATCAGTATCGATGAGGTGGGTATGAAACATTCCGTTTGCGATGTTTTTTATGTACACTTGTCCAAAGTGATTAACAGCCTTTTGTCTTGTGTAATGAGTCAGTAATAAATCAATTCTCTGGCAGTACGATCGTTTTATTTAAATCGCATAAACTACATTTGTCGACGAGGTGTGTAAAGTGTACCGAACTTAGACTACAAAAATGGTGAGTGCTCGATTTTTAAAGGAAAATTGAGGCAATTTTTCAAAGTCGATTACATCAGTGAGGACAATAAAAGTGCAATCAATACTCATAGCAAACTTCTCGAAACCTATCGACTCCTACGTAACCTTGCGTGCCCGCCCGCGATGCGCGAGATAGCATCGCAAAGTTACACAGAAATGGTCGAGTTACTCGATAAGCACTTTGAGCCAAAACACAGTCCTTTGTAGACAAAGTGAGAATCTATGGAGCGACAAGAAACCCAGGCGAGCCATTAGGAGAATGGGCGGTGCGACTACGAAATCATGCAAGTTATTGCAACTTTGGTACCATCTTAGAAACGGTTCTACTGGATCGTTTCGTCCTAGGCCTGGCGATGGGCCCCGAGGGGGATAGGCTATTTGCTAATGATAAATGCTTAAGGGAATCAGATGATCACGAGAATACGTCTTATTTAAATTTTTGGATGATACGATATTGCCTGTTCCGTTTAACGATATACAAGATACAACTACATGGGACAAAACGTTCCAAACAGTAATTAAATATGTTCGTAATGGTTGGCCTCGAAAAGTTCGTTGCAAATACATTCAACCGTACTTCAATTGTAAAACAGATTTTGACAAGGTTGTCCTATGCGGCGTCATATAATTGTTATACCAAAAATATATAGGGGTATGTATGTTAGAAGAGCTTCATAATGGTCATTTAGGAATAGTTAATACCAAAGAAATAGCGCGCGGTAAGATGTGGTGGCCGGGAATCGACTCTGCTATCGAGCGATTAGTGTCGTGCTGTAGCGCGTGCAGCACTGTGCGGCACGCGTCATCACGCGCGCCCCCCACGCCTTGGTGCTGGGCGGCCGCCGCCTGGGAGTGCGTGCACATCACAGAACACTATTACTCCTATCAGAGAAGAACGACAACATTATACAAAATATAAGAAATGTGACATATACCCACTAGCTCCATCTATCCTACCTGCACTTGTCTCGGCGAGAAAATTTGAACGTGGTCTTTTGATAGTTTTTTATTTAAGGTATTTTTTTTTTAATTTTGTTGCGCTAATAAAAAAAAACTTACAAAATTTCTATTCATTTATTCAAAATAAATATACAAATTATAATTAAAAAAACATATATAAGACAAAATCTTTCCAGCAGCTTATTTCTTTCTATAAAGACATTTGAAAGAAAATCAATATTGATTACAATATTTCAATTACTTATGTAACATAATATATAAGATTTATAATCATGAATGAATTGATAATATGCACAATCACAAATCACAGAATATCTAAATGAACCAAAATATCAATATTTTAATCAAAAACAAGTTAATAAATAAATAAGCTCCTACACACAAGTGCAAAGTGTAATATCCACAAATAATAATTTTGTTTGGATAATAATTGTTTGTCTATCTCCCTAAATTGACACAAAAAAAAATTGTCTCTATATTATATGCAATATATTATTAAGTATTAAATGCAGCCTATAAATAGAATAATTATAATTCAAAATTATAAAATATATTAAATATAAGATTACAAAAAATTTCCCTATATAATTTTAAATTTTTTCATTTAGAGTACTTTCTTTTTCAGTTTCAACATTATCTGATATGCTTTGATATGTTTGTGGTTGTTCTTCAGTGGATATAATGTTGTCCTCCTAATGTTGTCCTTTTTGAAGATCCTGCTTGTGGTTTTGCACCAATAATTGGCGAGGGACCAGCTTGTGATTCCACAAAATAAAATGGGAATACACTTTGTCAGTCTGGAAATAAATAAAAACTGAAATAAATTATAGTATCATAAACATATTATATAAAATTATATTTTCAATACTCTTTGAGCGTTTGAAAAGTAACACTTCTTTGAGCGAGTTCCACAGAAAAATTCAGTTGAAAATTATTATAGTTAACATTTGCTTACATCGGCTATAGTATTTCAGTGCATAAAGTGTGTTAATATATATTAGTGATACAAACAGCCACAATAAAAGTGTAAATTATCGTAAATAACTAAATATTTTCCAAGAAATTATTTTTGTGAAAATTTGTGCGGTCAGTTGAACATTTGTACTGTCACAGTGTCCAGAGTACAATTGTGATCGAATCTCACGGTTGCGTGAAGCGCAGAAGCACTAGTATCGCGCGCATAAGTTTGTTGTACCATTGTGTGACGTTACTCAAATCACGTGTCATAGATTAAGCACTGCAGATGAGACACGCATATAAGAACTACGCGATTGACTCTGGGAGGACGATATTTTGATCTTATATTTTATGACTAAATTTCTTTCATTGTATTTTTTTTTTTTTTAATTTTTTTTTTTTGTTTTTTTTTTTTAAATTATTATTAATTAAATTATATAATTAATTATATTTTTATAATTATAAATTTGTAAAATATTAATAGTAGGATGTCACGATCTAAGTGGGGTTGTTGTTTACCGCAAAAGGATAACGACGATGACTTTATAATATGTTCAAAGTGTAAAAAACATTATCATATGGCATGCGTGTCCCTTGATATAACTTTGTTCGGCACCGAAATGCGTACTGGGTGGACCTGCCCTGAATGTAGTCGTAACATCTCTAAATCTGTAAAAAAGGACAACACACCTGTTCGCAACGTATCGAATGTAAGAGGAAGTAAAAGACCTGCACTACATTCTCCACCCACCCAGGAGACCAGTAGCATTTCTCGAGATGACTTACGCGAGGCAATAGAAGAAATTATGGATAAGAAAATAGAGGAATTTTTTTCGAGGATGGAAGATAGAATCAGCATGATTATCGATAGTAAAATGAAACCGTTAGAAGAAGATATTACTGAAATTAAAAAGTTTTTAAACTTCGCTGACGAGAAATATGAAGAAATGAAAAAAGGGGGTCGAGGTCTTTAAGCTCAGAATATCAGATTTGGAAGCTGCAAAGGAAAACCTTAGCTCTACAGTCGATGACCTTAATCGAAGAATTAATCAAATGGAGCAACAAGCAAGACAAAATAATATTGAGCTTCAATGTGTCCCGGAAAACAGAAATGAAAACCTCATTAAAATAGTTTGTGATCTTGGAAAAACTGTCGGTTGTCAACTGAAAGAGATGGACATACTAAACTGCACCCGCACTGCCAAGCTAAATCGAAGCTCTCCACGCCCACGATCTATAATTGTGCAATTATCTTCACCTAGGTTACGCGATGAGCTTCTCGCCGCGTCTATTAAATATAATAAGGGGAAAGCGCTTGAAAGTAAACTGAACTCTGCGTCACTAGGATTTCCAGGAGACAGGACACCAGTCTTTGTTTGCGAACATCTTTCTCCTACAAACAAGGCTCTTCACGCTGCAGCTAGGAAGAAGGCGAAGGAAGCCGGATATAAGTTTGTTTGGATTCGAAATGGCAGAGTATTCTTGCGGAAAAGTGAGGAAACTGAGTACATTCTGGTGAAAAGCTTGGATACGTTAAAAAACATAAAATAATTCGTTGATGCTCATAACATTGATTAATATCTTTTGCGGTGCTGGTATGCCATTGTCAATTTTCTTTTAAAATTCGATTTAATTAAGTTATACTACCAAAATACACGTGGACTGAGAACTAAAACACATAGCTTTCTTCAAGGAGTACTTTGTAATGATTACGATATAATTGTACTCACAGAAACGTGGTTAAACGACTCCGTGTCAAGTGGTGAGCTATTCGACGAAAGGTATGTGGTTTATAGAAGGGATAGGAGTAATGCCAAATTAATTCACAAAAAAAGAAGGTGGTGGTGTTCTTGTGGCGGTTTCGAGACGGATACCTTCTAAACGTATGTACAGTTGGGAATCTAAACTTGAAGACCTCTGGGTCACACTGGAAATTCCGATATCACATTCCTTGCGTCGAGTGGCTCTCTGCGCAGTGTATTTGCCACCTCCAGTGCACAGCTCAATGTTGAGTCACTTTATCGAAAGTTGTAGTGTTGTACTTGATAATAGTGATTGTTGCTGTATTTTAGGTGATTTTAATTTGGCATGTATTGATTGGAGTTTGGTGGCGGATACTTCCTATGATTATAAGGCGCCGGGTTTATGTCAACCACTGTTGGATTTATTAAGTTTATATGAACTCAAACAACATAACAGTGTACTTAATAAATCTAACAGAATACTTGACTTGGTGCTGTCTAATTTTCCGGCTTGCATAGTACGTCAGAGTCACTCAATATTTAGTAGCATTGACCAACTACACCCTCCCCTAGATGTAGATATTTCATTTATCAGAGAATCAAGACTTTCGTTTAATCACCAAACTTTTAAATTAAACTTCCACAAAGCCGATTTCTTTAATATTAATAAAGAACTCCAAGGGTGTGATTGGGTACAGATATTTGGGGACAGCAGTGATGTCAATACTATTCTTGGAAAATTTTATAATACAATTGGTGCTATAATAGAAAAATATGTTCCTAAACATAAATTGAAAAAGTCACGATATCCCCCCCTGGTTTGATCGTAACTTAAAACGATGTTTAAATGAAAAGTACAATCTTTGGCGTCGTTATAAAAAATATAAAAACCCTATGGACGAACTGGAGTTGAAGTTATTAAATTCACGTTGCACCCGTTTAGCTAAAAATTGTTATAATAAATACATTAGCGATTCGGAAAAAAACATCTCAAAAGAATCCTAAATATTTCTGGGCATATGTTAAAGCTAAACGTGGTGGCACGAGTTCTTACCCAATTAGTATGACTGATGGATTAGTTACTACGTCGGATGGTAAACAAATTTGTGAAATGTTTGCGTCACACTTTGCATCTGCATACATAAATAGTAGTCCTCGAAACTCTGGTAGCAGAGATACCTTGGGGTATGTCGAGAATATCAATCAATGCTTAATAATACCTACTATAGACTCTGATACTCTACTGAGGAAGCTAAAAAAATCTCGATGAAAGCAAAGGTGCAGGCCCGGATGGGATTCCTCCTATGTTTATAAAAAGATGTGCTACATACTTAGTTGAGCCTTTATTGAGAATATTTAATATGTCTTTACAGACGGGAACGTTTCCGACAGAATGGAAAAAGGCAAGAGTAGTTCCAATTCATAAAGCAAATGACGATGATATCATCTCAAACTACAGACCCATTTCCATTTTATCAACACCAGCTAAGGTATTGGAATCTCTCATCTGTCCTTTTGTGCAGCGTCATTTTAAACAGAGTTTGTGCACTCAACAACATGGTTTTGTTCCCTCTCGTTCAACGTGTACCAACTTGGTAGATCTCACAGAAAACTTGGCAGAGGCTCTGGATTGTCATAAGCAAGTAGACGTTATATATACAGATTTTAGCAAGGCTTTTGACCGTTTGCCTCATGATATATTGTTAAGCAAATTGTCTGCTTATGGAATTTGTGGAATTTTTTTGCGATGGTTAAGGTCTTACTTGGAAGGTCGAACATTCTCTGTAGTGGTTAATGGGTTTCATTCTAACTGGCGGAAAATAGCTTCTGGTGTGCCGCAGGGGTCTCATTTGGGTCCAATCTTGTTCAATTCGTTTGTTAATGATATACCAACTGTTGTTAATTTCTCAAAAGTTTTTATGTATGCAGATGACCTGAAAATTGCTAGGGTCATAAATACAATACATGATTCAATAATGCTTCAAAGAGATCTCGATGAGCTTGTTGAATGGTGTTTGCACAATGAAATGTATCTGAATCCAGAAAAGTGTTTTTTTGTAAGGTATGGTCGAAAGAGAAATTTCGTTACATTTCAGTATCATATCGCTCGTGGTAATATCCAAGAACTTGAGCAAATCCGCGATTTGGGTGTATTATTTGACAAAAAAACTGACATTTGTACCTCACATGGAGCAAATGGTAAACCGGGCCTCAAAAATTTTGGGGTTTGTTTTGAGAAATATTGAAGGGCTACGCAACAACAGGGTTCGGATTCTGTTGTACAACTCCCTTGTACGCAGTATTTTGGAATATTGTTCAGTGGTATGGAGGCCTCACTATGCGACTCATTCTCTACAAATAGAACGCATACAGAAAAGATTTTTGCGGTATCTCTTATCTTCAAACGGGATTTCAAAAAAAGAAAATCCCTTCGTATCATAAACAGCTGGAACACTTCCGAATGATTTCCTTAGAAGAACGTAGAAAGCGGTTAGACCTATTTTTTGTTTCGAAAATTTTCACTAATGAAATCGATTGCCCTCAGTTACTGAATAAATTTAATATGCGCGTACCGAAGAGACCTCCTCGTAATAAAATAACGCCCCTCTGTCCACCACCCCGGAAAACAGTGTTTGGATCAAATTCGCCTGTCCCTAGACTTTGCAGGCTGGTCAATGACTACAGTGACCTACTCGATATTAATGCAGATTCAACCAATAAGATTCGATTACTGTTAAATGCCAAACGCTAATTATAATAGAAATGTATTTGCCTTTTTGTATTATCCTTTTCTTATTTGTTTTGTTTTTGCCTTAGCTCGTACTTAGAAGTTTTATTATATCCCTACTAAGCATGATGTATCTACCTGTAAGTGTTTGTTACACCTAGATTAATTTCTGTGTACTATGTATTTATATTTGTATATGTACTGATGTAAACAAACGTTGGTGGATCAATAAATAAATAAATAAATAAATAAATATTAACATTATATTCATTGACATTACTTTCATAGTAAACCAGTCCCTACTCATGGCACTATATTACCCTTCTACCAATACAAAATAAATGAATGGATCTTGTTCATCAGACTTGCTCTATAATACACCTACTATTACACCTAATATAATAAAATAAGATAGTAAGTACAATAACAATGTAAAGAAAAAAGAAGTCTTGTGTTTATGTATTATTTGAGAACCATTTGATGCATGTACAAGTTGTGCCTTTAAATTTGATAGGCTTAGGACAAAATCAGTTCAGGCATCAAATTCATAGAATGTGATGCCTGAACTTTCTTAAGGTTTTTTGTTGTTTTTAAAAAAAAATTGATTCTTTGAAATAATATGCACAGCGTTGCACTTTTATTAATGTAAATAAGGGCTTGTGCTAACTTTATAGACTTCAATCCTTTGGATGCCTTGTTCCATACAATTATTATAAATTGGTTGAAGGTATTAACAGGATTCAAACTACTGTATGTGTTCTGTCCATCCAAGTAAGATCCAGATGATGGTCATCTGAATAATTACCATCTTCTTCATTACAGCCCATCATAGTGCACTCCTGAATATAGGAATCCCCATGTAAAATATCTGAGTAATCCTTTAATAAAACTATATGCATTACCATATACATTATACATTTTACTTACATCACATGGAACTGCAGTTCTTAAAAACTTTTTCATGGTTGCATCATTAAATTAACCATCATGAAAATGTTTTTCACACAGCATTCTGGGCTCATTATGTAGCTTTGTCTGAATAGCTTAAGTAGTATACTGCTCTTGGGAAGGAATATAATATTTAGCCTACAATTTACAGCTGAAAACAAAAAATATAGTTATTAAATACAAATATTATCAAAGTAGAAATTAGTATTGGCTTACAAACCAATAATTTGTTTTTAAATGGTTAAAGAGAAACAATCTTTCATTATAAATTGGACAAAATAGATTTACTTTAAGGTTAGAACTTATTATATAGTGTATATGTATATTGTATTCTACTCATTGAAATTCAAAACAAAAAAGAAAACATTTATTTTTCTTTTACTGTCAATGATATGACCTTCCCGTGGATTACTGTTTTTGTATTCAAAATTTCAGAGTGTAATTTATCTTTAGCAAAATCCTACTAATTATGATAGAAGACATTTATCTGACAAATGGCAATAATAAAATTCATCCCCCGTAGGTATTTCATTCTGTCCATACAGAGTTGACCATACTGAGTTGTTTATTTCCTGTATATACTTGTTATACTCTTTGTTGTTTATACAGAGTTGACCGGCCTAGTGCACATTGACTACATGCAACACGGACACAGCACGTATCTCGTCGTTGTAGATAGTTATAGTTAATGGCTCGAATATCTCGACATGTGCAGAAATATTTCCACCAAAATATTAATACAATAACTTAAATTTTAAGTATTAAGTAATAATTTAAATGTAAGCAATGAACGAATGAATGAAAATAAAATTACGACATAACAATTCTGCAGAGCCCTATTTGATAAAGAGATTACCTACCATTAACAAATAAAATAGTAATATATTACGTTATGTTTCGATTTCTATTCTGCACTAATTAATTCAGAAACAGATGTTCGGAACAAGATATCGTTTAAATTTCCAATAGTTACCATAAACTGATGATGTTTTTGTTTAAACATGCAATTCATTATTTACGCATACACAGACATCATAAATCAGCAAGATTGTTGTTTTTCATTTTAAAAACATAATATTAGTGCTTAAATTTATTTTAATCTTAAGCTATACCTATAAATAAACTTGTCATAATTGCAACTCGACATGGGCATCTCTCATCATAGATGTTTGCAGTAATCGCCAAGCGTTGTCGAGATTGCATTGGGAGGCATGTTGCAATTTTGATAGCGTTCACCGTCGCTATTCTGATACTTTATATATTATTTCATATACTTAATTGCAATATATCATAATCGAATACGTCGTGAGATCTCTAGTATTTTTAGTAGTCGCCTCCAATTTCACCCACTCGATGAAATGTGTTCGATTTTATTTTATACATAATAACATATAAAAAAAATTATATTTTATAAAACGACTGCAGTTTGAGGTATTTTTATATTGTGATATATTTCTTAGCTGATTACACTAATCATCGAATCTAATTGAAAGTTATGAGTATATGGCTCAAATAGTTACGATACCAACGGTAAAAGATGAGATGGGGAATCTAACATCTTCTGTCACCAAATTACCAAAAATTAAAAGATCATCAAACCCTCTGACTACGATATTTTGTTGTATTCCACCAATCGCCAAATACATTCGATTTATATGCAGCTATAGAGTGAAAAAACAAATCCAGAATCGATTTCTATACAACACTTATTTCCTAACAGAAAACTTGTTATGACTTATCCCGTACAAACACTGAACAAAAGAAAACTTTTTCTATTATACATTGAGAAAGATTGTTCTCACAAGCAAAACCCTGAACAATAGAATAATAAAACGTACTTCATTAGAGTTATAACTCTCTAGAATTATATCTGAATAACAAAACCTTCTAGTATAATTAAGTGATTCCACACATCTGCTTTAATTTTCCACACATCTGATTTTTCAAATGCCTTTATGTTAAAATAAAATTTCCAAAAATGTATTATAAAATATGTGAGAATATGAGTAGGTAAGAATGTGTGCATATATATCCGCAAAATCTATACATATAAATAAAATTGAAGTGTCTGCCTATAATATCTAAATAGCCTTATATTGAGCTGAGGAGGTTGTATGCATGCCATTAAGACATCATTTTTGTCTGTCTGTCCAAGCTAAACAACGTTATTGACGAGAGACTTGTGGAAGATAAATCCGACACCTCCTTGGGACAGATGGTCACCCTTCCGGTGACAGAACAAGTTGTCGGATTCGAGGATTACCATATTGTTCTCCCCCTTTTTTGGGACCTCGGCTAATCCTATAATATGCCAGCGCAACTACCTCTTCTTCCAGCTCCAAGATTTTCTCGTCCTCAGGGTGCGTGGCGTTATATGTTGCCAGGTTGAGTCTTAGGAGGCGACCGAACCTCCACCGGAGATTCTTAGCACCCCCTGCCCCACAGTTACTGAAAAGGAACCTGAAAAAGGAGCACAACGTTCGGGCTCTGAAACAGTAGGGAGGAATCGAGGCTTCTCTCGATCCGGCCTCCTATAACGCCTACGTTGGGTTCGGGAACAACGTATGTGATCTCCGCAACGGAGTAACACACAAGGGCGATAACCTCTTCCTTTTCAGCAAGTAGGTTCGGACGGGGATTACGGGTCTTCCGAAGTCGTCCCGGTCCCAACGCCTTAATTCTTCGATGTGGACTGTATAATTTTGAGGGATGAATTTCTTGGGAATAAAACAGCAATTATCTTCAAACCGTTCCGTGAGAGAGTAATCACTTTTCCCTATCACTTCCCTACACTTTTTCTTTCTTCTTCTTATTGACTGCTGGTATGATTTCCGAACTTTTTCCCCGAACTATATCGAAGGATTCCCTAACGAATTGCAATAAAACCCGTTCACTAAGCTACCCCAGAGCTATACGCGAAAGTGAGCCGCGCCATTCGCGCGCTTGCGCAACTCAATTACATGAATTTGTTCTATTACTCTCTCACGTTTTACTTAATTACTTTATTTGCATAAGTCATACATCAACATAATTTACGTGTATAGATAGCACAAAACAATATCTACACTACGATATACATTACATTTTCATATCACAAAAAAACCTTTTATTTATTAAATGAAATATGCCTATTTTACTCACAAGTTCGAAGTCGAAATTTCAAACAATGTTTTCCACTTGAAATTATACATAAGTTAACTAATACATATATAGTTTAATTTACATTTTCTCTATTTATTTCACTATTTAAAACACTTTTAAATTTCTTATACAAAACTATCATTATTTCACTTATACACAGGAATTTTCACGTAAAAATAACACAGAATTCACCTTTTTTAGCACGTACAATCAACCTGAAATGTTTTATAAGTCATTTTACATAAATTGCTGAAATTACAAATATTTTAAATTTTTACATATTCGGCCTCCTAAGGGCGTGGCCAGCGTGCGTCTATGAACTCACACTATTTGAACAACTAACTTTTGCACGGCTCTCGGCTATCAGAAAAAATGAAAGTCTGATATACACCAATTTTAACAATATTGGGTGAATAAATGCATCTACACAATTTTCAGACTATAGGAAACTATTTCTAATCAGATTCTTATCAGTTATCATGTTTCTTATCAGATAACAATATAAGCGAATGTTCTCATAAATCAATCATGGCAAATAGGCATTTGTTTTCGTACAAAACATATCAAACTTATATAAGATATTACTTATGCAATTAACCTCCGTTAATTCTATTTATGCACAGAGTGATCATCTCGACCGGGGAACAAATCCGATCTTTAACTTTATTTAATTATTCTTTTAAATTTACATCATTGGAAAGATGATTTCAACCGGGGAACCAATCCGGTAACATAATTTATATCTTAAAATTCCCTATATGAATTTATTGAAAGATATTACTTAGGAAAACAATAAACTAGTCCGGCCTGGGAGTCGAACCCAAGACCTTCATATCATTAATTCGACATTTCTTCAAGATTTAACTAAATATTTTCTTATTAGAACATTGCTATTGGACAATATGCCTTTGAGACGTTATTCGTCATCGGTTGACTTAATAAACTGAATTATACTTATAGGCGCGTCGCCAACAATCTCCCCCCGTGCGTTAGCACCATCATTTCGGGAGGCGTCGCGGGTACCAGGACTATTATTCTGGATGTAGGTCTCCTCAAGATACCTGTGCTAGTAATGACGTCAACCACTCTGGTGTGACCGTCTGGTCCCGGTAGCGTTCTACTAATTTTGCCTTTCGGCCACGTGTTTCGTGGCAACGAATGATCTATTATCAAAACAATATCACCTTCTTTAGGTTCCATGAATTTTCCGTTATTACCCGTTCGAGGTATTAAAGTAGGCATGTATTCTTCAACCATCTTGTCCAAAAATGGTCGGCTAACCTCTGTGCAGCTTTCCAATTGAGTTGACCCGTCAGATGTTGCTCTAAAAATAATCCAGGTGGTCGATCACCACATGAGCGTCCCAGAAGAAAATGATTGGGTGTCAAACCCTCTTCAGGACTATCCATACTGAATGTTACCAGAGGCCTGGAATTTACCGTATGCTCTGCTTCTAAAAGCAGCGTATGTAGAACCTCCTCTCGTGGGCTCCTTTCTTTGAGCGTAGCGGTCAACTCAATTTTAATCGATCTTACTAACCTCTCCCAGGCGCCACCCATGTGCGGTGCTCCCGGAGGTATAAGTTTTCCATTTAATATATTCTTTAAATGACTCATTTTTCATGCCCTCATAGCATTCTTCGTATGCTTTCAATAATTCTTTATTCGCAGCTTTGAAATTCGTCCCGTTATCGCTGTATATAACGGCTGGTTTTCCTCTTCTGGCGATAAATCGCCTCAATGCCATTATCATTGACGCTGGTGTCAATGAGGCTGCTAATTCCAGATGTACTGCTCTGGTGGTCAGACACGTGAATAAAACACCCCAACGTTTTTCGTGTCGCCTTCCTATAGTCACACTCATAGGTCCGAAATAATCTACGGCTGAACATGTAAAAGGTGGTTCATGATGAGCTATTCTCTCCAGAGGAATATTTCCTTGCGGCACGTTCTGCGGCTTTGACCTGTATGTCCTGCACCACTGACAGTGATGCGACACACTTCGTACTACATTACGCAAGTTCAAGACATAAAATTTCTGGTTCACCTCATTCATCACCGTCTGGTGATTGGCATGTCCAAAATGATGATGAACTTCTATAATCATCATTTTAACGATTTCATGTTTACCGTCTAATACGACAGGTTTTCTACTTTCCTCAGTCAAATTAGACTTAAAAGGTAAACGTCCATTTAAACGGAGTAAGTTATCTTCTCCTATTTCTATAGATAATTTACTTAAGCGTGAACTTCTTTCAACGCTTTTGCCTGCTTTCAAGCATTTTATTTCCGAATAAAAACACTCGTCTTGAACGAATTTCCAAATTAATAATTCCGCTTTTTTCAAGAGCGCCATGTCCAACGCGCCATCGGGTCCTTTAACCGACTTTGCTAAAAGTTTGTTGGAACCATAACCGACTTTTCGGCTGCGCTGTCGGGTCCTTTAACCGACTTTCTTAAACTCTTGAACTTTTCTACCGCTTGTAAGGTGCGTGTAGTTGCCCCAAGGAATTTCTTAAAGCTGCTAAATCGTCCGTAGTCTTTGGCGACTTTTCTTCACCTGTTTCTAAGCTATTTATGGTGTCCACTTGTTTGGGCCATAAATCAGGACTTTTCCTGAGGAATTCAGGTCCTTGAAACCAGCGATGACTTACATCGAATGTGGAAGGAAATTTCTAGTGGCGTCGTCTACCACGTTCTGTGACGTTGGAACCCATCGCCATTCACATGGCTTACTGTGATCTTCGATCTCAGCCAATCGATGAGCAACGAATGGTTTAAAAGCGCGAGGATCTGACTTAATCCACGCTAACACTGTACGTGAGTCTGTCCAAAATACTCTCTCGGATATCTCGTACTTGCTCTCTTCACTAACTGATGCAGCCAGTCTGCTGCCCATAAGAGCTGCTTGCAATTCAAGCCTTGGAATCGAAATTGGTTTCAGCGGCGCTACTCTTGCCTTTGCGGCGATCAGCGTAATCCGCCTTTTTCCTTGCTCGTCCGTGGTGACGTAATACACCGCGGCAGCGTATGCTTTTTCACTAGCATCCGTGAAAGTGTGTAACTCTCCCTTGCCGACGCCTTCAGCAACGGGTCTAGGTACTTCTAAATGACCTAATTTCTTCACTTCCGATATCCATTTACAAAATAACACGTGTAATTCGTGTGAAACTTTATCATCCCAAGAGATGCCTGTCCTCCATACTTGCTGGATCAGCGACTTCCCTTGAATCGTTATGGGTGATGCGAGTCCTAAAGGATCGAAGACTGACATCACAGCATTAGTTATCACCCTCTTCATAGGCGGTCGTAAACCTTCCATCACCTCTTCCGGTGTATTACGAAGACTTATGGAGAAACTTATTATATCCCGTTTGATATTCCAAATCAAACCTAATGTGCGCTCTGTGTGCTCTTTATCTCCCAGCGAAGCACTGTCGCTCTTATATTTATTTTACATTTTACTTAAAACTTCGGGTCGGTTGCTAGCCCATCCCCTCAGTTGGAAAGAAGCATGTTTATGTAATTCATACATATCGTTTACTATCCTTTCGGCCGTCGTCACGTCGGGAAATGCCTGTAGATAGTCATCCATATAAAAATTGCTTTCCGTAGCGGAAGCTGCTTCTGGATAGATATGTGCGTTGTCCTGCGCATTCCTATTCTTTACATATATAGCGATGCATGGTGATGATGCCGCTCCAAATATGAGTGACGTCATTTTATACTCTTCCGGTGGCGCGTCACGATTGTGCCGCCATAAGAATCGAAGGCTATCCCTGTCTTCTTCCCGGATTTTCACTTGCAGGAACATTTCTTTAATGTCTGCCATCACTGCCACGCTCCATTCTCTGAATCGTAGCAGAACTCCGAACAACGACTTCAATAAGTCCGGTCCGGTTAACAATGCATCATTGAGACAACGTCCGCCCGTCCTTGCGGCGGCGTCGAAATCTATCCTTATTTTCTTTTTTTGTGGGTGAGTCACTGCGAAGTGAGGGAAGGTACCACGTACGTGGGGGAAATGGGAATATGGTTCGCTTTTTTCTGCGTAACCGTTAACGATGAGATTTTCAATTTGCTTCTCATATTCTTTTTTTCAACTCGCTATTCTTATCGAGCTTCTTTTCGATATTAAGCAGGCGACTTTCAACCTGCGCTCTATTCGACGGCATGCACTCATTGTCTGTGCGCCATAACAAAGCAGTCTCGTACCTATTATTAGGTATACGACGTACCGTTTTGCTCAAAATATTTAAAGCTCGTTCTTCTGGGTCGTTCGCGGGCTTTCGCGCAGACACTCCCAGAGATTCCAAACTAAAATAATACTTGATCAACTTATCCATATCTTCCTCCTTCTTGGTGGAAATGTGGTTAACCATCTTGATTGGTTTAATACCACCCTATATGTGACCATGTAAAACTCATCCAAGTTTGGTGAGCGATGCTATAGGTAGGTTCTTACCTCCTGAAATTAATTCACGAGTAACTATAAGATGCCAATTGTCCTGTCCAATTAATATGGTAGGTCTGGACCTCTCATACATCAACTCATCCTTAATCGGTGTCAAATGAGAACACCGTTGCAATAATTCTCGACTTACTGACTGAGGAGAAAGGTTAAGTGACTTAATTGTTTGTACACTTATCTCTTCTAAGTCATTCGAGTAAATGCCTTTTATCTTAACGTTTAAGCGATACGAACTGTCGTCGTTAATTCGCTTACCTCCCACGGCTTCGATACGTAATTCCTCTTTACGTCCGCGAGGCGCTAACTTCTGAGCCATCCACTCCTCTATGAGTGTCATGGTTGATTCCTCATCCAGAAGAGCTGTTGTCTTGACCTTTCCTCTAGGTCCATACAACTCGACCGGTATAATCTTTAAGTATGCACATGCCAGTGCATTTACTGTACTAACAGTTGTAATCTGAGCCTCTTTACTCCCTCGTCCCCGTGCGGCGAGGTATTTTCATTGGGGTATCGGTGTAGCATTCGATGATGTGACATTCTACATCCCTCTACACCACATTTTTTCGCTTTGCACTCTAACCTCCTATGGTTAGGTGACAAACATTGGAAACATACTCTCGCTTTTTTGACCGCGTCCCATTTCTCGCGAATATTCATGTCCTTAAACTGGTAACAACTCACTATAGAGTGCTCCTTGTTGCATATAACACACTTATGTGTTACCCGACTTACAGGCTTGTCCTGGGTTGTCATAACCACTTGTCGGTTGTGCCCTTTATTATTTCGGCGTTCTAGACGCTCGCTCGTATTACTTCGGCGCATATAGCGCTCGCTCTTGGCACCGCTGCGTACACATCCCTTTGCAGTGTGTACAGTTTGCTTCCTGAATTCAGGACGCTTCCGTTTTTCAGACGCATTTTCATTGCTTAAGGACGTTCCAAATTGTTCACTCAATAAATTTAAAAACTTGGCCATCTTCTGTAACTCTGGCTCCAAAGGATACTGAGCTCGATATTCAAACCATTTAAATTTAATCATAGTTCCGAGTTTCTCCACTACGCGGTTTACTAACTCCGGTGAGTATAAATACTGTGGTTGATTCAACGCTTGTATCGTGGCAACCACGTTCGTAATACGACTTGCAAAAGATCCTATATTCCGGCAATCTTCTGCCAATCTTGGCATACGCTTTACATTCTCGATTTCGGCTAGAATGAGCATCTCAACCCTACCGAATCTTCTCTCGAGAGCGTTCATTATTTCTTCAGGTTCACACAAAGTAAATAACAGCGACTTTACCGCCTCTTTAGCGGTGCCCTTTAATGCCCTCCTAAGGCGTGCGACATTCTGCACCCCTGAAAATTGGCTTCTTGTGTCTTCAAACACCGTTTTGAAAATTATCCATTCACCCGGGTCTCCATCGAACACCGGTAATTCCTGTAGGAAATGAAGCTGGGAAGACTTATTTTTTCCCGCTATCTTTATTGCACTCACAATCGCTTCGGTCAATTCTGACACCTCACTCGCGTGTGTTTTCTGTGCATTTCCTTGGTTGCGCTCGATCTCCGCCCCTTTGCGGCGTGATCCTTTACACGCTTCCTTATCAGTAATATCGGGTTGCGTTACACTAACCGGCGCGCTCATTATGGTCTGCTGAACCCAACTCCTTACGAAAGGTTCCACCTGAGTATTCCGCTCCTCATCTTCCTCACTCGAGTCGATCTCCTCTTCTCGCTTGAGTCGTGCCAACTCCAATTGAGACTTGGCTAAGGCAGCAGCTGCCTGTGCTCATTCGAGCTCTGAGCGTTCGAATTTAATCCGCGCCTCTAATTCGGCTTTCAGCCTCGCCGATCGCGATGACCTAATACCTCTCTGTGACCCTTTGTCACTAGTGTGCCCAATTACTGTCCTTGACGATGCCGCTTCTTCGGTCCTTTGACATACTTTTTCGACCACCGTTTCACTCCTGGATATAACGGATTGTTGTGCGGTGCTGGCCTGCGTACCACTGGTGTCCGTCCTGTTGCTTGTCGTTGCCATGGACGTCCCTGAGTCCCACGTGCATGTGGACGTGTCGGTGGTGGCTCCACTTGAAGGAGTTGCCCCATTTGACGCAGTAGCTGTGGTCGCTCCAGATGATTCCGCCTCTTTAGCTTTTCTTGAGAGCCCTGTCCTTGTCCTGCTCCCCTCGCTTCTCCCTGTCTGGTCTTGTGCCTTCTTCATCTTGCAGGAAGGTGATTGTTGGCCTACGATCCCTAACTGTCCCTACGGTCCCTACAACCCCTTACCTACAACCCTTCTACACCCCAACCTAACACCACTACCCCTCCCCCCCCCCTTATCTCCCAACCCTACAACCCTACTACCACCCTAACAGCCCTATCAGCCCTATTAATCCTGAACGGGGCCTACCGAGGTGAGCCGTCCAGGGATGGAGTCGTGCAGGAATGGAATGGAGGAAAGGTTTAGGAACTGTCCCGCCAAGGAATATGACGAAACAGTCGAGCGGTAGTGCAAGCGCAGTCTCGCTCGAGAGAACTGCTCCACCCGAAGGTGTTGTGCCAGAGCCCGACCGTTTGGCACCGTTAGGTGGTCGGGATGTATGCTGCGCCTCGTCGCCCTGTTGCCGGTGACGCCTCGTCCAAGCGCCCTCCTCCGGCCGCGATGCAGTCAGGTGCTCACGCGCACCCTCACCTGGCAGCAGCAGCGGTGGATGCTTCTTCTTGCACCCTGATGACCCGACAGGAAATGCCGGATACGGTCGTCCGACAGGAAATGCCGAGCACGCTTGCCCGACAGGAAAAATGCCAAGCCCTGCTTGGCCACGATGAGCGCCTTCACAAGGCACTTGCGCGTGGCTGCGATACGTGCCCCATGCGAGCACACGCCCCAAGCTGCAATTTCGGTTTTCTTTCTTCCGGTAGTTCCAGGTCCAGTCCTTCTGTGCTGATGTCCTGGTCTTCTGGCCTTTGGTCCTATTGCTTCAGCTCAAACCTCCGGTTTCCTTCGGTTGATGATCTTCACTCGGCTCCGAAGGTCTTCTTTTTCCACAACCAGCAGTCCACAGCTGGTTCCTTGATCCTGGCTGCGAAGGACCAATTGAAAAGGAACGCAGAGGAGGAGCACAAACTTTCGGGCTCTGAAACAGAAGGGAGGAATCGAGGCTTCTCTCGATCCGGCCTCCTATAACGCCTACGTTGGGTTCGGGAACAACGTATGTGATCTCCGCAACGGAGTAACACACAAGGGCGATAACCTCTTCCTTTTCAGCAAGTAGGTTCAGACGGGGATTACGGGTCTTCCGAAGTCGTCCCGGTCCCAACGCCTTAATTCTTCAATGTGGACTGTATAATTTTGAGGGATGAATTTCTTGGGAATAAAACAGCAATTATCTTCAAACCGTTCCGTGAGAGAGTAATCACTTTTCCCTATCACTTCCCTACACTTTTTCTTTCTTCTTCTTATTGACTGCTGGTATGATTTCCGAACTTTTTCCCCGAACTATCTCGAAGGATTCCCGAACGAATTGCAATTTTTTTTTTTTTTGCGCCCGAAGCAAATATGGGCAACCCTCCGGAAAGCGGGGGAGGGAGGTTGAGAATGCTCATAGCATACCACGCAGCCGGCTGCGTGGTTATGTGGAGACTTTTACCCACTAAACTCAACCTTTTGGTAATTGGCTTAACGATCTGACTGGAGATCTCTAAGCCGTATACGAACGCGACCCTCCTTGGCAGAAAGGAGGGCGCAAGCGGCGTAAAGCCGCTTAGAAAAGTGCCTAACTAAGGCAGATTAATGGATGTGTTATGTAGGCTCGGCCCGAGCCGCCAGGAGGCAGTTCAGGTCAGCCGAAAGCTTGTTGGGGGGGGACGAATTGCAATTTTTTTTTTTTTTTGCGCCCGAAGCAATTAAAGGGCTACCCTGTACGTAGGGAGGCGGAAAATGCATTACGCATACCACGATAGCCGGTCTATCGTGGTTATGGGGGACTCACTGTCCTACCGGGGACCCTAAGTGATACCCCCTAAAAACCGCCTTTAGGGACAGGCAACCGGCTGATTAAGCTCTATTGTGCCTTATCATGAGCGACCCTCTTTTGGGAAAAGAGGGCGCAGGCGGCTAAGTGCCGCTGAGGGAGTGCCTACGAAGGCAAATTAATGTCAGATATTACAATAATTTTATTTAATTAGAGTTGGCCTGAGCTGCCAGGAGACAGTTCAGGTCGTTTGAAAGTTTATTAGGCGGGTCCGAGAGAGAGTTTCTCGGCCTGCGGACACGATAGCGAGAGGGGGGTGGGGCTGCATAAGGAGCTGCCTCACGAATTAAGTGGTTTGGGTGCGACTCTGAGGCTTTGAAGAAGTTCTCAGAGAGTTTTTTAAGAAATTGTTGAATTGTTGGGAGCTCTAAGTCCCGATGAAGGTCGGCATTGCGGACGTACCACGGTGCGTTCGCAGCTCGACGACAGAATAGGTTCTGAACTATTTGGAGTTCATTTAAAATGTTAGGGTTTGCGTGGGCAAAGACGGGGCCCGCGTAGGACATGACTGGTCGTATACATACCTTATAGAGTGTACGCTTGTTTCGAAGGGACATTTTACTGTGTCGGCCCAACATACTGTTGAGCCTACTCAGATAAGGAATTGCAATAAAACCCGTTCACTAAGCTACCCCAGAGCTATACGCGAAAGTGAGCCGCGCCATTCGCGCGCTTGCGCAAATCAAATTAAGATGACTCAAAAACTATTAATATTTACCAACTTTTGAAAAAGATCCCTAAAGAAGAGGACATTTCCAATAAAAAAGTCGGGACTCATATAGGACTTCACGCGACCGCTTCAGCATGAGTGCATCGCCGCTGAAGACAGCATATTATATAAAATATTTTTATGGTATTAGATATTAATTTACAAAATTGATAAAATTACGGTGTCATCAAAACACTTAAATAAATAAAAGCACCTTTAATTTTTTTATTTTATGTCGATTTTAAAAAAAAAGTTAAAAAAAGTAAAGTAAAGTTACAGCCTATATATACGTCCCACAGCTGGGCACAGGCCTCCCCTCATTTCTGAGAGGGTTTTAGGGCAAGGAAGTGGCCGCCGCGCAGCCCCAATGCGTGTTGGCGAACTTCACATGTCTTCGAATTATTTTTTTTCTTATTCCTCAGACATGCAGGTTTCCTCACGATGTTTTCCTTCACCGCCGAGCACGTGGTAAATCAGTACTTAAAATTGCAATTAACAATTTCATTGTTGCCGGCGGGGGATCGAACCCGGGCTACTCGCGTTCTGTTATATTTACATCGAGCGTTAACCACCTGAGCTACCACGGCTCTAAAAATTATACGATTGTTAATTAAGAATTTTTTTCCTGAAAGCAAAAAAGAAAAAACAGCCATATATGTATAAACTACAAAAAATTATAATTAATACTATAATAATACAATATTTACGATATACTGTCTTCAGCGTCAATGCGCTAAAGCAGTAACGGTCGCGCGGAGTCATATTTTCAGCGTTAAATATATGGGAAATATGTGGGTAAAATAAAAATTATAAATAATGTAGATTAAATACCGGGGGTCGGAACCGTTTCATTGGAAATTTCCTCCTCTTCAGGTTCTTTTTCAAAAGTTCTTAAGTATTAATCGTTTTTGAGATAATTACGAAAAACTAAATAACTTTTGTTTCACCTTAACAACAATTGCAATTTTTTATTTCCTAATAAATCCTCGAGATTTATTTTTCAAGACGTCATTGCGAATCGAATGTGCTGTCGCACTAATTTTTAGGAGTGTGAACAAGAACAAGACTATAAGTGGTTATTCACGTTTTTACGAACCTCTGTGCAAAATTACAAATTATGAGACTGGCTGATATTCAGTTTCTTTTTTATAAATAATTTAAATTATAGTTATGGATAGTAAATTTATAATAAAAGTGCATGTAATGAAGTTATTATTAATAACGCTACGTCAGTTAAATACGTTTATGTAATATTGTAAAATATAGTTAAAAAACGTAGCCTATTAAAATACATCACGGGGTTAAAAATACCAAGTAAAATATTTATCACTTTTGTGAAGATTTATTTCCAATTTTTTTGACTCTCACGTACACGATAAATCTATTACGATAGTGTAATACTGTGTATATTAACAAATTTACGAGAAGATGTATTGGCTGCGTACTCATCCTCTGAAATATCTTATATTTATTGCTTTGTTGCAAAACAGAATGCAGATTTTAGCACAAGTGATGACTGACTCTTTTATGACGAAAGTACTTGTAATGGGTACATTATGTTTTACTGTTCAATGTTTGAATAGTCTGACATTCGTTCTATAACATGACTTTTATCATTAAAACCAAAAAAGATAACAGCCACCATTCACTGACTTTCTACATGTGTATGTATAATATCTAAAAACCATATCAAAATCTAAATAACGTAACGTAACCGGTACTAATCTCCAGGTACAATCCGAATCTCTCCGCACGCTTAAATATAAACAGCAACACTAAGTGAAAATTAAATGTTATGTTGAACCCCGCGCTTAAATCCTGAAATTGAATTGGGAAAATTTAACTGAAACACAACAAAAACAAACGGCCCCCAGTCTCTGGCGGCTCCGCTTTCTGGCTACGGTGGCGACCATGGTAACTGTGGGGCAGGGGGGTGCTAAGAATCTCCGGTGAAGGTTCGGTCGCCTCCTAAGACTCAACCTGGCAACATATAACGCCACGCACCCTGAGGACGAGAAGATCTTGGAGCTGGAAGAAGAGGTAGTTGCGCTGGTATATTATAGGATTAGCCGAGGTCCCAAAAAAGGGGGAGGACAATATGGTAATCCTCGAATCCGACAACTTGTTCTGTCACCGGAAGGGTGACCATCTGTCCCAAGGAGGTATCGGATTTATCTTCCACAAGTCTCTCGTCAATAACGTTGTTTAGCTTGGACAGACAGACAAAAATGATGTCTTAATGGCATGCGAACAACCTCCTCAGCTCAATATAAGGCTATTTAGATATTATAGACAGACACTTCAATTTTATTTATATGTATAGATTTTGCGGATCTATACATATAAAAATGCACACATTCTTACCTACTCATATTCTCACATATTTTATAATACATTTTTGGAAATTTTATTTTAACATAAAGGCATTTGAAAAATCAGATGTGTGGAAAATATAAAGCAGATGTGTGGAATCACTTAATTATAATAGAAGGTTTTGTTATTCAGATATAATTCTAGAGAGTTATAACTTCTAATGAAGTACGTTTTATTATTCTATTGTTCAGGGTTTTGCTTGTGAGAATAATCTTTCTCAATGTATAATAGAAAAAGTTTTCTTTTGTTCAGTGTTTGTACGGGATAAGTCATAACAAGTTTTCTGTTAGGAAATAAGTGTTGTATAGAAATCGATTCTGGATTTGTTTTTTCACTCTATAGCTACATATAAATTGAATGTATTTGGCGATTGGTGGAATACAACAAAATATCGTAGTCTGAGGGTTTGATGATCTTTTAATTTTTGGTAATTTGGTGACAGAAGATGTTAGATTCCCCATCTCATCTTTTACCGTTGGTATCGTAACTATTTGAGCCATATACTCATAACTTTCAATTAGATTCGATGATTAGTGTAATCAGCTAAGAAATATATCACAATATAAAAATACCTCAAACTGCAGTAGTTTCATAAAACATAATTTTTTTATATGTTATTATGTATAAAATAAAATCGAACACATTTCATCGAGTGGGTGAAATTGGAGGCGACTACTAAAAATACCAGAGATCTTACGACGTATTCGATTATGATATATTGCAATTAAGTATATGAAATAATATATAAAGTATCAGACTAGCGACGGTAAACGCTATCAAAATTGCAACATGCCTCCCAATGCAATCTCGACAACGCTTGGCGATTACTGCAAACATCTATGATGAGAGATGCCCATGTCGAGTTGCAATTATGACAAGTTTATTTATAGGTATAGCTTAAGATTAAAATAAATTTAAGCACTAATATTATGTTAAATTAAAATGAAAAACAACAATCTTGCTGATTTATGATGTCTGTGTATGCGTAAATAATGAATTGCATGTTTAAACAAAAACATCATCAGTTTGTGGTAACTATTGGAAATTTAAACGATATCTTGTTCCGAACATCTGTTTCTGAATTAATTAGTGCAGAATGGAAATCGAAACATAACGTAATATATTCCTATTTTATTTGTTAATGGTAGGTAATCTCTTTATCAAATAGGGCTCTGCAGAATTGTTATGTCGTAATTTTATTTTCATTCATTCATGCACATTTAAATTATTACTTAATACTTAAAATTTAAGTTTTTATATTAATATTTTGGTGGAAATATTTCTGCACATGTCGAGATATTCGAGCCATTAACTATAACTATCTACAACGACGAGATACGTGCTGTGTCCGTGTTGCATGTAGTCAATGTGCACTAGGCCCGGTCAACTCTGTATAAACAACAAAGAGTATAATAAGTATATACAGGAAATAAACAACTTAGTATGGTCAACTCTGTATGGACAGAATGAAATACCTACGGGGGCTGAATTTTAGTATTGCCATTTATCAGATAAATGTCTTCTATCATAATTAGTAGGATTTTGCTAAAGATAAATTACACTCTGAAATTTTGAATACAAAAACAATAATCCACGGGAAGATCATATCATTGACAGTAAAAGAAAAATAAATGTTTTCTTTTTGTTTTGAATTTCAATGAGTAGAATACAATATACATATACACTATATAATAAGTTCTAACCTTAAAGTAAATCTATTTTGTCCAATTTAAAATGAAATATTGTTTCTCTTTAACCATTTAAAAACAAATTATTGGTTTGTAAACCACTACTAATTTCTACTTTGATAATATTTGTATTTAATAATTATATTTTTTGTTATCAGCTGTAAATTGTAGGCTAAATATTATATTCCTTCCCAAGAGCAGTATACTACTTAAGCTATTCAGACAAAGCTACATAATGAGCCCAGAATGCTGTGTGAAAAACATTTTCATGATGGTTAATTTAATGATACAACCATGAAAAAGTTCTTAAGAACTGCAGTTCCATGTGATGTAAGTAAAATGTATAATGTAAGTAATCATATAGTTTTATTAAAGGATTACTCAGATATTTTACATGGGGATTCCTATATTCAGGAGTGCACTATGATGGGCTGTAATGAAGAAGATGGTAATTATTCAGATGACCATCATCTGGATCTTACATGGATGGACAGAACACATACAGTAGTTTGTAATTGTATAGAACAAGGCATCCAAAGATTGAAGTCTATAAAGTTAGCACAAGCCCTTATTTACATTAATAAAAGTGCAACACTGTGCATATTATTTCAAAGAATCAAATTTTTTTTTAAAAACAACAAAAAACCTTAAGAAAGTTCAGGCATCACATTCTATGAATTTGATGCCTGAACTGATTTTGTCCTAAGCCTATCAAATTTAAAGGCACAACTTGTACATGCGTCAAATGATTCTCAAATAATACATAAACACAAGACTTCTTTTTTCTTCACATTGTTATTGTACTTACTATCTTATTTTGTTATATTAGGTGTAATAGTAGCTGTATTATAGAGCAAGTCTGATGAACAAGATCCATTCATTTATATTATATTGGTAGATGGGTAATGTAGTGCCATGAGTAGGGACTGGTTTACTATGAAAGTAATGTCAATGTGTTAATATAATTTTATATAATATGTTTATTATACTATAATTTATTTCAGTTTTTATTTATTTCCAGACTGACAAAGTGTATTCCCATTTTATTTTGTGGAATCACAAGCTGGTCCCTCGCAAATGATTGCTGCAAAACCACAAGCAGGATCTTCAAAAAGGACAACATTAGGAGGACAACATTATATCCACTGAAGAACAACCTCAAACATCAAAGCATATCAGATAATGTTGAACCTGAAAATGAAAGTACTCTATATGAAAAATTTTAAAATTACATAAGGAATGTCTTTGTAATCTAATATTGAATATGTTTTACAATTTTGAATTAAAATTATTCTATTTATAGGCTGCATTTAATACTTAATAATATATTGCATATAATATAGAGACAATTTTTTTTGTGTCAATTTAGGGAAATAGATAGACAAACAATTATTATGAAACAAAATTATAGATATACCCTTTAGGCTTATTTATTTATTAACTTGTTTTTGATTAAAATATTGATATTTTGGTTTAATGTAGATATTCTGTGATTTGTGATTGTGCATATTATCAATTCATTCATGATTATAAATCTTATATATTATGTTACATAAGTAATTGAAATATTGTAATCAATATTGATTTTCATTTCGTGTTTAAACTCATCAAATGTCTCTATAGAAAGAAATAAGCTGCTGGAAAAATTTTGTCTTATATATGTTTTTTTAATTATAATTTGTATATTTATTTTGAATAAATAAATAGAAATTTCGTAAGTTTTTTTTAATTAGCGCAACCCAAAAAATACCTTAAATAAAAAACTATCAAAAGACCACGTTCAAATTTTCCCGCCGAGACAAGTGCAGGTAGGCTGACGATAGATGGAGCTAGTGGGTATATGTCACATTTCTTATATTTTGTATAATGTTGTCGTTCTTCTCCGATAGGAGTAATAGTGTTCTGTGATGTGCACGCGCTCCCAGGCGGCGGCCGCCCAGCGCCAAGGCGTGAGGGCGCGCGTGGTGACGCGTGCCGCACAGCGCTGCACGCGCTACAGCTCGACACTAATCGCCCGATAGCAGAGTCAATTCCCGGCCACCACATCTTACCGCGCGCTATTTCTTTGGTATTAACTATTCCTAAATGACCATTATGAAGCTCTTCTAACATACAACCCCTATATATTTTTGGTATAACAATTATATGACGCCGCATAGGAAAGCCGCTTGTCAAAATCTGTTTTACAATTGAAGTACGGTTGAATGTATTTGCAACGAACTGTTCGAGGCCAACCATTACGAACATATTTAATTACTGTTTGGAACGTTTTGTCACATGTAGTTGTATCTTGTATATCATTATACGGAACAAGCAACATCGTATCATCCAAAAAATTTAAATAAGACGTATTCTCGTGATCATCTGATTCCCTTAAGCATTTATCATTAGCAAATAGCCTATCCCCCTCGGGGCCCATCGCCAGGCCTAGGACGAAACGATCCAGTAGAATCGTTTCTAAGATGGTACCAAAGTTGCAATAACTTGCATGATTTCGTAATCGCACCGCCCATTCTCCTAATGGCTCGCCTGGGTTTCTTGTCGCTCCATAGATTCTCGCTTTGTCTACAAAGAACTTAGTTTTGGCTCAAAGTGCTTATCGAGTAACTCGACCATTTCTGTGTAACTTTGCGATGCTATCTCGCGCATCGCGGGCGGGCACGCAAGGTTACGTAGGAGTCGATAGGTTTCGAGAAGTTTGCTATGAGTATTGATTGCACTTTTATTGTCCTCACTGATGTTATCAACTTTGAAAAATTGCCTCAATTTTCCTTTAAAAATCGAGCACTCACCATTTTTGTAGTCTAAGTTCGGTACACTTTACACACCTCGTCGCCAAATGTAGTTTATGCGATTTAAATAAAATGATCGTACTGCCAGAGAATTGGTTTATTACTGACTCATTACACAAGACAAAAGGCTGTTAATCACTTTGGACAAGTGTACATAAAAAACATCGCAAACGGACTGTTTCATACCCACCTCATCGATACCGATATTCTGTGACATACCCACGTTTCAGCCTTGGAAAAGGTCAGTAAGTTGATGCCCGAGAGTTAGCATCCTATCTCCTTTCAACCTGAAAGAATGCGCACTTATCCAACCCCAGCTCCATTCCAACGGAATTACTAAAATTTCAGCCTCCTTACGTAGATTACGTAACTTTCATCCCATTTTCGTCAAAAGAATGCTTGCCAAGTCCCACCTCTTCCCTATTTTTGACTAGGACTATATACTATGACTGACTATATAGATTACTGATATAAAATATGTATTCTTTTTATCACACCAATTTGTCAGCAAACATTTGCTTTTGCCCTGTCATCTTTGTGTAATCCTGTCCATTTATTGGTTGTCTGGATGAAATTGCTATCAGCAATAAGACCGCCCATTGCATACTTCTTTTGTATATATAATCTATAATTTTTGTATGGTATACAATAAAGAATATTAAATAAATAAAGGAATTTTTATCAATTCCACAAGATGCGAGTGACTGGAGGCGAATAATTTGAGATCATCCATATAGAAAAGGTAGGTCACTTTTATACCTTCATTTCGAAGCTGAAATCCCCTGCCGAAGTTCTTTGGTAGGGTACTAAGAGGGTAAAAGGAGAGGCAAAAGTAGATTTGACTCAAACAGTCATCCCGGAAGCTACCTTTTCTTATCCATATTCGACTTTCCGTATCCGTCATCCGTTCGCCGTAGATGACAAAGGATTGTATTCTACTGTCCCATATACTGCCCGAGGAAGTTCTTGACTATCCAGTCAACCTTGTAAAGCTCGAGGACCCTCTTACACCAAGTATGGGGCACGCAGTCGAACGTCTTTCTATAGTCTGTCCAGGCGAAAGTAGAAATTCCGACGGTTGCGTTTAGCCACTTTGCCAATGACCGCGTGAATGAGGAGTGGTTCTTTGGTTCCACGACCACCATCCTGACTTCTATTTTGAGTATGTGACATCACCCGATTTAAATCCAGGTGACGAATTATTGACGTACTCAAAATGGACGTCAGTGTCTTATATTATATGATGAGTTTACACGTAATGGGGTGGTATTTACTCGGGTCTGTGGAATCCCGATCTTTAGGAACCAAATAAGTGATTCCGGTAGTGAAAAGGATCGGTAGTGAATTTCTTCTCTTCTTCTAGCGCTTCGTCGCGCAAGAATGCAACAGTGTCGGCAGGATTCAGTGCTAGGTCTGTTCCACGTACCATTGGTTGCTCCAGTAATTCATAGAACCTCTTCTAATAACTTTGGAAGAGATGGTTATGGTTGAACCGTGTCAATTTTTGGTATATCGCTGAATCCTCTCTCCCCAAGCAGCGATTCTCTGCTTCAGGCCGTCTATGCGCTCCATCAGTTTTTGCGTAATATCCGGCTGGGACAAACTGAAATTTGCCCCAGCAAGCGCCACAATTTTTGGCCTGTTATTGCCTGACCTAAAGCATATCAGTCTGCCGATGAGGGCCCTAGCCTTTGTGATATCATATCTTATTTTGTGCTGGGATGGCACTACTTTGTCAAGTAGCACGTCCAGTCGTGGGGAACTTGGCGCCTATAATCCGGCATACTGCCAGTGTGTCGCCAAAAATAATCGAGTCCGTCTAGCAAAGGTCCCGGCTGTCTTCTATGTGGGTTACCAGAATTAGGTTAAGAGCCCTCACGACAGCCCAATTCCGGCTGCTTAGCATTATGTATTGAAGTCGCGGTCGATTTTCAAGAGGAGTACGCATTTTCACAATCGCCTCTTCCAATGAACTCCTCATTTTCTCTAGGTTTGGTTCCTAGGCGACTGTTCCTTCATCGTCTGAATCAACCAAAACTGGAGGATCCATGGTGGCATTCAGGGCCAACAATATAGTAGTATTGTTTTCTATAACTAATTATTATTTCATAAAAGTGGAGAGAACTAACTTAGACGAAACGCATACACGTCACAAACAATGCACAAACAATGTTATCAAGGAACATACTACTCCCTGGCGAGAGATTGTTTTATTGCAGTGAACGCAAACAAAACTAACTTATTAAGATTTTACTACTTACCTCCTTTTTAAAGATTATTTGTAATGTTTACTTATATGCTGTTTAAAATAATGTTCCGTTTTTACTTTCTTAATTTTGTATTGCAATTAGTATTTTTGTTTTTATTCTTCTAGTTTTAATATAATATGTATACACAGACTTAGTTAAAAATAATTCCATTACGCTAGTGAGTTGTGCTGAGTTGTTTTTATTTTTATTTATTTACGTTTTATTTTTTTTTAATTATAGGTTAGGTATATTTTCTCTTTGAAATTCATTAATTTAAAATGTCAGTCTGCCGATGAGGGCCCTAGCCCTTGTGATACGTTCCTCATATCTTATTTTGTAGGCTGGGATGGCACTACTTTGTCAAGTAGCACGTCCAGTCGTGGGGAGCTTGGCGCCTATAATCCGGCGTACTGCCAGTGCGTCGCCAAAAATAATCGAGTCCGTCTAGCAAAGGTCCCGGCAGTCTTCTATGTGGGTTACCAGCATTAGCCCTCACGACAGCCCAATTCCGGCTGCTTAGCGTTATGCGTTGAAGTCGCGGTCGATTTTCAAGAGGAGTACGCATTTTCACATTTGCCTCTTCCAATGAACTCCTCATTTTCTCTAGGTTTGGTTCCTAGGCGACTATTCCTTCATCGTCTGAATCAACCAAAACTGAAGGATCCATGGCGGCATCCACGGCAGCATCAACGGGCATCGACGTGTGCGGGTTGCATTACAACTTGTGGCGCCACAATGTCAGCCGTAGTATTTTCGTCCGACGGGGGTATAGCCTCACGTGGTAGCCGTTCGAACTCGATACCATCAAATATGTTCGAGCGCAAGTTATAAAAAACTGCCACACATCGAACGGTCTGCTAGTTTTGCTTTGTGGCGGTTATAAATGGCTTCAGCTGATCAAAAGTAGATCCTAGCCTGGTAAGCATAACCTTCAATTTCTCCCCATTTCGCCCTAAAATACGCCCGCAATGCGTTGCTATTCATCTTTATTGTCCAACGTATGCGTCGTACTCCACCAGTAGCGTGTGCTGATTGATGGGCCCGTGAAGACCTTACCAACACCAAGCCAGCTAGTGGTCCTGCAGCACCCCGTTAAAACCTCGCTGGCGGTACGCATGCTGTCGCGTCCAGTGCCAGCTTCAGACGCCCTCTGGCGACCTCCAAGAAGAGGCCCTTTGCGCGTTCTTTTGTGTTCCATCATCCATTTAATGGGCGTCAGTTAACGGGAGACGTCCAGCCTCGGCACCGTTTTATGGTGAGGCCATGTGCAGAAGCAGGCCTTTGCAAGGTGCTGACTGACTGCGCTGACGTAGCCGTTTTGTCACAAAACCGTTATACGTCAGCGTTATTACTATTATTATCCACTTACAATTCACCTTGAATGTAAGTTTGTTTCACCTGGACTGTAGGTTCGTTTGTCATTTCAGTTTAATAAAAAATAGCCAATTTGAAATAAATGTACACAAAATAAAATCAGGAGTTTATCGAGGTGTGAAAGCAGAAAATGTGCGCACAATTAAACGATCTCAAATAGCACGCTACGTGAATGAAGACAGAAGATTGGGTGACATTTTTACAAAACCAAATTTTATAAACGGCTCTAATAAAAATATTCACTTTGGAAATTATCCACAAATAGCTATGATAATGATAATGATGATAATGAAATTGTTATAATCCTCCCCGATAAAACCCGACAAAAAATTGAAACGTTGGCTGAATTGGAACTACTCATCGTGAAATATCCTTCTAGCTCCGCTACTAACGATAACGCATCACAGTCCGCTAATAAAACATCAACAACTGTTAACGCCTCGAAGAAATCACGCCGACGCATAAATAATTGAATATAGTAGTATTGTTTTCTATAACTAATTATTATTTCATAAAAGTGGAGAGAACTAACTTAGACGGAACACATACACATCACAAAAAATGCACAAACAATGTTATCAAGGAACATACTACTTCATTGCGAGAGATTGTTTTATTGCAGTGAACGCAAACAAAACTAACTTATTAAGATTTTACTACTTACCTCCTTTTTAAAGATTATTTGTAATGTTTACTTATACGCTGTTTAAAATAATGTTCTGTTTTTACTTTCCTAATTTTGTATTGCAATTAGTATTTTTGTTTTTCTTCTTCTAGTTTTAATATAATATGTATACATAGACTTAGTTAAAAATAATTTCATTACGCTAGTGAGTTATGCTGAGATGTTTTTATTTTTATTTATTTACGTTTTTTTTAAATTACAGGTTAGGTATATTTTCTCTTTGAAATTCATTAATTTAAAATATTAAGATATTGCTTTATATATTATATTATTAAGTTATTTTTATTATAATTTTATAGTTTTTACTTTTTATTTTTATTGTCATAATCATGGAAAGTCCATCTGATTTTGATGCTAGTTTTTTCTCGTGTAATCCATCTTCTACCAGTTTCTTAAGCGCGGATGCCGAGTCATCTGAACATCTTGGACTGCATGATCATATTTCTGCTATTATTTTTCTCCCTATCCCAATAATTTTAACGTTGCCCATATCAACGCACAAAGTGTTCCTGCCCACTATCCTGACCTTCTTGCATCCATTAGCAGTAATCTAATCGACGCACTTCTTATATCTGAAACTTTTTTTCAAGCCTTCTCTCCCTTCTTTTCAGTTTTCACTTCCTGGTTACGTTTTGATACGTAATGATAGGACTGGTAAAGGAGGAGGTGGTGTAGCTATTTACTTGCGTTCTGAAATCCCATACAAACATATCTCTGCTTCCCCGTCAACTTATTCTGAATCTGCTGAGTACCTTTTTCTTGAAGTTACACTTCATCACACAAAAATCCTTCTGGTGCGATATACAACCCTAATATGCAAATTAATTATTTTGAGGTATTTGAAAATTTACTTACAGACTTTTGTCCTATATATAGTCATGTGGTCGTGATGGGAGATTTCAATACGTGCTTACTGAAGCACGATTCACGTGCACATGAGCTGAAGTCTACTGTGTTCTCGCATAACCTACAAATTTTACCCCTCTTTGCCAATTTTTCGCCTTTACTTGACCTTATCATTGTTTTATCTTTAAATAACATTGCAAATCATGGGCAAATAACAGCTTCTTTTTCGTACCATGGTCTCATTAACATATCGTACCGTGTTTGTCCATCTAAGCGCAAATCACATTTTCTATTTCTTCGTAGCTTTAAGGGCATTGACTTGGGAGTCATAAGACGTGATGCGTGAGATGTAAAAGATTGTCATAATATTGATGATATGGTTAACAACTTTACCGCTTTAATTCTTAGATTGTATGATTGACATGCACCTGTCAAACGTATAAAAATAAAACATTGTCCTGCGCCCTGGATTACAACCGAGATAAAAGACCTTATGGTGCGTAGGGATAAATCCAGAAGTAGATATAAATATTGTCCCTTGGAAAGAAATCTAATAAAGTTTAAGAGTCTGCGCAACCGCTGCAATCGTTTGTATAGAGATGCTAAAAGGCGCTACTTTTATGACTCACTTTCAAATTGCGATTTAGCAAAAGCCTGGAGTTTTCTTAAAACAGTCGGCATTGGCAAACACCCTGCGCTTGGGACTGGAAATCTTGATATATATTCTCAACCAATATTTTTCTCTTCCACCTGTTTCCTTATCATTATTTATAAAAGCTAAGACCCTGCTAGAATTATCCAGATGCCCATTGCAACTATCCAGCCCGTTTGAAATTGTATCAGTGTCAGAAGATGAAGTAAAATGATCAGTGCTATCTATATCTTCTACTGCATTGGGAAATGACAAAATTTCTTCCACAATGATAACTATGATTTTACCTTGTATTCTCCCAATTCTTACTCACATATTTAATTTTCCAATATCTTTCTCCTGTTTTCTACACTTGTGGAAGTTAGCACAAATCATTCCAATAGCCAAGGTTGCTAACCCTACATTACATTCAAAATTTAGACCTATATCTATATTAGCATTCCTCTCTAAAGTACTAGGACATATTGTTCACAATCAACTGTCTTCTTATCTTAATTCCAACAATATTTTAAGTATATTTTAATCTGGATTCCGGCCCTTTCATAATACAGCAATTGCTCTTCTTCAGGTAACTGACGATATCCGTCGAGCCATAGATCAAAAATAATTAACCGTACTCGTTTTATTAGATTTTAGCAGTGCATTTAATTCTGTTGACTTTGATATCCTCTTAAAAATTCTCCAGTCTATTAATGTTTCACCTTCGGCCACTCTCTGGTTTGATTCCTATCTTCGGGGACGCTCACAATGTATCCGTTCCAATGATATTTATTCCAACTGTTGTAATCTTATAACGGGTGTACCCCGGGGTGGCGTCTTGTCTCCTTTGCTCTTCACCGTTTTTATCAATTCTATAACAAAAATAATATCCTCCAACTTCCATCTTTATGCAGACGATTTGCAGCTTTACCGTCACTTTGTGGCATCTGAAGCTAAATTGGCGATAAAAGCACTGAATGATGACTTGAAGAGAATTAGTCGTTGGTCTAGATCACATGGTATAACTATAAATCCAAGTAAGTCTCAAGTAATAATAGTAAGTAGCAGATATACTAGTAGCTTATTTGATAAATGCACCTACCAGATATGATTATCAATGGCACATTAATTACTTATACTGAATCTGTGAAGAACTTGAGCTTAATTATTGACAATAGGTTGTCATGGGGTCCTCACATAGCAGACTTAAGTAGAAAAGTTTATTATGCTTTCCACTCATAACGTCTTCAAAGTTTTTTACCCTTATCAACGAAAATCTCTCTTGTTCAAACTCTTATTTTGCCTATCTTAGATTACGCTGATATCTGTTTTTGGATGCCACAGAGGAGCAATTAATAAAACTTGAGCGATTGCAAAACCTTTGCATTCGGTATGTTTTCGGACTCAAGAAGTTTGACCACGTCTCTAAATATAGAAAGCAACTCAAGTGGCTCCCGATCTGATTTCGCTGGAACACTCGTATCCTTTGTCTCCTTTTTAACATAGCCCAAATTTCCCTACATACCTCCGAAATCGATTTACCCTTCTTAAATCCCCAGATACAGTTTGTAAATCTCACCTTAAAACTCTTGTAGAATTCCCATCCTTTAATACTCATTCATATTCCCGTTCATTCTCCGTACAAGCAGTAAGACTTTGGAATTCGCTTCCTACTCACATTCGAGAAATCAAAACAGTGACATTGTTCAAAAAACGAGTGAAAGTACATTATTTATCGCTGTCTTCTATGTAAGTCTCATGTATGTGTATCATTCTATGTAAATCTCTGATATTTACTATACTGTTACAAATATATGCATGTAAATATATGTATGTATATGTGTTTATATATGTTTATTATTTAATTATGACTTTATATCATATTAAGTATCTATGTATGTATTAATGTTTGTTTAAATATGAATATATTTATGTATTTGTATATATACATATATATATGGAAACGTCATACGTCACGCCACACGTCCGTGGATCTCTTACACTGCAGCTTCCAATTGCAGAACCGTCCTGTGACGCACCTACGTAACGAAGCATGCGTTTTGTTACCAAAACAAGCAGCCGTCATATTTTGACTTTGACTTTTTTATGTCTTCAGTGTAATTTTTAAGTTACTTTATTGTGTTTTTTTAATTTGTTTTAAGTTATTCTTTTTTGTACAATAAGTATTTAACTGTTGTGAATGCAGTCCGTAACCCAATCTAGTGATGACACGGCAAACGCAACACTTATATGTACACAGTGCAACAAGTCATTCAAATCTTTAAAAGGCCTCAACATACACACTACAAAAACACACAGGAAATGTATTAGCCAAAACAGTTCACCTTTAGACATACACCCCATTATTCCAAGTACGCCTACTTTTGCAGCCAACTTTCAAACTCTTTTCCACAAATATCTTACCCATTTGAAAAATAGTATACAGACAGTTAAAAGAATCCCTCGAGGAGCTCGAATAACCGTTGCTACACATTTGTCACAATTAATCCAGAAATGTTACATAAGCAATTGTACTCAACACTGGCAGAACCTATTTTTATTTTCATACAGCACACTACATATAACAAAAACTGATAAACCAAATTTATCATTGACACAAAAGATTAAAAATAACTGTGCTGTCAGCTCCTCACCTTCTCCCGCACCTCTAATCAAACATGATGCCCCTCGTAATCGCAACAAACTAATCGAAAACAAAATCTGTGACGGAGATCTCAAAGGTGCCGCTCGCCTTTTGTTCTCCAACGAGGTGCTTTCACCAGATACCCCTGACACCCTTCAGGCCTTACGGACAAAACATCCTCCAGCTCCAGTAAACCCATACAACACTACGACGCCTGGCCTCCAAAATTGCTGTTCGACATATTTTACAGAAATTAAATTTGGAATTCGAACCCGTACAGTTAGGCTTCGGTGTAAAAGGAGAGTGTGAGGCAGCCGTCCATGCCCTACGTTCTTTCCTAACATATGGACATCCTGACGTGTTGCTCAAAATTGATGTCAAAAATGCTTTCAATTCGGTAAATAGGGGGACCCTGCTGACTGAATTAAATCAACATATACCGGAAATATACAATTATCTTCTTCTCAGTTACGCTGACCCAACAAAATTGTTATATCGGTCTAATGAATTATTCTCGGAAGTAGGTTGTCAACAAGGTGATCCCCTTGGACCGGCAATTTTTAGTTTGGCTATAAATCCGATAATCAAAAGTTTAAATTCTAAATTCAATATTTGGTACCTGGATGACGGAACCTTAGGAGGTGATATGGAAACTGTATTTTCTGACCTTTTTTCAATCAAAAATAAATTTGAAGACATTGGTTTGGAGCTTAACTTTAGCAAATGCGAACTTTTTATAAATAACTGCAACTTAAATTTAAATGACGTAAAACACAAATTTTATACTTTGGCACCAAATATTAAAATAGTTAACAGTAATTCCCTTTACCTTTTAGGTTCACCAATTTTTAATGAATGTATGACTGAATATATTAATAATTCAATTGCTAAATTTCAAAATTCTGCTGACCGTCTCCTTGAAATTAGTCCACATTATGCACTTTGCATTTTAAAATCCTGCCTTTTTGTCCCGAAATTTACGTATGTGCTCCCTTGCTGCTCCTTTTGGAATCACCCAGACCTCTTGACACAAGTGGACAACTTAATCAAAATTAATTTAGAATCGATTCTTAATATACACCTGAACGAGCAATCTTGGACCCAAGCATCCCTACCCATCCGTTATGGCGGTTTAGTAATTCGCAAAATTTCCAATATCTCTTTACCAGCCTTCCTATCTTCTGTCCATAGTTCAGCAAATCTCATAAGTAAAAATTTAAAGGCATCCCCTTCAAACTTTGAGATTGCTGGCCTGGAAGAAGCTAGAAACGCTTTCTAAATTGCATGCATTTCAATTTCCTCTAAATTCACAGAGGGGCTGGGACGACATAAACTGTAAATTGACTTATGACAATCTTTTTGAGCTTTAGTACAGGTTCGGCGCGTGCTAGGCTTTTTGGCCGTGGGTACGCATGAGGCCGGCTACTGGCTTCAAGCGTATCCTTCGTCGAATACAGTAACATTTCTTGAGCCTGACACGCTCCGAATCGCAACCTGTCTACGGCTTGGGGTTCCGGTCTGCGCTCCTCATAAATGTCCGTGTGGCAGTGACGTCGACAAGCTAGGACATCACGGGCTATCATGCTAAAAAAGTGCAGGTCGCTTCTCGAGACATGCAGCACTTAACGATATCATACGCCGGTCTCTTGCCACCGTCAACGTGCCAAATCTACTTGAGCCGTCTGTTATTGCAATAGACAATGGCAAGAAACCGGACGGTATGAGTTTGATTCCATGGAGGATGGGCCGGGTGCTGGTATGGGATGCAACCTGTTCGGACACGCTGGCCCCTTCCCATCTACGTGGAACCAACTAAGAGCTGGTGCGGCTTGTGAAGCGGCAGAAAAAGCTAAAGTTTGCAAATACAGGTGTCTAGGCTCCGAATATATTTTTGTCCCTTTCGGCGCCTTTAAGAAATAGCAAGAAAAAAACGGACAAGTTATAATATATAGGAATATATATATATAATAAAATATAAAAAAAAAATTATATTGCCTTACTTGTGTGTACATAAATTGTGAAATAAATCAATGAATTTATTTAAGACAAGGGCTCTTTTTTCGTAAACTAATATATAGTCTTATAAAAAATCTAATAATCTCAAATAACCCGATAACCGTACCGTTATTAATTTTGACTACTGAGGCAATGATGAAATATTATTCTAAGACGTAAATCGATTGAAAAGCCTTCAGAATATAATCAGGAGGTATAAGTAGTGATGACATATAGAACTTTTAAGCACTCCTGAAGTGCTGGTCTTTTTAGGATGCTTAAGGTCGCTCAGTGAGCTGCGTGATAGAATACGTAAGACATACGATACATAACAACATCGACAAATGGCCACACATGTGATGGTAAGTTTTATTCAGTACAAACGTGGGCTTTTCCCATTAGACGCATTCATGGTGCAGCTCCACCTTTTTATTTAATAGAATTACCGGGTTATAACCCTTAGATAAACGAGCACATAGTCCATCTGATGGTAAGTGGGTGCTGTGGCCTATAGACATTTTCATCTATCCACGATTAAGAACTACCTACCTAACCCTGAAGACTAAGATGCAATGCTTCGTTTATATTAAAAAGGGTCTTCGGTTCTCTACACTCATCGCAAGAAACACAAGCATTAAGCTGCTATTTTACGCTGGTATTCTGTGAAAGTCTGGTCCCACCCTGATTGAGCCGACCCATTCGTACTACAACCATAATATAGCTGCAGCGTGTCTCTACTATGTAGCTATGTACACAACATGTCCGGCGTGACTCTATAAATAAAAAAAACTTAATTTATATACTAAGTTAATTTCTCTTGACAAACATGTTCAAATATTCAACATACGAATATTTCTGATTTTTTTTTAAATTATTTATACCACAAACAACGTTTTAAGTGGGAATTTAACTTGTGGTCTTGCAGGGTTGCGACCAAACTTTTTAACCCTGTACTACTAAGCCAATTAATCGTATTTACAAAAAAAAAATATAAATTATTCGGAATGGAAAAAGAAGCCCGAAGAATTAAAAGAATATTTTTATTGGTAATAAAATAAAATAAACTATTACAAAAGATAAAAGTAATATCATGCAATATATTATTATTTTGGAGTCTTAGTTGCGCATAGACGCTTGTCGTAAATTTCACAGTACGCGAGCATTCCAGGTTCAATTCCCATCGGTATCTATTAAATTGTTAATAGCAATTTGAAGTGCTGATTTACCAAGTGCACGGCGGTGAAGGAAAATATCATGAGGAAACCTGTTTTCTTACAGTATAAAAACTTAAAACTCTTTCAGTAATGAGAAAGGCTCTGTGCCCAGCAGTCGGTATATAATGTCGGTACAAATTTTTTGTTAAACAAATAAAATATTGGTTGAAAATCTTTATTATTTTCTTTATTATAAAAGATATGTTAATATATTTTTTCATCAAAAAATTTAAGCCATCTGAAAATGGTGGATGTAATACTTTTGAGATGGTGTAATGAAGCGTTCACATCGCTTTACAGCAATAAATGAAGTTGCAAATTAGACAAAAGGCAAGATTTTTATTAAAAAATTAGATCTACAGTGAAACAATGGCAGCTACTAGCTACGAGACATAATTTAAAAAATAAAACATAAAATTCTCACTTTATTACATCATTTAACCAATTTTATCAATTGTGAATCATACAAAATATATTATATTATAGTGTTCGTGCTTACTTATACAATGATATCAGAAAAAGATTAGGATTCAACGTAAAATATTTTTAATTTCGAAAATAAATAAAAAAATATATATAAATTGTTACTTTGAAACTCAGTGCTACAAAGAAGAAAAGATGGAGTGCTGCGTACATTTCAACTAATTCCGAAACCATTGTCAACTTCACATGCTATCATACTACACGCGTCTTCTTTCTTTCTTTTTTTATCAGTTCGTCGTATAAATAAACTTCACCCTCAATTTTACTAGGCTTGCGAGTAGATTGTTCCTCTAAATTAATATTGGACTACACCTAAAGCATAACGTTTTTAATAAAAAAATTATTAAAATTGTTTAAGGTACATACATACAAAAACATACGTACTAAAACATACAGTTGGGTTGTTAGCCTCCTCTTTGTTTGAAGTCGGTTAAAATATAAAATTTATAAATTTACATAAAATTAGTCTCAAAATTCCTGCTATCCCATCCATCAAACTCAATCATATCAATAAGCCATCAATATCATCATCAATAAGCCCGTAGACAGTTGCGTATAGGTCACACTGGCTATAAAGGATTATTTTATATGCAAAGTTCTAGTTTTTGTTGATAACTCGCATATAACATCGCATCGACCCTTAATAGCACTCAAGTTACGTTAAGTTTCAATAACTCAAGTTACGATGTAATAGAATATCAATTTACTATTAAGAAATATATTGTTTTTTAAAGCTCTGTGTATGAATGTTTTACGTAACTGTGAATATATAAAATGATTGTCTCTGCATCATAACGGCTGTTGGCTGACGTTTGAAGTATATTTTGGGTCCTTACATATGAAATTAGCATTTCGTCGTACTGACCAATTTGATCTGAAATATCTCCTCTTTGGTTTAGAATTCCAAATTCAAATTTATAAATTCATTTAGGTCGTACTTTTGAGTTTTGAAAACCATCATTAATTTGTTTTTTCCTCATTATTTTTGTCTTTGGCGTCGCTTATTACCGCACAATGGAAAACATGAAATATCGGTAAATTTACGAGTACGAGTTCTACAGGGCACCAGTGCTGCAGAAACAGCTCGAAGGATTAATGATGTGTACGGCGTTGGTGTGGCAAAAGAGAGCACGGTTCGTTTTTGGTTTAAACGTTTTCGTTCTAGAAATTTCGAAAACGTTTGTTACGCAATTTTTTCGTCAACTGTAGTAAAAAAGGTTTATGCTTCAGTCAAATATAAAAAAAAACTGTTCACCTCCGTTACGACTTAGGGAGCTTCAAAAAATGAGTTAACTCATTTTTAAAAGGCCGGCAACGCACCAGGGGGTACCCTGGTGTTGCAGTTGTTAGTAGGCAGGGGAGAGAATACATTTTTAATTGCTTGGAAGGTGACCAGAGAGGCAGGTGTTTTAAAAAAAAACTAAAAACCCAAATTTTTAATTTATTACGGGCGTATAAAAAGACAGTAGTTGTAGATTCATATGGAATGACCGATACTCTAATAAGCGGTGACAGCGGTGGTAGTGGCAACAGAGTAATATTTTTAAGTACTAAATGCAAGATGAGGGAGCCTGTGTAATAAAATAACTATTAATTAAATCATTCACGAGCTTTTTATGCTAACGGATAATTATTGTTTTCCTTTTTTACTGATAACATGCTGTATCCCATCGATCTCAAAATTAAGAATCAAAATAAAGATGCGTTATCACCCCGAAGAATAAGATGAAATAACTTTTTCCTTTAAAAATAATCCCCTGTTCTCTACACTCACCATACGAAACACATCAGCATCAATCTGCTATTTTACACTGGTATTCGGTGAGAGCGTGATCTTTCCTTAGTCAATACGACCCATTCGTGTTACAATCATATTTATAGTTGCGTTATAACAGGACCACGTAAAGGGGTTATTTGTAAGAATTTTTTTCCATATCATAGCCCTAGGGTTTGGATCGCCTTTACGCCGTTACCATTTAGCTCGTGAGAACGTTTGCCTTTATATAAATGTTGATCATCAAATGTTCACATAACCCAAAGTTCAAAGTACAATCTAACAAGTAAATAGTGTTATCTGAAATGTTTCTTTGTTTTGATTTATGAAAATACAATGTAATACAAACAATTTAAAAATACTGAATTACTCTATAAAATTGTTGAACCCTGGTTTAATTTCCTCAGGGCGCAGATTTTTTATATACAAAATTTACCTGCATGATTGTATTACATTGTTAACATACAGTTCACTCCTATCGTTTAAGAAATAAGAATTAAAATTCTTCGAACAAAGGAAACAAAGTTGACGTAGCCTAAGAATTAAGTAGAGAGATTTAGGCGGAGTATGCGACATAATCCATGCCACGGTCACATACTTCATGATAACGCGAATATTCGCGTTATCGCGATATATGTGGCCGTCCATTCGTGAATATTTCGTCACCTCGTGCGCAGTTGCAAACACATCACTTTGCTGTAGGTTAAACTCTCGCACATCAAAGCGTTGTATTGCGATGGACTTGTGTGGCCACACTTCGGTCTGCCCACAGACATCGTGCGTAGCTGATGTGTTTGTGTGTGCGTAGCTGATGATTTTTGACAATGACAAATTTTTTAAGTAATGAGAGGTTAAAAAATCCTATGAGAGAGATATTTTGAATAAGTAATGCAGGTGTCTAAAGCTGTCCCTTGTTGTCAGAAACCTTGTAAAAAATAATTATTCGCTTCCATATAATAGAAACAAACACACACAAAATGGACGTCACGATATAATATAAAGCGTTACCGCTTTATATTATATCGTGACGTCCATTTTATGTTTAGCGTGTGTTTATCGCGATAAACTTTACAAAGCGCAGTGCGGCCAGGCATCTTCGCCGTAGGCCCAAGGCGAAGTTCTATCGCAATTATTCTATCAAGATGTGTGTGGCCGAGGCATAAGACTCACGACACTGTTTGTATGAAGCTATAATTTTTTTAGAATGAGGGTAACAAACGAACACAGTCCACCTGATGGTAAATGGATTCTGTGGTCTATAGACACCTACGTCTATCCTCAGTTAGGAATCAGGATGCAGATACGTTGTCACTCCTCAAGGATCACTAGTTTTCTATATTCACCATACGAAACATGGCAGCATTAAGCTACTATTTTACGCTGGTATTCTGTGAGGGCGTGGTAATTCCCCGGTTGAGCCGACTGATTCATGCTACAACCCTAATATAGCTGCAGCAGCCTGATCGTTGCGCGTGGTTCAGTGTTGTAGAGGATTTTCATTGTAGAGCGTGCGCGTACGTTTTGTGTAATGTCATGGTGTACATAGATGAGATACTTACCATGTGGTGAACTCATTACTCTAGGTGACCGCTGGGGTAGGTAAAGTTGGTACCTATCTACTTATGCCTCCAAAAAGCAGAACATACAGTACTGTGTTCTAGTCTAAAGGGTTTAGAGAGCCAGTATATAGGCTGTGAGATATCCATTCTTAGTACTCATAGGTGACAATGGATTTGTTTGGTTGGAATAGCTACTTACCATCGCCTTAGAGTGAAACTGTTTATTCATTGGGTTTACTGAAAGCTTTTTGCTCCTGGCCGCTCATTAATTTTTAAATTTCGAAAGTAATATTTTTTGACACATAAAACATGAAACTGAAATATTGATTTAATTTTTTCGCTGGAAGTCGCGTGTCATTTGTTTTTTTTTTATCACAAATTGAAATTCGTCATCTCTAGTCATTCGTATATGGAATTAATATGAAAATATTTTAGGACGATAATATTTTATGATCTTAAAAGCTTACTCTCTTTGCAAGATTGTACTGCTAGTCTCCAAAAAATTGGCGGGGGAGGGGAGCATCTCATTTAAGCACCGTAAGGTGTTAGTACGCCGAAGTTGATCGTGACCGTGTTTCTCTACACGATGAGGAGATTCGAAGACACTTTGGAAGTAGTTAGAAAACCTTTTTGACTCTGGATTTCTTATGAACCCAACCTAGAACAAAAACGGGCTCGAGTTAATTGGTGTAAAATAATGTACCTACTTACTTAAAGTATGATCATGAACGTTCAAATGCTGTGTATGACAGGAGATAAAACATTAATATATTGTTACATTACGGAAAGAAAGCTATTTTCAAGTTCAAATCAAGCCGCGTCAAACGGTCTTCACTGCATAAAGTATAATATAAAATGATGCTGGTTCTGTTACAATAAATTAAAAAAATTAAAAAAAATTATTATGTATATTATTTTACTTTGTGGATCTAAAAGCTTTAATAGTGAATAGTCAATAATACACATTATATAGGAAGAAAATTTAATATTTTATCTTCCTTCTCTTGCATCATGACAAATTCTACAGATATTTAACTTCTTTTTGGGCCTTTGTATTGGTGTACATCTTTTCCTTTATAAATTTGTTTTTAATATTCTGTCTTTGTTCTCTTTTATCTACTTCCACATGTTTAACTAAATTATTCATTCTTTTTTTATTTTTGCTTTTCTAATTTCTGTTTTTAGGAAGTACAACTACTACCTAAATACTTTAACTAGCATTGTTGCGTCGCAAGCCTAAAATTGTTTTTATGTAGAAAAGCTAATACCTGTACTTTAAGACAGTGTGTGAATATGTAAATGATGAATGATTGTAAAGAAGTATTAACGATTTTTTAATTAATTTAAATTCATGTGTTTCATAATAATCGATTACGTAACACGAGTTGAGAGATTGAACAATTAAAAGGAAATTTTATTATAAAAATTAAAAATAATTCAAAAACATTGAAGTAATATGTACATACGTACTAGAACAGCTATTTCAAACAAAAAATGTGCGCTACTCTGTGTTCGCGCGGCTGTTTTTTTTAGATTGTATTGTTAAATAGGTAAATTATATCGAGAACAATATCTAAATTTTGCCATTTATTTTGTATATTATATTTGCTTATATAATATAATATTTCATACTGTTATATCATAATTACATTTTAATGATATTTTTATCAAAATATTTTAAAAGGTATCTATGTCAAATATAAAAAAAAACATACTGAATGTATGTTTAACAAAACTAATTAACATAACATTTAAATTACAAATATATTTATTTAAATTAGAACATAGAATAATAACACCTATTCTATGAATTAGAATAAGAGTCGTTCATATATGCTGGGCATGCGAGAGTTAAAAATAGACGAATTTATTCTACTTTGACTTTGATGTGGAAACCTAAAAATAAAATAAAATAATAAGCAGATTTAAATATGAAAAATTTAGCCTAATTATAATAACTTATATATGATTCTACAAAAAATATGTGTATGTGAACACGGAAATGTCGCATATTAATTGAACACGCACGAACACACACTGAACATATTAATTTCATAATCTATATTCCATGACACGAGATGGCGTCTTAGGAATAATTTGTTTTGTTATTAATCTATAATACTTTTTTATTGATTAAGTATCTTATTAATAGATGAAAAGTAATTCCTTGGTTTTTACTGATATTTCTTGAATTATTTGTGCAATATCTAAGTACACATGACGGCATATTTTTATCAAGAGATTTTTTTGAAATCAAGACAACACGTGACAACTCTATAAGCGCCTAGCGAGTGACTGATTAAAGTGCGGTGTATGCACCGCAGTTGAGTGGAACAGAGTAGCTGAATGTGAACAGTGTCGCCTCTAGTACGTAGTACATAATAGCTCAATGCCTACAATCCATTTCTCTTTAAATAAAATAAAATGGTTAGAGAAGTGTCAACATTTCAAATTCCGTTGACAGTTAAGACGTTACAGATAAAAGTTAGAACGTTTTTATATTTTTCTTTGTTATGAATCTGGAAGTTAAAATGTTTTCATTATATTAACGAATTCATTAAAATTATTGTTTATTTTAGCGATAGAATTTCAATTTTATTTTTTGTTAATTCTTAAGTTATTTTCATTGAATAAGGGATCTTGGTTTTATTTTAATTTTCATTAAGAGAGACAGAACAAATGACCTTACAATCTACCTGATATTAAGTGATCATTGCAGCTAGACTAATATAAAAACTATTAATAATTAGGTATAATTAGATAATATCAACAATTAGGAATAAACGGTGTCAAGAGAAGTATTATAGTTAATAGTTAAGTGCTAACAGAGGAAGCGCAAAATCAATTTATTAACAATTTAATTTAAACAAAGGAACTTTAACAAATTGTTAAGTTTTATGATGTGTGTGTGTGTGTGTGTGTGTGTGTGTGTGTGTGTGTGTGTGTGCGTGTGTGTGTATGCGTGTGCGTTGTGCGTGTGCGTGTGCGTGTGCGTGTGCGTGTGCGTGTGCGTGTGCGTGTGCGTGTGCGTGTGCGCGTGTGCGTTTGCGCGTGCGCGTGTGCGTGAATGTGCGTGCGTTTGCGCGTGTGAGTGTGCGTGAGTGTGCGTGAGTGCGCGTGTCTGCGCGTGAGTGCGCGTGCGTGCGCGCGCGTGCGTGCGTGCGTGCGTGCGTGCGTTATTGAAAATGATTTTTTTACTTTACCATTGGTTCGAAAAAACAGCTCTGTCCTGGGAAGAACCAACAAGAAACCCCTGCGGGACTTTTTTTAAAATAAATTTTACAATTTCAATGGTCACAAAATATTCACAAAATTTATTTTAGATATAGTTTGGAAGCGACCACCTCATTCCCAGGGATTATTATCAACCATGTATTAATTTATATCATAATAACTCCTTTTTAACAGTTTTTGTTTAATTAAATATTTAAACTTTGTAATAGAGAGACCTTGTATATTTTCTGGGACTTTGTTGTAATAGCGTATACATTGTCCCAAAAATGAATTACTAAACTACTAAATCAGCAGTAGCTATGAAGATATAATCTAAATTAAAGAGCATAAAACCATAACATACATTTTTAAATCGCTGAAGTCGGATCAAGGTAAGGGATTATACTTAATGAACTACTAAATAAAATTTTGTTGAAAACTCCAGTAAAATTTTGCACAAGCTTTTCTCAGTATGTATTCAGACAATCAGACTTACTGTCCAGATCCTAAAATATATTAGATAGCGTGAATATGTACATAAATTCTAACCGTTCAGCTCCTACGTAATACTGAAGTAAAAGTTTCATTCAAATCCGTTTTTCAACACAAGCAAAATAATTTATCGAGTGATACCCGTACAGAAACAAACAGACAACGTTTCCAACAATTGTTGTTTTAGCATCTGTATTGACAGTAGGGTATACTCTAATTAAAATTTTAAAAAATGTTCTTTGTATAGAAATCGTCCTCTTGAAGTTTTATTAAAGTTATGAAAATACAAGTAGATAATAACATGTAGGAATAGCTGTCATGATGTTTCTAATTATGATTTTTATAGTTATTTGTACTGTCAAACTGTTGTTATTTTAAGGTTGCGCTAGAATTCATGCTGATGTAGATACAGTCATAGATTAGTATATACTTACGTTAGATTGGCAATGTAAAAGAGAAAGAGCATAGCATATCTTACGTTAGAACGAGATAGTATCCTTTTTTGTTTGGGACAGATTACGTACATCGCTGGAGGACTTAAGCACTATGCTCAATGACCTCAATAGTGCCTCCCAACGGATAGGTCTTAAGATGAACATGGACAAAACAAAAAGCATGTTTAATGTCAATGTCACACCTATGCCGGTAGTTGTTGGGAGCACTAAGCTCGAAGTTGTTGACAAGTACGTTTACCTGAGACAAACAGTCCGACTAGGTAAGTCCAACTTCGATCGATCTTCAATCGACGGATTCAACTCGGCTGGGCAGCGTTCGGGAAATTACGACACATCTTCTCGTCAGGTATACCTCAGAACCTGAAAACTAAGTTGTACAACCAGTGCGTGTTGCCAGTGATGACCTACGGAACCGAGACGTGGTCCTTCTTTGCTGGCCGTATGAGGACGCTCAAAGTCGCTCAGCGAGCTATGGAGAGGGCTATGCTCGGAGTTTCTCTGCGTGATAAACTTAGAAATGAGGATATCCACAGTGGAACCAGAGTGACCGACATAGCCCAACGGATTAATATACTGAAGTGGCAATGGGCCGGCCATATAGCTCGAAGAACTGACAACCGTTGGGGAAAAAAGATTCTCGAGTGGCAGCCTCGTACCGGTAGGCGAAGTGTAGGGCGACCCCCTACTAGATGGAGTGACGACCTGGTAGGACATGCAGGAAGTCGATGGATGCAGGTGGCTCAGGGCCGTGCTTTGTAACATACCTTGGGGGAGGCCTATGTTCAGCAGTGTATTTGTGAAGGGCTGTAATGATGATGATGGTGATGACATACATAAATTTCTTAAACGTACTCGGAACAAATATTTGTTCTGTGCGGGATTTGGGTTTTTCAAATAGATCGATACCGCAGCAATGCAATATACCGTCGGAATTTTGAGCGCTTGATGAGTGCAAGTTAAACAATAGAGACTTCTTTATTATTTCACGCGATGCGCAAACATGCGATGGGTCTGCCTCACGATATTACAATATTTTTTGCTTAGTTATTTATCGCTGGAAATTTGTCAAAATATTGTTTTGCAGTAATTTATAATAAAAATTCCTCCATAATCATTAGCTCCCTTCACAAGTCCACTGCTGAACACGGCCAAGGAATGCTACAAGGCAAGGTTCTGAGCCACCTGTATTCATTGACTTCCTGCATCTCTTGTAAGATAATCAGTCCATTTAGTCCGATGCCATCTTAGACTTCGCTTACCGGAATGATACTGCCACTTGCTAACTTTTCTTAATACTTCGTTGTCAGTTTTTCGAGCTAAATGGCTTATTGCCGCTTTAGCTTACTGATCCGTTGGTATATGTCTGTCACTCTGGTTCTACTGCAGTTATTAATAATATTTCGTTGTGAGGACACTACACTTTTATGCGTATCCTAAATTGTAACAGATTTATATCAACACTTCGTCTTCACTCTATGAAAATATGGTCAAAATGACAAAAAAAATATCGCAAAAATGTACCATATTTCTAGCAAATTTCTTATATTTGCAGGCGAAACCAACTTCAACTATGATAACAGGTGCTCTACAAATATATAATCCAGACCGAATTTTGGTCACGGCGAACATATAACTATATTGTTTTCTATACGTGGATATAGAAAACTTTTTGTATATCTTCAAACTTATTGAGTGTCCCACGTATTAAAGGTGATAGATGAGCACTCACGCAGCAACTTGATGGTAAGCTGTGCTCAATAGAAACTCAGAATTTGAAGTCCGCAAAGTGCCATCATTTCTAATTTGACAGAAGTATTCACTTTATTATACACCTAATTAAAAAAAAAAACTTTGTAAATGTATGTGTTTCTGCTTTGCAACCTATAAAAATTTCTTATGTGTGTGTAAAATATTAATCGTATTCGTAAGGCTAATTAAATAGTAAGGGTTAATAACTTATTATAATTAATATAAACATTATTTATTTATTTGTAAATTGCTAACAATATTTGTAAAGCATTTATGGCGCCAAGCGATCATAAATACGAGTCGATACATGATTCAAAGCTTACCCACATTAAACAATCAATTTATCCCTAGTGAAATCCCAGTAAACAGGAAGTTCATGTAATTTGGGGTTTTAAATATATCAACTGCTGTGAGTTTAGACAAGTCATTCCTTTGGGACCGTATCATGTTAACGATGTGTATAGAACATACTTCGTTAAGTATGACCGCTTAAATAGAAGCTTTATGCGATTATTATTAAACAAAAAAGGGTTCATATGTTTGAAACTGTAATATGTTAGGAATTAAACAATGCTAATATTTATCTTGTAAAAAGAATACGTTTGTATATCTAGTTTAGTCTTCATTTTTGATTATTAAAACATAATTTTTTATAGAATTAAGAATGGAAAGCAAGCACACAGTCCATCTAGTAAATGCTGTGGTGCACAAGGTAAGTGTCTATGGACCTTATCATCGACAAGTTACTATCTAGTTACTTATCTATTCCTTTCTTAATCTTCGAATAAGGATTAAAATATGCATGTGAATTAAAATGTATGATGCGCTGTCACACCTGACGGCTGAAATGAAATTCATCGTTTTTAGTTATTCTTTGAAAGCGTGGTCTTTCCCGAATCGAGCCGATTCATTCGTACAACCATAATAATAGCAGCAGTGTTGTTCTACTACTTGTAATATTTAGTTAAAATATTTATTTTTATTTAGTTTTTATGTGTAATAATAAGCATATATATATATATAATATATATATATATATATATATACATATATGTGTATTGTGGTTTATAACACACTTATGCTCACAAATTATAAATAGACGAATAGTAGGTTTTAAGATTATATACGGGCTGGTTGGCGACGTCACAATGCTCTCACAGAAAAACTGCTATGCAGATAACTGCAAAATATGCTAAGTCGGAGATCGATTTGGAGACACATTTCTTGTTTCAATATATAATTTTTTGTCTTTTCTCATAATGACCTTACTATATAGATAGTTTTTTTTTATTTCTATAACAATACTCTTTAATAGTATATTACAAGAAAGTATCCTAAGTCACCTACCGATTTGTTAAACGGTTACACCATTTTCGTTATTATAAAGTGGTAGAAAATAAAAAATATATTAATTTCCATACAAAGCCTCCGATTACTCTAAAATTTAAAAATTGAATACTAAATATAATGAAATAGATTATTAATTAACATTCTAACTGTCTTATGATCATCACCATCTTTAGCATTAGAGGTTTTTGCGAATCTTTTCTTAGCTAGTACAGAGGATCCTAATTTAACCTTACTGCTGTGATAATCATCGAATATTATCGGAATAGCTATTTAGGTGCCATTTTTGGGCTGCACAAAATCATCCAACACACTATTTTGTTCCGCAATAACGTAAATACGTCTATGGAAAAGATGGAAAACATTAGAAACATAATATATAGGTAACATTATAACCTAAGGTAAATAACGGTATAATCTCGTACATGCTATGTAGATGGAATGAAGCTCAATAAAGGGGAGTAGTGTTAAAGGTACGAGGCATCTGCTACTTCCAATGCCAATAAAATGATAATAAATTTATATAAAAGTAGAAGATAGTAATAGGTCCTTACATATGAAATTGACGTTTTGTACGGGAGGAATATAAAGTAAATTTTTTTTGTAAAATATATTTAATTAATCAAAGTATGCGCGGTTGTTATCTATGCACTTTTGCAATCTCACAGATAGTTCATTGATCCCTTTACTAAAAAAAAACATGGGGGCGAGAATCAATAAACTCTTTGAAGGCAGTTTGGACTACCGCATCGGATTCGATTTTTTTTCTTGTAAGAAGTGGTCCAAATTCCGGAAAAAAATTACAGTCTGTTGGAGCAAGGTCCGGGGAGTACGGTGTATGTCACAGATATTCCAATTGTAGCTCATCTAACTTAGTGGTTGTTTGTTGTCCAGTGTGTGGTCTTGCGTTGTCGTGAAGCAGCAGTGGCCTAGAGCGATTGACCAATCTCGATTGTTTAGCAGCTAGTTCTTCCTTCATGGCTTGCAGTTGCTGACAATAATCTGCCGTAATGGTTTGACCAGATTTTAGAAAGCTGTAGTGAACGACACCGGCGCTAGTCCAACAAACACTCACAAGTAACTTTTTCTAAGTCAATTTTCGTTTGGTGCAGGATTTGGCTGAGTCTCCAGGGTTCAGCCACTGCGACGAGTGCTTCCGATTATCGTACGATATCCACTTTTCATCACAAGTAATGATTTGATTTAAAGTCCCTTCATTTTTGTGTCAGTTGAGCAAAGAAACACAGCAGTCGACGCGTGTTTACAAGTTCGATTCACTCAATTCATGAGGTAGCCATCGTTCAAGTATTTTTTTACTTTCCCGATTTACTTCAAGTGGATTAATACAGTTTAATCACTTACCCCAAAGCCTGCAGCTATCTCTGACGTGCTTTGTGATGGATTCGCTTCCACAATAGCCTTTAATTCTTCATTTTCAACTTTGGTATCCGGCCGTCCACGGGGTTGGTTCTAAAGGTCGAAATTTCGAACGAAAACGTTGAAACCAAAAACGTACCGTGGTTTCTTTTGCGATACTAGCGCTGAACACATCATTAATCTTTTGAACTGTTTCTGTAGCACTGGTGCCACGGTAGAACTCGTACTCGTAAATATACCGATTTTTCATGTTTTCCATTGTGCGGTACTAAGCGACGCTAAAGAAAAAAATTGTGAGAAAAAAAACAAACGAATAACTGTTTTCAAAACTCAACTGTATTAGCTAAATGAATTTATAAATTTGAATTTGGAATTCTTAACCAAAGAGGAGATATTTCGATCTGGTCAGTACGACAAAACGGTAATTTCGTGTGTAAGGACCCGATATTATAATGTTCTCTTGCTCGCTTTGTTCACGATTTATAACTTACGGAGAATAAGGCATAGTATATAAGATTTACGCGTAAGGGTTTGTATAGTTCACATCAGCAACATTCTTAATCTTTTCGACGCTGCCAGACATTCGAGAAGCTTATAATGGATCTTAATTAATTTTCAAAAGATATCACATTCAAGATTATATTCACGTGCAAACTTCCGTGTTTTGTTTAGCTTGATATTAAAGTCGTAAAACATTCTGTTCTTACAAAAAGAAAATAAGATGAAATAAAATAGCATTCGGCTAAATAAATCATTATTTAGTGTTTACTATTTTGTATGACACAGCTTTTGATTTATTAAAATGAAATTTTAAGCTTAGGCATAGATCCTTGTTTTTGATAGTGTATATTGAGTATAATATTCACATTATACAAAAAAGTATTTTTTTAAATAAATTAAAGGTTAGTGTTCGACTGCAATTTCTAAGGTTTTTACGTCGTTGTCTACTGTTGTACTTGTCGTCTGGGTAAAAAGCATTATGAAACTGAAGTTTCAACAAGCATCTAAAACAGTTTGTTTAGGCGGTTGCTTATGACTACTTAACCGTTCGTTGTGGGCGCGTTTTGTCTCATACCTAATACTAACGTCTAAACGTGTCAGAAGCTTATGAATAATTACTGCGTCTTGAGATTTTGCCTCGGAAACCGAAACCTTTTGATTAATTTGTGTAAAACTTTGTATTTTCGATTAAATATTGAAAAGTTTACCATGTATTATTGCTTTGTTAATTTATTTTTTGAAAGAGTTCATTTTAATTCGTTCTAAGTTCAAGTAAAAAAGTAACAAATCCATACTAATATACTAATGTTATAAATGCGAAAGTGTGTTTGTTTGTTTGTTCGTCCTTCTTTCACGTCACAACAGAGCGTCGGCATGGCATAATTTTTTGTATGGGGATAGTTCGGTGGCTGTAGAGTGACATAGGTTACTTTTATCCGCGGAAAAACATCTCTTTCCCGTGGGGAAAAGTATAGAATATGTTGCAAAAGTTTGTCCTTCTTTCACGTCTTAACAAAGCGTCGGCATGGCTTGATTTTTTTGTATGGGGATAGTTCGGTGGCTGTAGAGTGACATAGGCTACTTTTTTCACGGAAAAACATCTCATTCCCGTGGGAAAATCGAATATGTTGCACAAGTTTGTCCTTCTTTCACGTCTTAACAGAGCGTCGGCATGGCTTGATTTTTTTGTATGGGGATAGTTCGGTGGCTGTAGAGTGACATAGGCTACTTTTTTCAGCAGAAAAACATATAATTCACGTGGGAAAATCGAATATGTTGCAAAATTAAATTCAGCTAGGTGGCGCCACCGTGATTCTACAAGACGGACGACGGTACGATGGACGAACATAGAAGGTCAGAATATCTGGATTATTATGTCTTTTTAGCAAAATTAAGATAAAAAATGTTTGGATCTGTATTTTTCCACGCAGAACCGGGAAGAGAGCGATAAAAAACATAAAATTCACCAGCTGATTTTCTTCAAACGATTTGGTGCATTGTAATTAACAGAATAGGCGATAACCTCGCAGACGATATTAAGTAATCCGTTGATGCTCTGCCTACCCCGCAAGGGTTAAGGCCTGATTATAAGTATGGATCAGAAATATATCACCACCTGTCACGCTTTCACCCTTAACTATTACTTAACTGTGGTAGAAACAGTTCTTAGTAAGCCTTATTAATAAGCCTTAGTAATATTTATTGAACGGAAATGAATACAGTTCTTATATGTGGTTATGAATGAATCGGTATTACAATAAGAAAAATTGTGCAAATTTATAAGAAAAATATTTTTTGAGAGTTCTTATTAACTAACGTATACATAGTTTAAATTGATTCCGCTAGATGTCGTTACTAGGTTTTTTAAAACGCGGTAACGAAATGTTTCCTGACATGTACTTAACTCCCGCCGTTGAGCCGCGCGTCATACGCTTAAATTGTTTCTATTTCGTAGCTTATTCGACTACCTGTTTTCGATTTCGGTTGTTTGTTATTTGCTTTGTGATTTGGTTAAGGTTCAATGGATTTATATTGGTTTTCATTTTCAGATTTGTGTATTTTCTTGGATCGGTTTTGTTGATTTGGTTGGTATTCCTTTACACACTATCTCTGAGCTGACTCTGGCTTTGATTTTGGATTTTGTTTATTTAGCATCGCGAATTGGTTTCCGTTGTTTTAGGTTGTTTAACAATATTTCAAAGGAATATTAATAGTATAGATAGTGTATACGGTACCTATACACTTACTTCTTTTTTCGTTGGTTATATTTATATTGACTACTGCTTTCGATTTCGGTTTTCTGCGATTTTTTTTGTGATTTGGTTTAAGTTGATTCGATTTTTTTTGGCTATCGTTTTCGGAGTCGTTGTTTCTTGAATTGGTTTTTATGTTTTGATTTTAAAAAATATAAAAGGAATATTTATTCCCTTTAGATATTGTGAATTTGCTTTTAAAAAAATATTTAAAAGGAAATTTAATTCCTTTTAGGTATTTTAACGTTTTTAATAAAATAAATATTTAAATAAATAGGTTTTTTGTTACTTCATAATGCCTCACAAACGTAAGTCCAGCCTTTCAAGAGTATCTTCTCAAAGACAAGCGAAAAGATTAGCTCGATCGCTAGAATCTTTAGAAGATGCTGAACTGAGAAGGCAAGAACAAGCAGAGCGTCAGGTTGCTTTTAGAGCATCTGAGACACCTTCTCAACATCAGCAAAGGCGTCTTGAACAGGCAGAGCGTCAAGCTACTTTAAGAGCTACTGAAACACCTGCTCAAAGTCAGCAAAGGCGTCTTGAACAGGCAGAGCGTCAATCTACTTTAAGAGCTACCAAAATACATGCTCAAAGTCAGCAAAGGCTATTCGAACAAGCGGAACGCCAGGCCGCCTTAAGAGCCGCGGAAACCTGATGAAACTCAACACAGACTCATTGAGCAAGCTGAACGTCAATCTACTAAAGGGCATCTGAAACACCAAAAGACGAGATGCAAATGCACAGCTCCAAGCTGAACGTCGACAAAATTTTCAAATAAACAATTGGTCGGTTTTTAATGACGCAGCATTAAATTATGATCCGTTGATTGATTATAAAAATCACAGGTTAGTTGTTATCGGACTGATGGACAAGGCGTGTCGATTTTGCAGCGCTTTAAAATAGAAAGATGAGACCGCAGGCATGTGCTGTTCCAATGGCAAAGTGTCTCTTCCGTTACTTGGGGAACCAGAAGAACTTTTGAAAACTCTCTTTTTATATGATGTTAATAAGTCACGGCACTTTTTAAACAGGATCCGGAAATATAACTCATGCTTTCAAATGACGTCCTTCGGAGTTGACCGGGAAATAATAATGCCGGGATTTTCGCCTACATTTACGGTGCAAGGGCAAATTTATCATAGAATAGGTTCACTTTTTCCAGCTGAAAACTAACAGCATAAATGTTTACAAGTATATTTTATGGGTGACGAAGAAATTGAGGTAGACCGTCGCTGCCAATTTATCCAGGGAGTTGAGAGAGACACAGTGTTCAAAATTCAAAGATTCTTGCATGAACGTATCATTTTAGTCAAAACATTTCAAACTGCTTTAGAAAACCTACCTGAAGCGGATTTTAAAGTCACGCAGATCGGACCCCTCGAGGAGAGCATGAAAGGCGCTACAATGCACCTTTGATAAACGAAATAGCAGCCGTAATTAGTGGTGATCAATTTTCTTCACGAGACATTTTCTTGCGAGCACGTGATGATACGTTGCAACGGGTAGCCGATATACACAAGTTTTATGACATCTTTGCAATACCCATTATTTTTTGAAAAGGACAAGAGGGTTATCATTTTCAAATTCCACTCATTAACCCGTTCACAAAGGAGCCTACTCCGAACAAAAAAAGTATCACGTATGGATTTTTATGCGTATCATATGATGTTGCGAGAAAATGATTTTAACCTCTTAGCCCGGTGTAGACAATTATTTCATAAATTTTTAGTAGACATGTATGTGAAGGTAGAAAGTGAAAGTCTCCGTTATATATCTTTAAATCAAAAAAAGCTACGCGTTGAGAATTATATACATTTACAAGATGCAGTTTCTAGCGACGCCAATGTAAACCCCAGAGATTTAGGTAAAATGGTAATTCTGCCCTCATCATTCGTTAACAGTCCCCGCTACCTACATGAGTACACACAAGACGCATTCGCCTATGTACGAACTTACGGAAGACCTGATCTTTTTGTTACTTTTACTTGCAATCCCACATGGAAAGAAATAACCGATGAGCTAATGCCGGGCCAAAAAAGTACTTACAGATACGATTTAATTGCTAGAGTATTTAGATTAAAAGTACAAAAATTAATGTACGTAATTAACAAAGGGAAAATTTTTGGAGAGGTGCAGTGCTTCATGTATTCAATTGAATGGCATGCCCACATTCTAATATGGCTTAAAGAGAAGTTGCGGCCCAGCCAAATGGACGACATAATAAGCGCTGAGGCTCCTGATCCTGAGCAAATAAAGAATTGTATGATATCCCATCGTCCGAAATATGATTCACGGTCCATGTGGAGCACGAAATTCAATATCGCAATATGTATGAAAGAAGGAAAATGTACGAAGAAATTCCCTAAACAGCTATTAAAAGAAACAGTGCACAATGACAATGGCTACCCTTTATACAGACGCAGAGCTCCTGAAGATGGTGGCAGGAAAGTTAAAATCAAATCTCGCTCTGCATAAACAGCTGGATTGTCCCGTATTCGCCCATTCCATGTAAAATGTTTAATGCCCACATTAATGTAGAAGCATGTAGCTCTGTCCGCGCAATCAAGTATATCTGTATAAGATAGCGATAAATAAAGGAAGCGACCAAGCAATATTTAATCTCAGGAGTGAAGGTGAGGTAAATCCCGTTAATGAAGTACAGACCTTACAAGCAGGGCGCTATGTCAGCAGTAACGAGGCAGCGTGGCGTCTCCTTGGCTTCCCTTTACACGAAAGGCACCCAACAGTTACTCACCTTGCTGTGCACTTAGAAAATAGAGAGCGTGTATATTTCACCGCAAGAAATTTCCAAGAAAGAATTGCATCACCGCCAAAAACTTTTAACTTTGTCAAACCAACCCCTTCGCAAAAACGTTGTTATATTCTGAAGTCCCCCGCTATTATACTTGGAACAAATTTAGGAAGGAGTGGAAACGCCGTATTCAAGGCGCGCCTGTTGAAAATTGGCCTGGTGTAAAATCATCAAATGCCCTTGGTCGTGTGTATACCGTCCATGTAACTAATTTTGAACGTTTCTGTTTACGATTGCTGCTGCACCATGTTCGGGGTCCTACAGGATATAAAGACCTTAAAACTGTCAACGGTCAGGAATGCGCAAAGAAGCATGTGAAGCTCTGCATCTTTTAGAAAACGATAATCACTCGGATGAAACCATGGAGGAAGCTGTGCAGTGCCAGTCACCAGCCAAGATTATGGATCTTTATGCAACTCTCATATCATCTTGCGGGCTATCTAATGCACATGAATTGTGGGACAAATATAAAGAGTAAATGGCGGAAGATATTTTGCGAAGGTTACAGCAGATACACGTGAACATGATATACAATGAACACATTTATAATGAAGCACTTGAAAAAATTGAAGATGAAGTAATGGCAATGGTAGGCAAAAAATTAAGCGACTTTGGAATGATAAGCCCTCAGCGAACAACCGAAAATGAAGTAAGTGATGAAATTATACGTGAAACAAACTACGATATACCAGCTTTGCAGCAGCAATTAGCCGAATTTGAACCCCGCTTGCTTCCCGAACAAAAACGAGTTTTTAACAAAGTATCAAGACGAATTGAATCTGTAAATGGTGCACTTTTCTTTTTAGATGCCCCTGGAGGAACTGGGAAGACTTTTGTTAAATTTGTTATTAGCGCAACTACGGAAAGATAAAAAAATGCTGTGGCCGTAGCTTCCTCCGGTATAGCCGCCACGCTGCTAAGCGGGGGCCGCACTGCACATTCTGTTTTAAAATTACCTCTAAATCTAGCCCAGGAAGAATCACCGATCTGCAACTTTAGCAAAAATAGTGCACCAGATATAATGCTACGACAATGCAAACTTTTAGTGTGGGATGAAAGTACAATGTCGCATAAAAAGCTGTAGAAGCACGAAATCGAACGTTCCAGAATTTGCGCAGCAATACCGATGTAATGGGAGGAATGGTGGTTATACGGCTGGTGACTTTCGCCAAACTTTACCTGTCATTCAAAAGGACACACCTGCAGATGAAATTAAAGCATTCCTCAAGTTGTCTATTTTATGGAACAAGGTGACAAAATTCAGTTTAAGTACGAATATGAGAGTGCATTTGTATAACGATATCAATGCTGGAAACTATGCTATGTGTCAGCATAGTTTCCAGCATTGATCCAACAAAAAAAACGGATCGGAAACGGATGCTGAGGGCTGCTTTAAATTGACGAGAGCTTTTTGTAATTTAGTACAGAGTCATTCCGAATTAATTGCGAGCGTTTATTCAGATTTAACGAACAACATGCATGAAGACAAATGGTTATGTGAAAGGGCGAAAAACCTTGCACCAAAAAAGGGGGCCTTAACAAAATAAATTCAGATATATTAAGCGAAGTAGCAGGAGAAATAACAGAGTATTTGTCAGTAGACACAGTTATGGACACAGAACAGAGCACTTCATATCCCGCAGAGTTTCTAAATTCTCTAGAGTTGTCAGGTGTGCCGTCACATAAGCTTCAATTAAAATTCGGCATCCCAGTCATGCTAATTCGAAATTTAGATGATCCTCCGTTATGTAACGGGACAAGGCTGCGTGTGAAACATTTTGGACGGAACATAATCGGTGCTAAAATTTTGACAGGCGTAGGAAAAGGTGAAAATGTTATTATGCCACGGATCCCTATAATTCCCACAGATTTTCCTTTTCAATTCAAAAGGTTGCAGTTCCCTATTAAGCTCAGTTTTGCAGATAATTAATAAAGCGCAAGGGCAAACGTTAAAGGTACCGTGTTTCTCTCATAGTCAGCTGTATGTAGCATATTCGCGTGTGTCAAATGCCCAGAATCTCCACATTCTTTCCCCGAATGGAAAAACATATAACATTGTGTACAGTAGCGTCTTAAAATAGTGTTCAGTTAGTTTTTTTCCAAAATTCCCATAATCAATTAATCAGAATTCCCACAGATCTTCCCTTTCAATTCAAAATTTCCTATTTAGCTCAGTTTCTTTTCAATTCCAAATGCTGCACCTCTGACGGACCTATTAAGCTCAGTTTCCTTTCAACTCAAAAGGCTGCATCTCTGACTGATCTTTTATTTGGCTCAGTTTCCTTTCAATTCAGAAAACTGCATCTCTGACGAATCAATTTAGCTCAGTTTCTTTTCAAAAGTCTGCAACCCTGACGGATAATTATGCTCAGTTTCCTTTAATTACAAAAATATCCCATTTCCATTTGGAATTAACAGGCTATTTTCATGCTTTCCTATACGCTGCGTTTCAAAACATTTAAATAGGCTGATGAATCAATTTTGATCAGTTTCCTTTTAATGGCTGCATATCTGACAAATCTATAAAACTCAGTTTTCTTTCAATTCAAAAGCAATGGATAGTTTATTTCCCAGTGACCATGCGGGCGAATCCGCGGGTAATAGCTAGTTTATTATAAGATTGTGGTTTCATTATGTGGTATAGGTGGAAAAATTATGTAAGCAAACGTTTTGCAAATGTTTGGCACTATAGGTCGGCCGATTTGGATGGGATGCGGTCTTTTTTTGCATCCTACCCTTGGGGGCGGGTTTGCTTCTCACCGGTCGATCCTAGCGTTGTTGCTGATTCTGTCGCTGATATGGTACTTCAGGGTATGGAACTTTTTATTTCGTCATCTGTGGTGCCCATTGCAGGCAGATCCCAGCTAAGGTTTGGTCGCTCCTGTAAAATAACAACACGCTATAAGCAGGAGTGCTACCGGGCGTGGGCTGAAACGTCATTGTCTCGGGATGTAAACACCAGCGCTCTTAAAAAGAAGTATAATTCTGCCTCAAGGTCCCTCGAAAGAGTCATTGCCAAGTTAAGGTCTGAGCACATCGGCAAAATTGACGAGCAGCTAGTTCACCTTATTTCTGAACCGTGCATTCTGCTCTCTTGCCAAAACTGTCCAAGGAAACTTCTGTCAGTCATCTCTTCCATTTCTGCATAGAGAAGACGACTCACTGGTCCATGCTATAAATGGGAAAGCTGATCTATTAGGTTCTATTTTTGCGTCCAACTCGACTCTCGATGACGGGGGGAACACCCCGGAATCCCGCGGTGTGAGTGCTCCATGCCGGATGTGCGGTTTACACAGCACTTGGTTCGCAAAGCACTCTTCTCTCTGGACATCAGTAAGTCGAGAGGGCTTGATGGGGTCCCTCATACTGTGCTGAAGATGTGTGCTCTGGAGATTGCACCGGTTTTAACGCGTCTTTTCCGGTACTCCTACTTCCAAGGCGTAGTCTTCTTGGAAGATAGCTTCGGTCCACGCTATTATTAAAAACGGTGACCGTTCAAGCCCGTCCAACTACAGGCCTATCACCATCACCTCCTAATTCCCACAATAATGGAGTCTATTGGCTGACAGCTCATGAGGTACCTTGAGTATCACCAGCTGATCAGTGACCACCAATACGGTTTCGTGTTCGATCAGCTGGTGATCTTCTGGTCTACCTTACTCATAGATGGGTGGAGGCAGTAGAGTCCAAGAGGAAGGCATTGGCCGTTGGTATGGACATAGCGAAGCCTTCAATCGGGTTTGGCACAAAACTCTTCTCTCGAAGCTCCCTTTCTATGGGTTTCCCTAAAATTGTGCAATTGGATTACTAGTTTTCTTGCTAATCCGAACGTCAAGGTCGTGGTAGACGGTGCATGCTCTGATTACAAGACCACTAACGCTGGCCACAGGCTTTTATCACCACTATATCATATATGTTGCAAACAGATAACATTCATTGCTATGCACACGACAGCACTGGTGATGCCTTATACACCGGCCGTGCAAATATTTCTCGGAAAACGTCTCCGAGTACTGGGACAAATTGTATCTGAAGTTGAGTCTTTGCTTAACAAAGCCTCGGATTGGGGGTTACTAAATCTAGTCCAATTCAATCTCCCAAAGACACAAGCTTGCGCGTTATCTCCTCAGTTTGAAGGCACTCCCCTTGCGGCCTAAGCTAGCACCAGAATCCTCGGCTTCGACATATCGAATAGTGTGCAATTTCGTGGTCACTTGGACTGGAAGGCCAAATTGGCCTCTGAAAAGCTTGGCGTGCTCAGCAGAACGGGACAGTATTTCAAACAAAGCGCAAGTTCGGCCTTACATGGAATACTGTTCTCATCTCTGGGCCGGGGCACCCCAGTGCCAGCTCCTTCCACTTGACAGCATCCAACGCAGAGCGATTCGAATCGTCGACGACCGAGTTCTTTCCAGTCGGCTCGATTCACTGGCGCTGCGTAGGGATGTTGCATCCATTTGCGTTTTCTATCATATCTAATATGAGGTGTGTTCTGATGAATTGTTCCGATTAGGTCCAGCCGCCAAATTTCACGAACGCACATCGCGTCAAAATTCCCGATACCACCCTCAGCATCTGGATGCTTGGCGGTACACTATTTTCATTTTTCTAGGAGTTTTGTTCCACGTACAACTTCTCTGTGAAATTGTTTACCACCGGCGACTTTCTCGGACTGATATAAATTAAATACCTTCAAGAAAAGAGCTTACTCCTTTCTAAAAGGCCGATAACGCATCTGCAATTGCCACTTACCATCAGGTGACCCGCACGCTCCTTTGCCCCCTCTTCTATATAAAAAAATTCGCGCTTACGAGCACTAGACCAAAGAGGCAGACGTGACCGCATTGTAATGTACATATATATGTTAATTGCAATGTGATGTATCCGCAGCCGATTAAGCCCGAGCTGTTTTTAAACTATGTGAAACAACTTCGCGTGTGACTTTACAATGGAAAAAGATCTTTAGGCCTTGCTCCAAGCCAATACGATTTACTACACTGTTCCAATAGTTTTCCAATTGCCGCTTCCGTCTGCCGGTTTGTCGAAAAACGCAAAATAGAGTACAAGTATGTGTTTTTTGGAACATATAAACATATACATACATAAACACTCACGCCTGTCACCCAGAGGGGTAGGCAGAGACTACAGACTTCCATTTGGCACGATCCTGACACACCTCTCTCGCCTCCTTCACATCCATACACCTCCGCATACATGCTCGTCGGTTAAGGGTACTCCTAATTTGGCCCGTTTTCAATAAATCGCCAATTTGGTCGATAAATTTTCGCCTAGGACGTCCCTTTCCGACTCTGCCATTCACTTCTGCAACATAAATTTTCTTTGTCACTCTTTCCTCATTCATTCTTTCCACATGACCAAACCACCGAAGCATTCCTTTCTTAATCCTGGTCACAACATCATCTTTTGGAACAGTCTTTATATAATATTATACTAAACTATAATTGTTATTAATATTAATTGATAACAATAAACAATATGGAAATTTTGTTATTTTTATTTCGAGGAAAGCTAATTTTTTACACTGTTGGAAGTTTTTAATGTACGTAATTTTGAAAAATTTTTTTAAAATAAAGCATTTACTAAAGATTCTGCATTTGATTTTCTTTTAACTGTTTCTGTGTTACGGTCTGAAGGGTTTAGAGAGTCAGTTTATACACATGCTGTGAGGCATTCTGTCTTCGATCTCAGTGGTGATAACGCATGTCTAGCTTTTTTGTAGGAATGTATCTATAGTGTCCATGGACTGCAGTAACCACTTTTCTTTAAGTGGACTGTAAATTCGTGTGTCACTTCAATTTCATAATAAAAATACATATTATATTCAATAATATTCGACTGTTGGATTAGGTAGTTTTGTTAGGTAGCTAAATAATCCTGAGAACAATTTAAGAAGAAACAGGGAGGCAATTTTTCCCAGGGTGATTCGCTTCTACACAAACAAATTTAGTCGTGAATAATATTTAAGTTTGTAACTCAAATACTGAACACATAATCAAGAGAAAGTTTGCCAATTCCAAATAACAGAAAAACCAGACTTAAGTCTTATTCAAGCTTAATATAGACATTACAGAGAAATGCCCGTAAGCCTGTTATATACAAACTGTTAAAATAACCACAAAGCGCTCGTTAACTTGGCAAAATTCCAATTTCAACCTAAAAGCTGCTCGTTTACCGATGTGCCCAATATCGCCTCAGGAAAGTTCAAACTTATTATAATTCAGTGTCCTTTTATTGACACTTAAACTGGAATATAACTGTGGTTTAAAAATGATTACTTCCACATCAGTTCACTTTTTATTTACAAATAAAGGTAAAGCATGAATGGGCTGACTCGTCTGGGAAAGGACCACGTTCTCACAGAATATCAGCAGGAAAAGACAGTTTAATGCTGCTGTGTTTCGTATGGTGAGTGCAGAGAGCCGAAGATCCTTTATACAGGAATAAGGCATTCCTTCTTAGACTTGTCACCGCTGGGTGACAACGCATGTGCCTTTTGACTTATAACCGAGTATAAATGTAGATGACCAGGTCCACAATGTTCTCTTACCATCAGGAAGCCTGTTCCTATTTCGATTTTTCGTAGTTCTTTTATCATCCTTGTTCTATAAATAGCCCAAATTACGAAATGGAGTATTGGAGTCTCTGCCATAAATAGCATATGTTGTTACATATACAAATACATACGACATACCATTAAAATATTGATTAAATGTATTTATTTGTTTTGTTTTTTCGGTATATTACATGAGATATTATTGAATGTATGAATGTATTTCGTACTAACTCTTCAGAATGCTATAATACTACTTTACTTTTGTATCTGAACAATTGAAATAAATCAAACGAATAATAATCCATTATTTATTTATTTAAATAAATAATTCAATAAATAAATATGTATTCATTATTATTAAGTTTAAAGCATTGAATATAATGTATTGCACATTATTTCATTTGCCCGTTGTTGGTTTTAATTTGCGTATATTATTCACACTTAATACGGTAGAACGATTTCATATGCTGTGTTTGTATTGTTAACAAACATTTAATTTGTTTTGTAAGTATTTGCATTGTTCTTTATTCGAGCATCAAGTTGCAATTTTAACTGTATTAACTTTGAAATAATAAAGTACACTCGTAAATAATGTTTTAAATTTAAATATTAATAATGCAGACATATTTGCATTGACTACATTGATTGGCTTTAATTTTTTATATAATTTAATTCTCTACTAGCACTCAAAACGCACTAAAGATACACGGCACCGGAGATAGACCTCAGATTGCTCACGAATTCATAAATCATACAATTTACTTCGAGCGTCTTATTTTAACGTGACTATCTATGTCATCATTCTACTTAAAACAAATAGAACGTGTAGTTGTACTGTAAGAAAATTAAATTTCGTAGCGATAATGGGGAATAAAACAGAATATGCGCAGTTGTATCTTTGTTATAACATTTCGAAATAATTAAAACTTGCGGTTACTATGCGGATCTATGAGGTAATCTATGGACTAGGCTCATGTTCAGTCGTGGTCTTTTGATAAACAGTAATGAATGAATAGAACTAAAATAGACATAAATGTTTAAAATAACCAAAATAAAATTGGTAACAACAATTTTGCACTACACGATGTTTTGTTTAGTAACAAACACAAAACACAGCAAAATGCTGCTGTCTCGTATGAGGTGTATCAAAAACCGGAGACACTTTCAACGAGGCATCATATCTTAGTCTTGGTCATATCTTAGCGGTGGAACATATTCCTATTTTGATTTTTAACTAGATATTATATCGTGTAAGTTGTCCTAAATACTTAACATCAGGTTACCTGGAGACCTTCAAGAAAAGAGCTTATTCCTTTCTAAAGGGCCGGCAACGCACCTGCAATTCCTCTGGTGTTTCTGTTCATGGGTGGCGGTAGTCACATATCATCGGGTGAACCACATGCTTGTTTGCTCCCTCTTCTATAAAAAAGGTGGAGTGGAGTATACGCTTATTTATCATACTTATTATTATTAATTGAACTGAAAAGACAAACGAGCTGACAGTTCACGTAATAGTTAGGGGTTAAGAAGGGTATTTGTGTGTTTTCGTCTCAAAGGATTAAGGTACAATGCTTCATAGCCTGTTTTTTATTTGCGCCCTGAAGCGAATAAGGGCTACCTTCCGGTAAATGGGTGAGGGAGGTGGTGAATGCTCATAGCATTTCCCGCTGCCAGCTGCGTGGTTACGTGGAGACTTTTACCCACTAAAAACCACCTGTGAGACTGGCTTATAGGCTAGCGAGAGATCTTTTAAGCCGTATCTGACGCGACCCCCCCTTTGGTTGAAAGGGTTGAGAAGTGTGCCTAACTAAGGCGTAATGTGACATGAGTTGTGGAGGTTCGGCCTGAGCTGCTATGAAACAGATTAGGTCGGCCGAAAGCTTGTTGGGGAGAGGGGGAGGGGGACCGAGAGAGAGTTTCTCGGCCTGTGGACACTATAGCGAGTTCGAAGTGGGGCTGCATAGGCAGCTGCCTCGCGAATGAGGCGTTTTGAGTAGGTTTCTGAGGCTTTGAAGAATTTCTCAGAGAGTGATTTTAAGAAGTGCTGAATTGTCGGGAGCTCTAAGTCTCGGTGGATATCGGTGTTACGGACATAATAGGGTGCGTTCGTAACCCTACGACAGAATAGGTTTTGAACTATTTGAAGTTTGTTTAAAATTCTAGGTTTAGCATGAGCAAAAATGGGGGCCGTGTAGGTCATAACAGGTCCTATACAGACCTTATATAGGGTTCGCTTGTTGCGGAGGGACATAATACTATGTCTGACCAACATGCTGTTGAGGTATAGTAATAGTCGGTAGAGTATTACTACAGATTCTAAAAAAATTGCAGGAAATTTTAATGATTTTTCTGCAATATTGCACATATCTATGTACAATATTGCAGAAAAATTATTAAAATTTCCTGCACTATTAAAAAGAAATAGATGTCATTGGCCTATTTGTGCAATCTAAGTACTTCATGCAGTTTTCTACGTTAACTTCTGAATTACTTGTTAATCTTAACAAGGCAATGTTAATCTTAAGAAGTAATTCAGAAGTTAACGTAGAAAACTGCATGAAGTACTTAGATTGCACAAATAGGCCAATGACATCTATTTCTTTTTAATTGCTTGTTTACAAAGCTAAAAAAAGTTGTTATTAAGCAAAAATCTAAGTTAGTCATAGATGATAGAGAAATGGGTTATTCTCATAAAAATATTAATTTTCAGTTTATATAGTCATTTTCATGCCAGCATACTGCGTCTAACGCGCCAAACACGCAAGCGGCCAATATTGATTGCCTAGCATACAGCTGGTTAAATCGAAATGGCTTGGGTAATTGAATCTACATGTTTAATCAAATCCACAACGGATTCATTTAAGTCTTACTCGCTTCGTTTGTACTACGCGGAGACGCGTTCCAGATACGCATAATCAAAAAATCGTGAGTAAACCTGAATAATTCATAATTCATAATTCTTTATTGCATGTCACAAAGTATAAAGTTGGAACAATATATTTACAGAACATGTGACACCCTGTACGGGCGTAGCATATTAAAACAGAGTTTAAATTTTAATTAATATAGAATTCATTTACATTTCATTCAAATTACAGTATTTATAGTAGTATTTATAGTACACAATATATAAATTATATTATAAAAAGTCAGACTAAATAATATTTACATATTTGTTTTTAAAAATTAAATATCATTAAATATTGTCAACTGATCATTCGTTATTTATATTATGTAAATAAAGTTTAAAAATTTTGATGAAAAATACTAACAATGTCAAATATGTAAATAGAAATAAAGAAAATTGTCAAATAATAAAAAATTGATTTATAATTTATCATTAAAATATTCATTCAAACTGTAATATGTTTTTACAATAAGCATTTTCTTGAGTACTATTTCAAATTTACGACACTGGAGGGCTTTTATTGTATTAGGTAAATGATTGTAAACCCTTATAGCCATGTAGTAGGGACCATTTTTATATAATGTGAGATGTGTGGCAGGAGCAACCAGATTATAACCTCGGCGTGTGCCGTAGCGACTGGGTCTATCTTCAAATCGCTGGAAATACTGAGGATTTTTCCTAACAAATCGGCATAATTCATAAATATAAATGCTCGTTACAGTTAGTAAGTTATATCTGGGGAACAACCTTCGACATGAATCTCTTGGAGCTGCGAATGTGATAATTCTAAGGCATCGTTTTTGGAGCATGGATACCGCGTGTACCTCGGTAGAGTTTCCCCAGAATATGATGCCGTATCTTATCCAGGCAGCTGCGTGGCTGTGGTACGCAGTAAGTGCGCACTGCTCATTAGTATCCTTACGTAGCTCACGCAGGGCATAGCAAAAACTGCTCAACTTACTCACAACACTTTCTACATGAGTTTTCCATGAAAAAGTTGAGTCTATTATTATCCCGAGGAATGAAAATGTGCGAACTTCCTCAATATTTATACCTTGGTAAGATATAGCGAGCGGGACTTCTGATCTCTGATATGGACGAAACTGCATTATTTTGGTCTTTTCAAAATTTAGTAATAAGCCTAAAACCTCTAATTCATTTACAATTTTTCTAAGGCATTGTGTTATTTTTTCCTGCAAACTACTTAGATTTTTTTGTTTACAAGTAATTATAACTGTCGCGTCATCTGCAAACAAAACGACTCTATGTGGTGCTACTGAAGGAAGATCGTTGATATAAATAGAAAACAACAAGCATCCTAGGACACTACCCTGCGGTATAGCACCTGTTACTGTTGCAGTGGACGAATTTATGTCATATATCATTTTTCGATATTCATTTAAATGTGATACCTGCACGTACTGTTTTCTATTCGCAAGATAAGAAGAGAGCCATTCGTGCGGTTTCCCTCGTATACCTAGCGAATATAGCTTTTCCAGCAAGGGTCCATGCAAAACGCGATCGTATGCTTTGGACATGTCCATAAAAATAGCTATAGCACATCTTCCTTCATTTAGAGCATTCTGAATTTCTAACATGCAGTCAAATACAGCGGACGTAGTGGAATGATTTTTTCGGAAACCATGCTGATATTTACTAAAAATGCTGTATTTTTCAAAAAAAATTATATATTTTACTACAAATTATTTTCTCAAAAATTTTTGAAATTACAGACAGTAATGCAATGGGGCGATAATTGGATACAGCAGTTTTATCGCCTTTTTTAAAAATAGCCATCCTTATACGATTGATTTATAAGAAAAGTTAAGGGCTTTACAAACTCATCTACGCAATATATGAGTAGAGTAGCTGGGATTTCGTCATATCCGCAAGAATTGTTTCTTTTTAGTCCCATTATCGCTTTTTTTATATCAGCTTCTGTAACACTACTAAGATATAGTGAATTTGGCAAGGATACTCGGGATGGCTGCTTATTTAGAGAGGAGCAGTTTTTTGAACTTATAGTTATATAATAATTATTGAATAAGTTTGCAACTTTACTTGGAGATGTCATATTTAAAACGTCATTACGTAAACAAATGTTTTCATATTTTACACTTTTAACTTTTTTAGTTTTTTCATTTATCATAGCCCACATAGTTTTATATTTATTACGTGACGTTTGCACTCTTTTTATGTAAGATTTTCTTTTTTCTGTGACTATTATTCTTTTTAGTATTTTGCTGTAGATTTTTGTATAAGATTTTAAGGCTTCATTATTATAGTAGTTAGTAAGATAACGTAAAACACGTTTGTTGTAGCAACATTTTTAATGCCTTTTGTTGCCCATCTTGTCTTTTCTTTATTTTGTAATTTATACAATTTTCGTGGAATATGTTCATCTAAAATAGACTTGATTTGGTTCTGAAATTTATTATAGTTTGTATTTATATCATATTCAATATCTGAATAATAAATAAAAAATTATTTAGAAGACATTCAAAGTACGCTAACAAGCATAAGGCTAAGGTGGTGGAATTTTTCTTGTTCAATAAGCCTCTCAGAAATTAAAGGCCTGTGCCAGGAGTGGGGCGTATATAGGCTGTAACTTTACTACTTTACTTCCACTGTTATATATCTTGATAGTTCAATTTATGATTTGCTTTATAGTGTATTGCTGTAAGAATTTCTACTACCCCATATCATGTGCCGTAAGTGGAGACTGATGAAAACTGAATCAGGAGATGGGAAGCAGCATATACCTGGCAACGACTAAAAATAATAAAATACCGCGGTGGTCATCTTGCCAACCAAGCGTAGCAACTATGGCGAAATCCAATGAAGCTATCTACAGGGGAGGTCTATGTCCAGCAGTGAACTCTTCATAGGCTCTAAAGAATTAATGCGTAAATGAGTATAATTTGTAGATGCAGTTGCATTTTTTCTACAAATAATTCTGATGAAGGGGTTATTAAAATGCAAAATTAAATCAAAAAACTAAAATCAAAAGTACTGTTAAAAATATAAGAAATGATTCTAAAATTTTATATCAATATAAAAATATTCAGTATTTACGTTTTAAATTTCAATATTTCCTTTGAAATTGACATAATATCTCCGAAAAATAACTATTACTATTATGGCATTAAAAAATATGATAAGTAATATTGGCCTATTCTTTTCATGATTTTTTTCTTGGTGGATGATCTGGCGATTCTTATTTCAACAAGGAATACTAAAACAGAGATGGCATTACATACCTAAAGATTATTTTTTATTTTTATTTTATTAAAATTGGTTTACCAACAACTTATGCACTAACATCTTCCCATATAAATCAAGCGATGTAGTAAAAAAAACTAAGTACACAGTCAATTACAGGTAAACACCACATGCATAACTTTTATCGCGACAATTAAAAGACGAATTTATACTTATTGAATAGAAACACTGTAGTATTGCTATTATAAAATGCACTAAAACAAACTGACCAAAAGCTTAGATTGTTATAATATAATATTTTAAGTAAATGCAGCTCGTAAAGCTATTTGGTAGTAGACATATTTTTTATTACTTTAATTAAGAAAGTCTCCAGCTATGCCAAATTTTTGTTTGAAATATATTTTTTCTTTATAGCATAATTAGTAGCGACGGAAGCGACCATTGTAAAATTATTACTTTGAAACGACGCCAAAACAAACCAGGCGAGGCGTGGTCGCTTCAGAAATCTAATTTAAACGGTGGATTACTAGTCCCCATTATTTTAGCTACTACATAAAACGGACTTTCTAAGTCATTACTATATATACTGTGTAACTTTTACATTTCAATCTACGTTATATGTTGTGTAAAAAGACACTGTGCCACGCCTACTTCATTCTACGTCTGAATTACCCAAAGGTCTGGTAGAGAATAACTTACACATTTATTCCGCCGATATATAAAGTGTGTGCATAAAGTTTTAAATGTGTAAAGAGTGTAATAAAATCGTTTTTCAGTAACAAATGCTGGCGTTTACGCTAAAAATCACTTTTGCTATTTCTTTTAACAAATATTATATTTAGTGAGGAAAAATAGCGCTTGTCTAATTATCAGCTCAATGAGCCGGCCATATAGCTCCAAGAACCGATAACCGATGGGCAAGAAAGTTTCTTTAGAGCCACATACATCCATCAAATTTCTGCATCTCTTACCAGATACGTCACTCCATCTAGTAGGGGGCCTCCTTATACTTTGCTTATCGATACGAAGCTGCCACTAGAGAACCGTTTTTCCCAATTGGTTGTCTGTTCCTCAATCACATATTGATTTTATTAATTTATTCAATTGCATCGTCCACCATCGCATCTTAACATAGTATATTTAAAAAAGTATATTTAGATGCGATGGCAACCTAGTGGTTAGGTTAAATCCTGTGTTTTCCTCGAAGTCCTGAGATGGAAACCAGTTGAAGCTAACATTTATTTTAAAAAAATTCGGCCCAGCTTGTTTGTTGTGATGTTCCACTGCATCATCGTGACTGAGGAATTAAATATATCGAAGATATATGAAGTACAACACCACTCAGTAAAGCAGTTCGAGGGACTGACTGCTCCATTATCCTCGGGTGATGATCGGGTGGTCCAGTGGAGAGGAAGCCTGTGTCCAGCTGTTGTACGTATATAGGCCGTAGCTTAATTTTTTACCTTTTTATTGCCCGAGTTACCGTCATGTGGAGGCGGCATTTGACAATCACTCTCCACATTTTTCCAGTGGGTGTCGTGAGTGGATATGGGTAATGATAGAAAGATCTCATAACTTCCGACAGATGGCGGTACTTCGCCATCTTATTTACGTTACATTTAAAATACTCAGTTCAGCGAAAGGGATCATCATCAGTGGTTTGACATTTCTGCAAAGCGTGGTTATTATGGAAATTTCTCCTAAAAAGTGGAAGAGCCTAAGTCCAGTACTGGACTTTAATGGAAGAGTAAAGAAGAAGAGTTAATTATATTTTTGTATCGTAATAACTATAGATTATTTTCAAATTAATGATCTAATGATGAGACACGCTTCTCAAAATTAAAGTGATTTTGAATAATTATGGTAATCTAAATAAATCAATGTAATTAATGGTGTTTATAATTTAGATAAATAAGAGAAGTTATTTAGTAGTGTAGTGGCGGCGTAAGAAAATCCACTACTCCATGTCGCCTCGTGGGTGTCGTAAAAGGCGACAGAGGAATTAAAACAGAAGAGAACAGCAGTGTCTACCTGATAATAACTCAAAATAATAAAACACTGCGGTAGGTAACACGCCTGCTCAGCGTGGTAACTATAGCAAATGTATCTTATGAGGCAACTTATGAGGGAGGCCTATGTTCAGCGGTGGAATTTTGATAGTCTGTAATGAATGTACAAAAATATACAGAACGGTTACGCTCACAATCTCATCAACGCAGTGTGATTATATTTTAAGCCAGAATTGTTATTTAATTATTTTGCATTTTTTTATCGTTAATTTTTTCTCTACTTTTATTCTTATAAGATATTTCACTCTGCGAATAGTTTCATTAATTTTGTTAATTAAATCGTTAAAGTAAATCAAAATAAAAGTAAGTTAAATTTAAATTAGCTGTTAATTATTTTAAGGTTATTGTACCATTAGCATGTCTATACCATTAGCCGACGAGCAAGTATGCGTAGTTATATGGATGTAAGAGATGGGAGAGAGGTGTCAGGATCGTGTCAAATGAAAGTTCATTGTCTCTGCCTACCCTTTGGATGACAGACGTCAGTGCTTATGTTGTTATATATGTATGGTATAGGAACGCATACGGGACTGACTTAAACCTTTTTAGATTTACTGAATAGTTCTTATTTAAAAACTTTTTTGTTTATACTCCTCAATAAGTTTTGTGCTGAAAACTATTATCTCGCAAAAGAGTTATAAGATTGGCTCTAACTTTGTTGCATTGGTAACTTCCTACGTAAGCTTCTCTTTTCAATTTTAAAATGTTATATTGCGCGAAGGGTAAATTATAAGCATTAAATGCATCGTATATGATTAAGTCTTCGCAATAAAATAATATAAAACTTTAATAAACTCACACAACACGCGTAGATTAAAGGCTGTGATGATCATAGTGAAAATGCTAGGTCATAGTCATAAAATCATTGTACTGTCATAGGTTTTATTACTATATATAAATAATATATATTCAGAAAATTTTGAGCTCTGGAAGTGGGTAAAAACTAAATTATAAAATTCGATTACATTCACTCTTATATAAATAAAGGTCGTTATACAGGATATCATTAATGGTGGAGAATCTGGTATGTGCGTGTTTTGGCGAGGGGAGGTGACCTCGGTTTCATAAAAAAATTCTATCTCGAATGGTTCGCGCTCTACGCCATGTTTTATAAAATACAGAAAATTCGTACTTCTGCTCACATTTGTAGATATCATGTCCGTAGTTTAATGCCTAGATCGGATTTTTTTTCTTTTAATGATGATTCTAAATTACTCTTAAAAGTTTTCAACTTCTATGGGCGGTGATTTGCAGAGTTTTTTTTAACATTGCATGTATTTATTAGGTAAGTACATCTGTCCCCCTTGAACACATTACTTAACTATCTGCTCGCCTTGTTTGGACGAATTTTAAATTACAGAAAAGCAACGAGATTATGTCATGTACCTTCGATACGGCAACAAGCTATCGAACAAAATGGCAAATATATATGTTATAATCAAATTAAATAAAACTTTGAAAAAAAAATGTGTATACGAAGAAACCTTTTCCCCGACCTATTAAGTTCGCCGAAAAAATTTGTTTGCTGCTAATCAATATATAAGTATTTTAATTCATGTGAGCGGTTTTAGGCCTCCCAACAAATTCTGATACAGGGTCCGTCTAAAGCATCCTACGCTACTGGCTATGGTTATAATGGATATGTTGGATTACTATTTTAAAATACAACAACTTCTATCGGATGAAATTACATACCGAAAGCTCAAAACAGAGCCTACAACTAATACGCTTAAAACAACTTGCGATCTAATTAATAAATACTCCTAGAAATTGAAACGACGTTAATTCGATAATACCTAAGTGTGCCAAACCACCGAATTTGTATGGGTTGCCAAAAATACACAAACCGAACGTTCCATTACGTCCAATAGTGAGTCAGATTAAGTTACTAAATTGGCTCAAGACAGCTAAAATATTATCATCACTCAGAGAACACACAAGAGCACACACTAGGGATTCATACCATTTTGTCAGTGAGATAAAAGACCTACGTCTTACTGACAATGAAACCATGGTCAGTTTTGATGATAAGCCTCTATTTACATGCCTACCTGTTGAAGACTGCATCTCAATTATAACTAGGAAACTAGAGGAAAATAACATGCCTTTATAATATGCGGTACTACTCAGACATTGTCTTACATCTGGCTCTTTATTGTGTAAGGAAGAGTTTTACAAGGAAGTAGATGGTGTTGCGATTGGCTCATATGTATCTCCCATTGTAGCCGATGTATTCGTGGAAGACTTTGAGGAAAAATCCCTCTTCACTCTACCTGTTAAGCTAAGGTTCTACAAGCGGTACTTAGACGATACTTTCACAATTTTACCATCAGACAAATTAATTGCATTTTTAGAACATCTCAATTCCACAAACTCTAAAATTTATTGTCAAGTTAGAGGCAAATAATTCCTTAGCTTTCCTAGATGTGTTAGTTATTCGAAATCCTAACAATACCATAGGTAACAGTGTGTATAGAAAAAAGACCCGTACAAACCGATATTTAAACGCTGAATCTCACCACCATCCTTCACAGTTAGGTACCGTGGGCAAATCTTTGTTATAGCGAGCACGAGGCATTTGTGACAGCAAACACCTGGCCGCCGAGCATCAGTATGACAGACAAGCTTCGGGTGCCGCATCTTCGTCACAGTGACCGACTGAAACCGGACACATTGCAGCGTGGGGCTGCTGTATTACCGTATGTCAGCGGATTCACAGACAAGGTTGGTGACATCTTGAAGCGAGCTTCTATTGGAACATTCTACAAGCAGCCGAAGTAGATTAGTCAGTTCTTACCATCTGTCAAGTGTCATATTCCTCCACAAAATGCATGAAAGTACAAGCTTGATTATGAATGTTGTCTCTCATACATAGGGCAAACAAAAAGATCAATTAGAGCCCGCGTAAAGGAACATATAGCTGACGTGAAGCATCAACATTCCGGTAGATCTGCAGTTTGTAATTATATCCTAGGCGGCCCCAACCATTTCTGATTTGACCATTACGGATTTGATAGACCACAAATTCTCGCGAAAGGACTTCGATTCCTAGCAAGGATGATACGTGGGGCTATTGAAATTAAAAAACATACTAATTTCAATAGAGAAGGAGGCTGGGTACTACCACCTGTTTGGGACCCCGTAATTAATAAAATTCTCAACCCAACTACATCCCTGCAAGACTTTAAGACACAGTAAGTCCATTCTGCGTAGATCGAACCATAAATAATAATTAAAAAAACTGGAGGTACTCCGGGTTAACATTGACATCGGGACGTCAGTCCCTCAGTCCCTCGTGACTATAGGTGCTGAAAAGCACCCGAAACATCGGGAATTAAAAATAATTTAAAATTAAATCGGAAAAAAAACTCGTAAAAGTAGTTTCAATCAATGTGTAGTGTTCGCCTAAATATAAGAAATCGACACTCATTTAACATGAGTTGTTATGACCGTAATGAGAATACTAGCGTATAGTGATGAAATTATAGTATTGTCTTCAGTTTTAATACGTTTTCAAAATTTAAAGTAATTCAGACGTCTGGAAGTAAATAGAAAATGAATAACCAAATTCGATAACATTTATAAAAACTTACAAATACACAGGTTAAAACTTTACAAAGCGTGTTAGAATACGAAACATTTGCAACATACTTTGCCGTAGAGTGAAATAAATTTACAGTAAATTTTACGCCAATGATTTTTTTCCGTGGGTGCCTTAGAAGAAGACTATGTGAAATGCTAGAGAAAGTTTACATTTTTATGTTTACGATAGATGGCGGTGTAATCATTCCGTTTTCAATTTTCATCATACGTAAAATAATGAAACCAACGACGAGCAGCAGCGTTAAAGATGCGTCTAGTACAGTGAAAATCCATCCACCTGACAAGCACAATAATTATGGCAGTTCCTCATTTCAGTGATGATTATGAAGAATAAATCTTGATAGTAACAATCTAGTACTGTAATGTCACGACATTGGAGAATCATCGGCTTCTTCTATAGGTTGCGTAAATATCAAATAATGGGAACCCCTAGAATAATTTTAGATTTGTAATCTTTTGACAGTATAAAGTCTCATCTAAAGAACGTAACTTTATAGTTTTAGCATAGTTTCGCAACTGTACAAGTAGTAGAGCTATGCTGCAGCTACATTATGTCCGTAGCACGAATGCTTGACCGGTAAAGTAAAGTATACGTCCCACTGATGGGCATAGGCCTCCTCCTATTTGTAAGAGGATTTTCGCAGCACGAGAATGTCCGTCGTGCTGCCTCAATGTGCGTTGACAAAATTCAAATGTTTTCAAAAAAATCTTTATTTCTAAGATTTGCTGATTTCCTTACGATGTTTTCCTACGGCATCTCGCATATGGTAAATCAGTATTTAAAATTACATTAAGCAATGTCATTGGCATTAACAAACAATGTTAGCACCATCTAATTACTGCTAAATAAACTAATAATAAGTAACTGAACAAACTAAACACAATTCTATTAAATTCTTATTGTTGCAGTATTTTACGTGAGCGTGGTCCTGCCCCGGTCGAGCTCATCCATTCGTGCCACAACTATAATATAAATAAAAAATTGGATTCCTCCCATTGATTGCCAAATAAGTTGGATATGTATGCAGTCGCCGTGCTTGACAGGCGGGTCATAAACTGCATCTTCCTTCTATTTTGAGCTGTAATCGGGGAGAGCATCTTCTGTATATTTCTACTCCCGTTCGTGAATAAAGTTCTTCTCACACTTGTAACGTAAATAGAAGTATATTTATGAAATTTCAAATTCTACTCGAATGTAAAAAAAATACTGGCATATATTTTATGGGGCCAAACAATATTCGATGAGGCTGAGGATTATTAAAGATCAGGAAATTCGGAATTATTTTGTCAAAACTTTAATTATGAATTATATGTAAATACATTTCCTTCATAAAGGCACAGTGATTGATATTCCCGATAAAAAAGGTGTTGCTAGATGTATGATATTAATTTGATTCTGATAAAATTTTTGTTTTAAATAAGCTATGTGTTTCTATAGCATGTTCTGTCGCCAATTTTCTATTATTTCCTACGTCCAATATAGAAGCAGATACCAAGTTGTTTCTAAAAGTAACTCAGTTTTACTAATTTTAGTACGAAATAGTATTGTTGACGTTTCTAAATTCAAGCCCACTCGAGCAATGCTGTGGGTGAAAGGCTAGCTTAAAATATAATGTTCGTTTTCAAAGTTTCACAGGAATACTCGTATGGCTATAAGGAGGAAAGAAGGAGAAGAAGGACTCATAATTTTGATGTGTAAAATGATCTAAAATTAAAAGGATCCTTATAATTTTATCTGTCCGTTCGTCGTAACGTGTCTTGGCATAACTACTTCTAAGAGTATTTAAAAAACTTGGTGTTATTAACTTCTTTCTTTTTAGTTTATCCATAAGAAAATATTGAAATCATAATTTAAAAAATTTGAATTTTTTCGAGCGTTCGCTTTCGTTATCTCAACAGATATATCTTTATATCTCTCCCTCTATTCTTCATTCAAATGCAAGCATAAATAAATAATAATAATATATTGCTTACAATTTTGTAAGTAATGACGCTGTTAACAAGAATAATCTCGACAAATCGTTTGGTTAATGTCGGAACAAGACGATAATTCTCTGTAGTTACTCAAACTAACCGTAAACTGATTTATGCTGGCGTAAACTTTGAGCAACAGTAGATCTATGTAGAAGCCATCATATACATATAGGGGTAAATGTACTATTGGAATTATGAAAGACATATAAATACGTAAAAACCAAAGATAACCATACTAAATATGATGCTTTACTTTCCGAAAACAAATGTTATTCATACTATAAATTAAAACGTATTATTTAGGGCTGATTTTTCAATTACCAGCGCAAACGTAAATCTTTGGATAAAAGATTTAATAGCAGCTTAATGCTGCTGTGTTTTATGGTGAGTGTAGAGAACCGGAAACAAATCGAGGCATTCCATCTTAGTCTTAGTCCTCAGGGGTGACAACGCATCTGCATTTTGATTCTTAATCGAATGTAGATGTCTATGAGCCACAGCATCCACTTACCATCAGGTGGACTGTGTGCTCGTTTGTCACCCTTATTCTATATATAAAAAAAGTTATCCATAAATTAAATTATAGCCTGACTGAATATAAGAATAATAATGTCCTCACGACTGAATCAGTCACGGCGGCCAGTAACCATAGATATAATAATGAAGTAACCAGTAACAAAGGAGACTAGTCATATGTGCAGGACAGGATTATAGTGCCCGAGTGTAATCGCAAGCAGAAGTGCACTTCTATTTCCTTACTCTCAATGGGTCGGTAATTCGACATGACTGGAGAGATATCAGGCGTAAGACTAACGGCTTTACGTTTTTTCCAAGGCACTCTGCACACGGCACCTGATTGCGGGCTGCTTTGGATTATTCCTTGACAGAAAAACACACTGACTGTTTTTATACCAATACACCAACAAAAAAAAAACAAAAGGGTTTATGGGGTTGGTGATTGTGTAGCCGATGGACTAGCCACCTATCACTTCTGTTACAATTTTCTGTTTATAGTTACTCTAAATGTAAAAAAATTGTGGTAAGTAACTTCTGTGGCTAAACATGGTCCAAGTGGCTTGTTGCTCTTAGGACTCTGCCTACTTTCTCGGAGATTAAACAGGCATGGCGTTTATGACTTAATCAAATCAATTTATTTAAAACAATATACATTGTGTAGAATGATAAAAAATTATAACCAATCAATACATAAAAAAACAAAAAAAAAAAAAAAATATACATATATATATATATATATATATATATATTTAACAATGGTTATGTATTAAAAATACAAACAATAATTGGATTAGTGTCATCAGCAAACAGGACAAGTTTAGTTGTCTTAATGAAATTACTGAGAAATTGATGAAATTATTTAAAAAAAATAATAAAATAGATAGGATCCCAAAACAGAGCCCCAACTTGAAACTTTGCAAGTCTCGACTTTGTTACAATATCAGTTATACTGTTATTTACACTTTTCATCTCTGCAAATATATCACTATTTTGCAAGTATGACTGAAAAAGTTGGAGATATCGTCCACGAATTTCGTAAAAGCTTAGTTTTTCCAGGTGTAGTGAAAAATTTATGCTGTCAAAAGCAAGGCTTAAATCAATGAAAAGAGCAGCTACTTTTAGTTTTTTATTAATTATATATGTATATATATAGAGTATAAGTATAATATATTACATATATTATACTTATACTATATATAATATGTAAAATATATATAATAAATATATTATAAATTTTTGGGTATAAATAACCGTGCACAATTTTTTAACTTCATATGGAAAAGTTGCTCCTAAAGTCGTGTCATTTGGAGCCCGGCTTTTACTCTGATGAACATATCTCAATGCTATTTCCAAATCTACGGGGACATTATTAACACTAGGATCAAACTGTTCTTTAGGCGAACTCTACACGCGTGATATTTATCACGATCTGGGACGCGATCTGGAATGACGTATCGCGATCCATATCGACACACCCTACACGTTCATTACGGATCACATCAGTATTGCGCACAAAACTGTTAAGTGCACACATATCTAAAATGGACCGAAATGTAGAAAAAGCTTTTTTTACAGGATATGGTGACAAACAAGCCTTGCAAAGCCGAGTTATAATAAATGTGACAAATGAGCTACTTACTTTCAGTTGATAGTAAGTAGATGCTGTGATCCATAGACATCTAAATCTATCGTCGATTACTAATCAGAATGCAGATGCGTTGTCACTCGCGTTGTCACTCACACACTAAGATAGAATGCCTCGTTTCCAGTAAAAAGGGTCTCTGGTTCTCTACACTCAACATACGAAACACATTAAGCAGCATTAAGCTACAATTTAACGCTGGTTGTTACCAGTGTGAGAGCGTGGTCCTTCCCCGGTCGAGCCGACCCATTCGTGCTACAACTATACTACTAATATAACTGCAGCATGGCTCTACCACATATAAACGCTTGCTTAAAGCTTGTGTGGCTATCATTATGGCAACAATATTAAAAAGGAGAGTGTTGATTTTAACGATTTTTTTTCTAACATCTTCCATTGAAGCGTCATTTTTTATTTTTTTATAAATTAGTAGTAACTTCTGAAGTGCCTTCATGCGCTTACAATTGTTTTTAGGACCATCATACGATGTGTCGCATTATTTGGGCGTTTTTTTCAAACATAATATAAAAGCCTGTAAATATTTTTGATGGATTGTAGATGGTCCCGTCGAAACAGGATTCTCGTTTTCGTTTGCGATTTCGCTCACATCATTACAAAAGTCGTCCTCTTCCATCGCTTCTCCAGAACAGACTGACGCGATTCGTATCGCAGAAACACTACACGCGCGATATTTATCACGATCCTTGGATCGCGATATGGATTTTTGGAAATCTAGAAATTCTGTGATCCGTATCGCGATCCATCAATACTTGATACTACACATTCAATAAATATCACGATCCTCGATCGCGATCCAAGGATCGTGATAAATATCACGCGTGTAGCATTCGCCATAAAATACCTATGATTTTAGTAGGAATGTCAACGATCTTATTATTTACTTGGAGAATTATCTGACTTTGCAATTTACCTGATTGATTTCTGTATCCATAACTAGCTGTCATATACTTTTAGACAAATTTTTGGACCTAGCTATTTCAAATTGCACTGCCATTTTTTGCCTGCTTATAACTTTTCTATAGAGAGTAATATAATATTTATTTTTATACCTAATTACCGATTCATCATTACGAATTCCTTTAACAGAACACAAAATGTGCCGCATGGCTTGAGACTGTAATGCCTTTATAGATCCAGCGCAATTCCAATTTTCTACATTTTTTTACTAGCTTCTGTTTTTTTATTAAAATACTCAAGGAATAGGGAATTGAATATTTTTATAAAATCATTTATTCCCACCGAGTTCCAAACGTATTTGATTAAGTTTTGCCTGTAATTTTCTTTGTATTTATTCGTATATACTCTTATAGTACTACGAACAGTACGTATTATTGAGTTATTTATATGTTTTGAGAAATTTTAACATTACATAACAGACCGACATGTCCATCTGACAATCCATTACGATCAATGGTGGAGTTTATCAAATTTTCGAAGGGTCATCATCATCATCATCATTACAGCCCTTCACAAGTCCACTGCTGAACATAGGCCTCCCCCAAGTAATGCCACAAAGCACGGTCCTGAGCCACCTGCATCCATCGACTTCCTGCATGTCTTACCAGGTCGTCACTCCATCTAGTGGGGGGTCGCCCTACACTACGCCTACCGGTACGAGGCTGCCACTCGAGAACCTTTCTTCCCCATCGGTTATGGGTTCTTCGAGCTATATGGCCGGCCCATTGCCACTTCAGCTTACTAATCCGTTGGGCTATGTCTGTCACTCTGGTTTTACTGCGGATATCCTCATTTCTGAGTCTATCACGCAGAGAAACTCCGAGCATAGCCCTCTCCATAGCTCGCTGAGCGACCTTGAGCGTCCTCATACGGCCAGCAGTGAAGGACCACGTCTCTGATCCGTAAGTCATCACTGGCAACACGCACTGGTTGTACACTTTAGTTTTCAGAGATTGAGGTATACCTGACGAGAAGATGTGTCGTAATTTTCCGAACGCTGCTCAGCCGAGTTGAAACCGTCGATTGACAGCTTGGCCAAAGTTGGACTTACCTAGTCGGACTGTTTGTCCCAGGTAAACGTAGTCGTCAACAACTTCGAGCATAGTGCTCCCCACAACTACCGGCATAGGTGTGACATGGACATTGAACATAATCTTTGTTTTGTCCATGTTCATCTTAAGATCTCTCCGTTGGGTTAGCACTATGCTCATTGACCTCAATGGTGTCTACCATTGAGGTCAATGAGCATAGTGATAAGGTCCTCCAGCGATTCTGCCATAAGGACTGTATCGTCGGCAAATCGAAGGTGAGTGATGTACTCGCCATTGATGTTAATACCGTATCCTTTCCAGTCCAGTAGCTTGAAAACGTCTTCCAACCGCTGCGTTGAAGAGTTTCGGGGATATAACGTCACCCTGTCTTACACCTCTCTGCAGTTGGATAGGTTTCGAACTCTGGTTCTGTACTCGGATAGCCATCGTAGCCCTACTGTACAAACACTTTAGCACCTCGATATACCGACAGTCAACTTGGCACCGCTGAAGGGACTGTAGCACTCACTCACTTTCTCATAGTCCACATACGCCAGGCAAAGTGGCAGATTGTACTCTTCGGTCTTCTGTATAATCTGCCGCAGGGTATGTATGCGGTCTATGGTACTGAAGCCTTTTCGGAAACCGGCTTGTTTGGAAGGCTGGAAGTCGTCGAGTCTGCGTGCGAGACGATTCGTAATGACTCTCGAAAACAGCACGTAGACAAGACTCAGAAGGGAAATCGGTCTGTAGTTCTTCAAGAGAGCGTTGTCGCCTTTCTTAAAGAACAAGACCACCGCACTTCTGCTCCACGCCTCCGGAGTATTACCACCATGGAGGACGGAGTTAAAAAGCTTCTGAAGGACTTCAACTACACCGGTTCCATCCGCTTTCAGAAGCTCCGCTGTAATTCCATCCTCGCCTGGGGCCCTGCCGTTTTTAAGGTGCTGGAGAGCCATTATAATCTCGCTCAGACTGACGTCCGGGATATCATCGGAATAGTGTCGGGTAAGACTTGCTCTTGTATCGTTACTCACACTTGCGTGTGGCTCCAACGATGATGTGTACAGCTGCCCATAGAACCTCTCAATCTCAATCAAAATCTTAAGTGTCCGGAAACGATGCTGCCACACTCAGTCTTCAGCTTTGACAGTTGGCTCTTTCTGGCAGACAGATCTCTGGCAAAGACTTTGGAGCCCTGGTTCCGCTCGATCGCTTCTTTAATACGAGCAGTATTAAAGTTGCGTAAGTCTTGCCGCATGCATTTGGAGATCTGTCTGTTCAGTTGCCTCTATGCTGTAAAATCTGTTGACGATTGCAGCCTCATCTCAATGAGATTAATCATGGAAAAATTAGTGTGATCGGAGAGTTTTTGTGTTCTTCTGCGGCGAGTCTTGCAGAACTTAGCTCCGACCGCATGGACAGTTTTCACGAGCTTGTCATTCATATCGTCCACTGCATTGCAATCTTCTAGGCACTGAAAGCGGTTACGTAACTCGAACTGAAAAGTCTCGGGATTCTGGATTAGAGCACGAGGGGGATGGAGCGTTGACTTCATTAGACGAGACCTCTCCAACTACACAACTCCAACCTAAAGTTATTAGGTTCAGTGTGCCTCTAAACATTCGGTGATCGCTGCCGGTTTTCACCCTTGCGATCACTGAGACATTACTGAACAGTTGGCGTCTGGTCGTCGTAATGAAGTCAATCTCATTTTTTGTCGAACCGTCGGGGCTCGACCAGGTCCACTTCCTGTGGGGCCGCTTCTGGAAGAAAGAGTTCATCATAAAGAGTCCCTCTTTCTCCATAAAGTCAACCAGCTGCTGGCCCCTACGGTTCCGTTGCCTTTCCCTAACTTCAAATTTCCCTAACTTCAGCTCACCGCCTTCTCTTGTGCCTAGTTTTGCGTTGAAGTCTCCCATCAACACCGTGTAGTGGGTTTTGGAGGAATGCATGGCTCAAGAAATATCCTCATACATTTCCTCCACCTCCTCATCGGGATGTGCCGAGGTTGGTGCGTAGACCTGTATGACCTTCAGCGAATATCGTTTGGTGATTCTGAGTATCAGGTACGCGACCCTCGTCGACACACTCCCAATCTTTACAACGTTGTTGACGAGAGACTTGTGGACGATAAATCCGACACCTCCTTGGGACAGATGGTCGCCCTCCCGGTGATAGAATAAGTTGCCGGACTCGAGGATTACCGTGTCCTCCCCCTCTCTTCGGACCTCAGATAATCCAATAATATGCCAGCGCAACTTGTCTACCTCTTCTTCCAGCTCAAGTATCTTATCGTCAGTCCTCAGGGTGCGTGCGTTATACGTTGCCAGGTCGAGTCGTCGTAGGTGGCAACCGAACCTCCATCGGAGATTCTTAGCACCCCCTGCCCAGGCATTACCATGGTCGCCACCGTAGCCAGGAATAGCGGGGCCGCCGGGGACTGGGGGCCGTTTATTTGTGTCGTTGCTCATGGGGGGATATTTGCCATAGTTGCCACGCTTGGCGAGCGGGTTGGCAACCGCAGTTTTTTATTATTTTATTGTTGTTTTTCGAAGGGTAGATTAGTAAAAATATTATCAATACTAGAGCTAGAGTTATTTCTATTGAAAGTAGCGTCAAAATTATTTGGTCTAAAGTTAAAGCAAGTGAAAATTTATCAATCCTTTTTTATCTGTCATGAAATCTACATTTTAATCACCAAAAATATTTTTTTTGTTTGTTATAAATACTCTAATAGTGTTTACAGTCTATGGAGAAAATCATCAAAGTTTTTATCATTTGGATTTCGATAGCAACAACAAATACAAATATCTGTTTCTGAGTCTTTAACAAACACACTTCAATTTTATTCAAGGTTTTTATTATTGGAAGCTGAACAATATTTCTATTTATACTACAAAGAATCGATATTCCACCTTTCTTTTTATTAACTCTTCTACTATGTGCTACCAGAATATATTTAGTCAAATCAAATAAACATATCTGGTTTTTGTTTAGAAAATGTTCACTAACATATATAATGGAGGTCATAAGTATAGAAATCTATATATAGTTCTAGTTCAAGTTTTTATTATTTATACCACATAGATTTTGATACAAGATGTTAAGTTTTTATAGTTTGTTTAGTTTTTATTCGTTTTATTATGTAAAAAATATATATTATAAAATTTAAGTTGAATTGTTATTAAATTCGACTCTACGAATCGAAAAATATACTTAGCAATCGCGCTGTCGAAATTTCAGCTGTTAAATCATATGTATTTCGAAGTTCTTGTTAAGTCGAAAACTCGTTAACTCGATTTTTTTTACATTTCCCTTGACATTCGAGTTATAGAGATTCCATTGTATTATTTGAATTGTTCTTAAGTTGGCTGTATAAAATAATTTAAGTTTAATTCATTGTAATAGTTGTATATAAAAAGAAGAAATGATTATGTCTGTTATCAAACAGATTCAGTACATCTGCGCTTAAACTTAGTTCATCCGGCCATAAAACGCACATCCTAACATCCAGCGCTTATGTAAATTATCTAGTTGCAATTATGCCGCGACTTGCTGTGCTATATCGTAGTTTTGAAAATATTGACTTAAACGTTTGTCCCTGAAGCTTAACGAATTTTGGAATACAACTTTGACGTTGAACTATCGTCAAGTAGAGTTTGCTCTGTTAGATGTTACGTAATACTTATTTTATTGTATTTATTTTGTATTAGAATACGTAAATAGACGGTGCCACAAACGTTCCTAACGAGTTTTATCCCTTGACTCGTTTTGCATCTAGTTATGTACTTTTCCCTTACATGAACTGTAACAACTCAACTGGTACAAGAAATAATAATGCCTGCAGGCAACCAAATTACTGAAGTAAGCAACCAAAAAACTATTACGCAGGGTTTCAACGTTATCTATTCTTCGTAAAACACTATGTAAGAAAGGGGCTGGTAGGTTGTGCCGTCACGAGAGTATTCGAAGATTTATTATCTTTATAAATGTTGTCTAGGTTTGTGAGCCATGTAAAATATTTAGAGAATTAGAGATTTAGTCCCTGAGGAAAAGCTATGGTGTACGGACTACGTCACGTGCTACGTGCGTAATCATTTTGACGGCCTATAGTTTAAGGCAGGGATGGAATCAGAGTAAATGGTGGAAACATGTGTCTCTGAGTGATAATTATATTTTTATGTCATTTACTATAGCGTCTCTCAGAAAATCAAAACAAATGAGAAATCCAGCGCTTAGCACCATATCGCTAACAGCGGTTCCAAGTGAAACTTTTTTGAAAACTGTATGAATGTACTTTGTATTGCTGGACGCATGCTAGTTATAATGTTTATTTATATTCTTATATTAAAATTTATGCTTTTTCACTAGCTTTTATTTCAAGAAGTCAAACCTATTAAATTATTATTACCATAATAAAAAATTACTTAAATTATCATAAAGTCCTCTTTGAGAGAGTGAGAGTTTTCTCGTCTTTGAGCGAGAAATGATCCAGCCCTATTAATACATAATTATTATTATATAGTTCACGTAAAATTTTAAGCGTGTTTATAAATATCTATCATAATATTTTTCTTAAATAACCATGGCAACGAAGGCTTAAGCCTACTAACGTCCCTTGTGACATTTCACAAATGTGAGGCATCTCGGTTGTAGGAAATTCAAAGAATAGGTTTTTAAAGATTTTTGCTGTCGCTGTTCTCGAACGACCGAGTTAGGTAACCGTGAGAGATAACTGCTGTTCGCACTGATTACTATGACTATGAAAAATGGATAAAACATCCTACCGTGTTCTCGTGTTTCCTCCTCACAAAATGAACCGATTATATTTTTTACGATATAGGAAATATGCTGACTATGTCTGTATGTCTTTTTTTATTTTTTTATGTATGTATGTGCGAGTATGTAGCAACGTGTCGTTTGCGACGTTGGACCGACAACGCAATTTATGAAGCGCTCTAGTGCTGCAAATATTTCCTTTACAGCGCATTTGAGCTATAAGTGTTTAATCTATCACCGCTTAGATGAAGTCCATATGAGTTCGGTACCAGTAAAGCTGCTTGCCGTTCGGTTTTCAGATGTGCGGCAATCAACGAGTCAAAAGCGCTGCGGTGCGAGGTTCGTGTGGCATCTGATATAAAAGTGATATTAATATGAAACGTAACGTGGTAGAGCCACCAACCACGCAAATACAGTCCACCTATAGTTAATCCCGCATACAAAATTTTGGGGCCAATATTACTGGAATCGAACCCGGGACCTTACCCGTCACTCGGCTCGGATTTAGTATTAGCAACCTTACCAACAAACTACTGTTTACGTATATAAATAACGTTAACTTTAGTTTTCTTGCAGCAAAATTTTCCCTAACATTTTATTAATATAAATAATTGCATTTCATTTAACTTTCAGTAATCTATGAAAAATTATAGTGTGGTCCATAGAAATCTAGATTTATCCTCGATTAGGAATCGAAATGCACATGTGTTGTTACGCCAAAGGAATAAGGTGGAGTGCAGTTTAAATGGTCTTCGGTTCTCTACATTCACAATGTAAAACACACTAGAATAAATAATAATAATACGCTGCTGTTTTACGCTGATATTATGTGACAGCGTGGTCTTTTGCCGGTCGGACTGCCTCATTAGTGGTACAACCATAATATTATAGTCACATTATGGCTCTAACATTTTATTGTATATCTTAAAGTTAGATTGTATAAGAAACAATTAATAAAAAAATTATTACTTTGCCACCTTCCGCTAACTAAATACAATGATGTGTCTTACCTGGATTGAAGAGCACCTCCCGCCCTCCCTCAATTGCATGCACTAACTCCGTCACCACTAGTCCCAGCACCACTACTCCCAACACCACTACTCCCGGCACCACTGCTTCCAACACCACTATTCCAGGTAAGACACACCATCGACGACAATACGACACGTGTTTCGCTTCTACACGAGGCATCGTCAGGTGATGTAGACTACGGCGACTGACCGCAAGCACGACTAGTGACTAAGTGACTTAGAGACACAAAATGCATACTAATAGGCATTTTAAACGCTCTTTTCTCCAGCTGCTTCTTCCCGGACGCATGAAAAGAAGCGGACGTCATAGGAAATCCGAAACCAGGGCGACCGCGCAGCCTAGCCTCTAGTTACAGACATATCTGTCTCCTCAGTACACTAAGGAAAGTTTACAAACGCGTACATGATTACGTAGGCGATGCAATATTATGAATCGCCTCCGTAATCACGTTCTTACCAATACGCTTCATCCTGACGAGCAATTCGGTTTTAGACCCGATCACTCGCCAAATACCTAAGGGTCACATTCGACCACTTCATCATCTTCTCGAAACACATTCGCTCCGTCCGACCCTGAGACCTACGACGCTACAAAAGCCAAAAGGCAAACAGCGTTAACATCATCAGAAACCGGTTCTGGGCTACAGATATTAGTTTATTACATTGAGTTATTGATTGATTATATTATTACAATTATCAAAAGTGTTATTAATTATATTATTGAATTCATTGCGATATTCTAAAAAAAAATTCGGTAAAATCACTAATTTCTTAACTTATTTGTTTTTTTTTTAATTTATTTTATGTACACACATCAAGATACAGAAGCAGTCTTATAGTAATTTCGTACAAAGGTATTTCGCCCCCTAAAGTGCGATTCTTATAGTGCTTCCTAAAACGGGTTATATCATAACGCATCATAATATAAATTACGGCGAACAACTTTCACGAGTATACTCATTCACTCTGAACACTTCAAGCTTACAAAAGTTTCAGTAGAGCTGTAGTTACTTTGTTGGACTTACGGTAAGATTTCAAAAGGTTTTTAGGTATGTAAATGTAATCAGTGATTAGGATAATCTCTCTTTGAAAGTTAAAAGTTTAGGAAAGACAGTTTAATGTGTTAGTTTGTCACTTATGTTACTTAATTCCTTTATTACTATGGAATTATTTTAAATAAAGTAAGTATCTTACGATCTATTATAAAACTTTTAAATGTTATGCTAATATTCGTAAGAGGAAAACAATTTGAGCTTACCTTTTTTAGTTTGGTACAGATTTATTTTCAGTAGAAACTTGTTTATAGAAGGTTGATTGACAGACGAGCCCACAGTCCATCTGATGGTAAGGATGGATGGATGGATGCTGTAGAAAGTAGACCGTAATGGTCTATTTACACCCGATAAAAAAATTCAAAAATTTGTTGTCACCCCTAAGGACTAAAATGAAATGCCACGTTACCGGTAAAAAGGTTTATTGGTTATTGTATTGTCACTAACCGCGTCAGGAAAATGCTTTTCCGCGGTAGTGCGAGTACCTATTCTGTGTATACAAAGCGTGATATAATAGTAATAAATAATAATAATTATTATAAATTTATTTATTTATCAGAAAACACTTAGCCAAAATACAATAAGTTCTGTGACTCCCACACAACAGCACAAAAGATTTTACAATAGATCAAAGTGGCTATTTGTCGAAATTACGTAAAATATAAAGTTTACAATTTTATTTATAGAAAATTTAGTTTGATAATTATCACTGATTATTTTTATTTTATATTTTTACATATTACAAAATATTTTCATCTTAACTGAAACCAATAATGTAATAATAAATAATCATCTTTATCATTTCAGCCTATCATAACCAATGCTGAACACAGGCTCCCATAGATGTTTGCAATCTATGTCTAGGGGCATATTTATCATAATTACTTACCATCATGTGGCATTGCAGACTAACACTGGCATAAAATAAGTAAAAAAAATTTGGGTGCTCTTATCAGGAAAATTTTGCTGTTCATCATCTGTTTCAATTTCCCTCTGACGTCCCTTACGAATATCACGAGATGATATGGGGTAGTGAAATACTGCGGTTGTAAATCCGCCTGCGAAGCGTGACAACTATGGTAAATACCTTACACAGTTAATTTACAGTGGAGGTGTATGTTCCGTTGTGAACTTTTGATAGGCTGTAACATTAACGGATACGGTCTAGACTTATGATTGGCTAGCAGGCAAATTAGCCCTGAACATTGGCGGTTATTGTTGGTGAAATAATCCTAATTACAACAAATCGAAAATAGTTGCGATACTTAACAATTGCCAAGTTTGTTCGTCACTAGTAATTCATTAAAATGAAAGTAGTCACTGTAGTGTATGTGATTATAAAATGCTAATAAGTATGTAATAAAAAAGGTTCATAATGTAGTGACAATGAAACACAGAGTTCAGATGACAACTGTTTTATTAATAAAGGCGGTTTTCTAATGTATAATATTTTAAGACTACCCACAACACCTTCCCCGTAAAGAATAAGTTTTTAACAAAAGTGATTTATTTTTAAATAATCTTACCAAGAAAGACATGAATAAAAAACTTACTTTAGTACATTTTTTTTACCATAACCTTAACCTTTTTTTTGTGATTACAAAGGATTAATTAAACCGGTTATTTTTTGTTTTTATTTACTTTACTTCGAGTGAGAGGCGGAGAATAATTTTCATTAACTTCAATATTTAACATTGTCGGTTCATATTCATCGTTCGAAGAATATTCCTCATTTTCACTACTCGTAAAAGTAGTTTTTGTTGTCATTGAATTATGTTCTTTATTCTCATGTACTATTTGTGCTGACGTTCTATTTTCTTGTGTTTTATCTTTTATTAGATGTCTGCGATTGCGGCGATACACCATTCCTCTTTTAATTTTAATAAAATATGAGCGGGGAGTCGCCGCTTTTGCAATGATATGACCTGGAATTTTAGAATTATTTTTTTCTATCATAGTCACCTTATCGCCGACATCCAATACAGGTAAAGGCTTGGCACGTAAATCATAATACATTTTGTATTTATTTTGTTTATCTAGCATAACTTTGTGTTGACTCTCATTATTTACATGTCCTATTTTTAAAAGGTCTGGGTGCACTGGTAGCCTGCATTTTAACCTACGACCCATCAGCAGCTGTGCGGGAGAATTCAAATTATCGCGAGGCGTATTTCGATAACTTAGCAAATTTAAACAAAAGTCACTTCCACTATCTATGGATTTTTTTAATATCTTTTTTATTGTTTGCACGGCTCTTTCACTCTTACCATTTGATTGTGCGTAATTGGGTGATGACGCTATGTGTTCAAATCCCCACTCCACCGCAAAGTTTTTAAATTCCCGACTTGAAAATTGTGAACCATTATCGCTTATTGCAATGTCTGGTATCCCATATCTAGCAAAATTTTCTCTCAGTACGTTTATGACGTTTTTAGAAGTAGTTTCTTGTAACAATGCTACTTCCGTAAAACATGAATAATAGTCCACAATAATCAGATATGATTTTTTACCATACTGAAATATGTCCGTCCCGATTTTACTCCATGGTAAATTTGGAATAGAAACTGCAATCATCGGTTCCTTACTCGAGTTATTTGAATTCTCTCGACAAACTACACACCTATTTACATATCTCTCTATATCATAAGAAATCCCTGGCCAGAATAGCACTTCACGTGCGCGCCTTTTACAGCGGTCTATCCCTAAATGTCCATCATGTATAATTTTTAACATTTCGGTTCTTAAGGAACTGGGAATTAATATTTGTTTGTTTTTAAATATAACGCCATCTACACAAAATAAATCTCCTCTCATAGACCAATAATATTTTAAATTATCTTCAATATCTCGTTTATATTCTGGCCAACCCTGATTTATATATCTCATTAAAAGTTTTAAGTTATTATCTTTCAAAGTCTCATTTCTAATTACACTTAATTTTTTATGTGAAACGGGCATGTTAGAAACTACCATATGTACTTGACATAATACATTATCACTCACTTTATCATTATATAGTTCTGGAATAGGAGCACGTGATAATGTATCGGCCAAGTACATATATTTTCCAGGCTTATATGTAACTATCAAATCACAACATTGTAATCGTAAAATCATTCGCTGTAAGCGTGCTGGTATCGAATCTAAGGGCTTTTTAAAAATGCTTTCTAACGGTTTATGATCTGTTTCAATTAAAACATCACTTTTACCGTAAATATATTGGTGGAACTTTTCACACGCAAAGAGAATAGCTAGCATTTCTTTTTCTATCTGCGCATATCGTGTCTGTGTGTCGGTGAGTGTACGTGAAGTATATTCAATAGGTCGGCCGCCCTGCAACAGCACGGCTCCTAGCGCTACACTGCTCGCGTCCACCGAAACTACAGCCGGTTGCGATACGTCATATAAAGCCAATACGGGTGATTTGCTTATTAAATCTTTTAATAAATAAAACGCATTCTGTTGTTCACTCTCCCAACACCATTCTGTGTCCTTTTTCAATAATCGAGTAAGCGGATAAATACGCTCAGAATACTTAGGTATAAACTTAGATAAATAATTTACGGCTCCTAAAAATCGCTCTAATGATTTTCGTTCTTTTTGAGTTTGAATATTTTTTATTCCTTTTACTTTTTCTAAATCTGGTTTCATCCCGTTTTTGTTAAATATATGACGCAAGTAAGTCACTTCCTCAACGCATATACGACATTTATCTTTATTAAATTTTAAATTAATTTCACGAGCCCTATTTAATAATGCATTTAAACGCCTATCATGTTCGTCTTTATTTCGTCCCCAGCATATTATATCGTCTATAAAAGAATCTACTCCATCTAAATCCTCTATTAATTGCTTAATCTTAGCATGAAACACCTCTGAAGCGCAGTTTAACCCATAAGGTAATCTTAAATACTGATAGCGCCCAAATGGTGTACTAAAGGTGCATAAGTCTGAACTCTGATCATCAAGTTTTATTGCCCAAAAACCTGAATTTGCGTCTAATACTGAAAAAAAACTAGCTCCGTGAACTTTAGTGGCAAGTTCCTTGATGGTTGGCAGTTGGAAATGTGCACGCTGTATAGCATTATTAAGATAAGATAAGGTCTCGGGTCTAAGCAAATTTGCAATGATCCGTTCTTTTTTGCTGCAATTACTATTGAATTAACCCATTGTGTTGGGTGAGTGACCTTTCTAATGACTCCTAAGTCAGTCATCCTGTTTAATTCTTCTAATAATTTATCACGTAATCCTAGAGGTACTTTTCGCGGAGCACAAACTACAGGTTTAACTGATTTATCAATAACTATATGGTACTCACCAGGTAAACATCCTAAACCTTCAAAAAGATCCGAATTTTCTACCATATTAATGCCGTAAATCCGTTGAATTAACCCTAGTTCCGAACACGCTTGTCGACCCACCACACTTTCACAATTAATATTTGCTATTGCAAATTTTAAAACATACATTGTACTTTTATGCCACCATTTAGATGACAAACTCCTCTTATCGGAATAACACCCCCGCTAAACGACTGTAATTTCATTTTATTATTATTGCATATCATTTCCGTGTCAAACCCCAGCGTTAAAAATCTCTTATAACATAACACATTAATGTCGGCACCGGTATCCAGCTTAAAACGTTCAAAGCCACACTCACCTCTTAATACCTCGTACCAGTCATCGCCGCCGATTTTGTTCTGCGTTTTATCCATTAACACAGATACATAAAACGACTCACAATCATCATTATCAGATTTTTCTGTATTCACTTCTATTTCATACATTTTTTTAGGCCGTAGTTACCGCACACATAGCATTTCACCGAAATAGCTGGACATGAACCTACATCAGTACACTGAGCACCACAACGCGGACAAGGCGACGTCGTGGTCCCGCTGTGCGCAACTCGCGCGCCGCATCGGCCGCCGCGCCCGCCGCTGCGTCCGCCACCGCGCCGCTCGCTGCCGCGCATCGCCAGCGCCTCAACGCGCACGGGCCCGCAGCTCGCCGAACTGCCGAAGCTACCTGTTTCCATCACACGCTTGCTGTCTGTTGACATTTCATAAGCTTGTCATATTTTAATTGCTTTCTCCAGAGTCAATTCATCTGTCCGTAACAACCGGTCCCTTACAATTGTGCTCCTTATGCCGCACACAATACGGTCGCGAATCAACTCTTGCTCTAAATTTTTAAATTCACAGTTTTTACTGAGTAACTTTAACGCTGTTACATATTGATCAATAGATTCTCCAGTTTCTTGATACCTCGAAAAAAAATTATGTCTCAGTAATGTTATATTAGATTGAACACCGAAATACTCGTCAAATTTTTTCATCAATATTTCGATATCCTCACGCTGCTCTTCTGAATCGAATGTAAAAGTCTCATAAACATCAAATCCATCTGATCCAATCAGATTAATGAACAAACTCGCCTGTATGCTTCCCTCTTCTTTGTGCACCCCCGATGCTTTAAGAAAAAGATTGAATTGTGCCTTCCACCGCTACCATGCGTCAGCCCGGCCGACGGGGCTGCCATCTAATCTCAATTCGGTTGGCGGTCTTGCATGATCCATCCTTTACACTTAATTTAGAATACAAATTAACGTTATTCAAACGTAAAATCCAAAACTATTTAGGTATTTTAACCGCTGCCACCATGTAGTGACAATGAAACACAGAGTTCAGATGACAACTGTTTTATTAATAAAGGCGGTTTTCTAATATATAATATTTTAAGACAACCCACAACACATAAATCGGAATGAGGGTAGTATCATAAATATTGCCTGTTAAGACACAAGTATAAATGTCCAATGTTTCGAGCGCACCGCGTCAGTATCACGAGAGACGCGGAGAGTGGACGTGTAGTGAAATGTGAGTTTACGTGTGCGTGTGTGAACCTGTGAATCCCTGTCTGTTACAAGTGGCGACGAAGAAAAAAGATAAGTACCTTTTCAGTATAAAAATATAAACAAAAATAGGTTAGCAATGTGCAGCTATTAGCATTGCAATTTGACAAACAAGAAGTACCCGCGGAAAAAAATCGATTATGAATATTAACTTATGGTTTTAAACCCTTTTCTGATAATTGTAATAATTTATATAAACTATATGTTAGCATATGACCACGTATATGATGCGCAAAATTCATTTTCTTTATGTAGCAATGATTAAATGATTTATTTGAACATTTTATCACAACTTTTATTTAAAAAGATTTTGATGGAAAAATAGTTGACTAAACTTATCTTTCCTCTTGATTCAAACAAAAGTACAATGTCGTTAGCTGAATTTTAGTGGCATTTTACATGTAGGTGTGGTATTTTATCGCCTTTAATAAAATAATTATTTACCGCTTTCGTAGCGTATATAAGTCTGACAGAAAATCGTGCACACTTCACGGCTTCTGTAAATTGAATAGTAGGTAACTAGTAATACTGTAAATGCGCATTCTAGCTATTAAATTTAGTAGTCGGCATAACAAATAAATCAAAATAGAAGGGCGAGAGTTATGGAACATATTTCTATCATTAAATTGAAGTTTGGGTACTAAGATACCACCATTAAATTGGAGTTCGGGTATCAAATACCGTCATTAAATTTAGCATAGAGTAGCAAATATCGGCATTAAATTGGGCACCGGGTATAATATACAGTCGTTAAATTGAGTATCGGGTATTGAATATCATTAAATTGAGTATCGGGTATCGAATATCATTATCATTAAATTGAGTATCGGGTATCGAATATCATTAAATTGAGTATCGGGTATAGAATATCATTAAATTGAGTATCGGGTATCAAATACCATCATTAAATTGAGCATCGGGTATCAAATACCTTTATTAAATTGAGCATCGGGTATCAAATACAGTCATTAAATTGAGCATCTGGTAACTTAGGGTAAGTTTGTATGATGGCAGACTAATGTCCTTTGATAATGGAAGCAAATAGAAGACAATGTTACAACACTGTTCAGAGTTAAACGACGTTGCGCTAAAATAAACTTTATCGTTTACTTAATTACAGGACATTGCAGAACATTTAATTAATTTGATAAGTTATAATAGATATCTCTTCATGAAACGAGATTTTTTTAACTCAATATAACCGACACTTTTATAAAGGCAAAAAACTTAACTAAACAATTATTGTGCAATTAAGGGTAGAATAAAATTACTATAGAGCAGAATGGACTAGATTTGTTCGCGTTGTTATATTTAGAAAAATGCGCTTATTCCTTGTGCTACCACCTCGCATTTCTATTATTACAAGTTATAGTTTCTTTTCCATTTTAATAACATTATGTTTCACGGCTTCATTCTTTGCGATTTATTGTTAACGTAGTAGCGCCTCCATGTACTAGACTTGCACGGATTTTTAGAAGTATTTTTTTTGTATGGTATCCCTACTAATGCTGGCAACACTACCCTTGTCTAGCTCGGGTCGCGTGTTCCCATTCGCGCCATTCTGTATCTCCGTGCTCAAGGTTTCGCACTTCTCTCTAGCCTTATTGTACAAAAGTTGACTAATTTTCGGCAGAAAATGAGAAGAAAAAGAAAACAGAAAAAAAGGAAGACGAAATCAATTTTTTTCAAAACTACAATAGCAGTTAAACAAAGTTACCAATACGGGAGAATCTTTGTTTGTGGAGGAATTAAGCAGTAAGTTTTATAATTTAGATTCAATATATGGATGCGTACTGCAAAATTTTTGCTACTACCGTCATTATTGATCTAAAAAAAATATGAAGTTGTGATGCGAGATACCGTATTTGGGTTACCTCTGTCACGAAAAAAGTGATGCTTACTGCTAATTTTGGGCTGATACTGTCACATATTTTTATATTACAAACATTCTAATAATCTAAATAACTGTTTGCTGCAGAGTCACCTCTGCATCCGCTGAGCACGTGCCACGCTTCGTCACCAGCGTCATGCGTGGAGTCTCCTTTTCTGGTTGATGGGGAGGTTCACCTACAAATCCCATCTTGTCAGGAAATGGTTCTCCTGGAACCGGTTCTCTACAGCCAACGTTCCCAAGATCGCCGGTGCCGAGAATGGCACCACAGTCACCGCAACCGCAGGTTGACGACAGACCGATTTCTTCAACAGCTGGAACATCAACTGGCAGTGATACTTCACAGCCGATGATATGAGAGGTGCAACTCGGACGAAGACATACTGGTTCGGTGATGCATAGACCAACCCAGGGCCACAAGCGGTGGTAAGAAAAAAAACTACCACCCAAAGCAGCCCTGACAGAGATCTCCATAAAACAAAACTCGTCACTTGTGTTCAAACAATAGCAGCTAGGCGTCGCCATTGCAGCTCTAGCCAAAGCAATAGCTATTGCCAATATGATCATTTCGGACGAAACTGGCAAACAAAAACTTTTAAAACCTTTAAGCGACACCTGTCGCATTCTTTGCGATAGTCATTTTATGGAATCAAGAACACGTAGAGGTTTCATAATTTCGTCTATTAATACTTACCCGTTCTACTTTCAGTACCACCAGCAACACTGGCCATTTAAACTACCTAAACCAACATCGCAAGGTAGACAACAAATTGCAGCCGCAAATTTACAACACAAAACGAGGGCAGCGGTCAACGCCGCGCCCGCGGGAGGCACCGCAGCAGGCAGCCAGCACTTCGACGTCATCAAGACGACATCAAGTCGACGATGTCTCGCCGGACATAGACGAGGTACCATTTTCAGGACAACTTCAGTACTTTGACAATAAATAAATAAATATAATAAATAATAAATAAATTTATTTATTGAGTAAAACCATATTGATACTACAAAGTTGAATTGCTAGTTTGGTAGTCAGGGCTTCAACTTTGTATTGTCAATATGGTTTTATTTAATAAATAAGTTTATTTATTATTAAATGGGCTGAAATAACTTCAGACAAAAATATTCCATCTTGGGTGAAAGGTTACCAAATACCATTTAAATGTACGCGATATCGTACTAGTGATCCTTATGTTTACCCCAAACACATCCCACGAGGCACATAATTTTAACAAGTCAATTAAAACCCTTCTAGATATTGGTGCAATATCCCACCGCACACATAGAGAAAGCGAATTCATATCCAGTGTATTTTTAATGCCAAAACCGAACGAAGAAAATAGATTTATATTGAATATTAAATGCTTAAATAATTTCGTAGAAACGTGATATTTAAAGATGGAGGATTACTGAACAGCATCAAAATTGATAACCAAAAACTGTTACATGGCTTCCATAGATTTTAAAAGACGCCTATTTTCTACTACTATTTTCTAAACATAAATCTCATAAAAATATCTTCGCTTTAAATATAATGATGCGCTTTTTGAATTCAATTACCTAGCGTTCGGTTTGTGCACAGCACCTTATGTTTTTACTAAATTAATGAAGCCAGTAATAGAATTTCTTATAATTACTGGAATGATATCTGTGATATACCTTGATTTGGATTGGATGTTCGCTTTTAGAATGCAAAAGGAATAATGTCTTACTACAAACTTTACCCAAAGCTTAGGTTTCATAGTAAACAAAGAGAAAAGCTGCCTGGAACCATATACTCAATGTAAATTTTTAGGTTTTATTTTTGATTCTGATAACATGGCGATAAAATTGACAGATGCTAAAAAATAAAAATCAAAGTGGGTATTTCTAAGTTCCTTAAACAACATAAATGTACACTTCGTGAATTTACTAGACTCTTAGGACTTCTATTGTCTGCATGTCCTGCGGTGAAATATTCATGGCTATACACTAAACGTTTTGTACAATTCAAATATCGGTGCTTACTCGAGAACCCTAGTTTTGAACAAATCGTAAAACTTCCTAAAAGTCTTCAGATCGACATACTTTGGTGAATAAACAATAATGATCATCGTTTCCATCAACAAAACTGTGATAAATACGATTTAGAAATATTTTCTGACGCATCATCTACGGGTCGGGGTGCTTATTTTAGCATGAAAAACTGTTTTGGCTACTGGAAAGATCATGAGAAATCCTTGAACATTAACGAATTAGTAACGGGCTGTTTTGGCTCTAAAGTGCTTCGCTATTAATTTAAATTCAATTAAAAATTATTGCAAATTGATATTGTTACTGCAATATCTTGTATTAATAGGATGGGTAGCATACAGTTCGATCATTTAAATATTAATTTTAGACAAATATAGAAATGGCGTGAAATTCGTGCAACAACTATATTCTCTTCTTATAGAAATACTAAACATAACTATGAAGCAGATCAAAAGCCTCTTAAAAATTTTTGGACACTAAATGGGAACTTCATGCTATAGGCATTTAATAAATTAACTCTTTGCTACGGTTACCCAGATATATCTTTTTTGCTAGCAAACGCAATACTAAAAAACATAAATATATTGCTTGGAAATATTAGCCTGATACCTAGGCCACTTACGCTTTTACCGTTCCTTGGAAAAATGTTATTCTACGCATTTCCACACTTTTCACTAATAACAAAGGTCATACAAAAATTATTAATGAAAGAGTAGAAGGCATTCCAGTTTTACCACATTGGTCTACGCAACCCATTATTCCAAAAACTAATTTGTTCTATGGCAATATATTGAAAACCACCCCTGACGACTAAGATGGAATGCCTTTATCCCATTAAAACGGGTCTCCAGTTCTCTACACTCGCCATACGAATCACAGCACCATTAAGATGCTATTTTACACTGGTATTCCGTGATAGCGTGGTCCTATCCCGGTCGAGCCGACCCATTTGTACTACAACCAAAATATAGCTGCAGTGTGGCTCAACTACGTATAAAGAGTTTTTAGATCTTTTTGTTTGTCCTATGAGAGACCACATTCGCAATCTAGCTTGTACACTCCTGCATATTGTAGAGGAATATTACACTTGATGGATGGTTAAATTGACTAATCTTTTTCGGCAGCTTGTAGTATGTTTTAATGGAAGCTCGCTCGCCCGTGACCATTTGTGTTGCAAAGCACCCGAAACGTCTGGAATTAAAAATAAGGTACCTAATGAAACATCCGTATTAATATTTTCATTCAATGTATAAATATATACATATACTAGCATGCCAGGCAGACGTTGTTCTGCCCTCTTCGACGACTCATTGTCATGTCCTATTAAAAATCCTTAAGTTCGCAAAAAAAATTGTGGGTCACTCATGGGCAAAAAACTATCATATCTTTCAAGTTGGACCAAACTGCACACGGTGTGCAAATTTGATTAAAATCGATTTAGTAGTTTAGTAGTCTATCGCGGACAAACAACGTGACACGTAATATATATATATATATATATATATATATATATATATATATATATATATATATATTATATTAAGATGTAATATATAAGTAAATGTGGGCAAGGTCGCTCAACGAGCTATGAAAGAGAGAATCCAATAAGTGGATAGGTGCAGATAGCTCACCACGCATTGTGGCATTTCTTGGGGCGGTCATGTATGTTTATCAGTGGATTCGTGAATGTGTATAATAAGGATGAAATTTACTTAAAATATTTCCAGTGCCTTAAGACGTAAATAATGATTTCTTAAATCTACGCGAATACTACACATTGAACTACATATTACTTGCATGACGTGCTGACGTTCAGCACGTCATGCAAGTAATACGTCACAGTGACCGAGTGACCGGCCACAGTCGATCGTGTACCTGCTGTACTACCATATGTCAGAGGAGTCACAGACAAGGTTGGCTACATCTTGAAGCGAGCTTCCATTAAAACATACTACAAGCCGCCGAAGAAGATTAGTCAATTTTTACCATCCGTCAAGTGTAATATCCCTCTACAAGATGCAGGAGTGTACAAATTAGATTGTGAATGTGGTCTCTCTTACATAGGTCAAACAAAAAGATCCATAAAAACCCGCGTGAAAGAACATATAGCTGACGTGAAGCACCGACGCTCCGGGAAGTTCGCAGTCTGCGAACATGTTCAAGATCGTCCCCACCACTACATTCGATTTGATAAACCACAAATTCTCGCAAAAGAACACCGATTCCTACCAAGGATGATACGCGAGGCTATTGAAATTAAAAAACATCCAAATTTCAATAGAGAAGATGGATGGGTGCTGCCACCTACTTGGGATCCTATAATTAACAAAATTAATCCCAAACCTAAGCATACCACTGCAAGACTTCATGATACTACATATGTATAAGATGTATAAGCTCGTTTTGCGTAAATCGGACCAAAAATTAATATTCAAAAACTGAAGGTAGCCGACTAACTATGACATTGGGACCAAACATCTCAGTCCCCCCCCCCGTGACCATGGGTGCTGTAAAGCACCCGAAACGTCGGGAATTAAAAATAAGTAAAAAAAATAATGAAATACACGCGATAAAATCCGTAAATTTAGTTTTATTCAACGTTGAAATAACATAAATTACAATATAGCATTGATTTCCGCAAAAATATAACAGTAATACTTGAAAACTATCGAACAGACAGAATCTCGAAAAAGATATTACAAAATACATTTTGGACTCATTACATACAGCTATAATATATTAAAATCCGTTCGAGTGTCGTTGTGACATGGTGTGAGTATGTATTTTGCTAGACTTAGTTATTGGTTTTTAAGCGAGATAAGAGCCTATTTATTTAAAGGCCGGCAACGCATCTGCAATTCACTTTACTTACCCTTAGGTTAGTCGCATACTCTTATAATAAAAAGAAAACAAATCTATTTCTTAACAAGCGTTGTTGATAGGAGTTTTAATGGGTCCAAAATTTTGGTGCTCCGTGTAAAATAAAAGTGTGAAAATGGAGAAAACAATTTATTGCTAACGGTTAAATTTTAAAACGGCTATGCATAGGAGCAGTGAACCGGCTGTCAGAATTTCAAACCAGCCCATTTTTGTGTCATATTGGTACAAAAGTGCCACGATTTTAGCCTGATAAATCGGGTTTTTGGTTTGGCTAAATTTGCGGAAAATGCATATTGGAAAATATCACGCTAGACGCAACAAAAATTTCCCATGTCAAATCTCAACAAAAAGCCAACTCGAAAAGTACTAGGCATTAAAAGAAGATGAGACATTAAGAGGGTATACATAAAAACATCAATGTCTTAATATCATTTGAGTCTTCACAAACTTTTATATACCTCGCTGAGAAGAGACTTGAAGAACCCTTTAAAATTGTCGGGATCTTGGGAGTTAAACCATTGGCATAAGAGGGGTCGCCGGAAATTAGCTTTTACTAACTACTTTGGTTGAAATAATACGAAAACTATTATTAAGATACTTACGAAAATGGGGTGGAAGGAGACAATTTTGGCTCTAGCAGCATTACGCGACAGCAAACGTCATTGCCATAGCCATAAGCAAAATAATTTACGAAACACTAAAAAAATTCTTCGCCTTCTCGGTAATATAAATAGTTTTAGCTACGACCCAATGTTGAGAAAAGGCATCCCTTCATTTCTCACAGAATTATGGAACAATAAGTCCACCGTTTTGTCGCTACAATGTGAATTGCCGGACTTCACATGTTTTTGAAATATTTTTATTTCTCAGGCACTCGAGTCTGACGTGATGCTGGCGCGGATTGAACCTGGGTTGCTAGCGTACTGTGAAATGTAAAGAGAACACTTAGCTACCATGGTTTTTAACTTGGTAATGCATAAGTACATACATCGATGTAAGTCATTTATTCAATGCATCTAACCACCATGTAGTATACGATAAAATCTGACCGAAATGAACGTACGTCATTCATATAATTTGGTCTTTACAGTTTTTGAATTGAAATCCAACAATTGGTGAAGTGTGTAATGTTCTTTCTAAAAATATTACACTCGTTCACAATTAATCCGAAATTGGTAAGATAGTCTAACCGGGGATACCAGTTAGACTATTTGACAGGATATGAGACTAACAATATAATAATCAAAGTTACGCTACGGTGTAAATCCGTGTTTCGACCGGAATAAAAATATCATGAGATCTGATAGGGACTCAAATACAATCAAAAAATTGATTTTACGGTTTCCGTGTATTGAATAAATGTTCAAAGTATGTTGTATATGTATTGTTCATAGTAATAGAGGAAAATAAAAATGATAAGTAAACCACCTTTCTAAATAAAGATTTGTTTTTCTTTGTCTTAACAAAGAGCTGTTGTACTGCCAGCTGTTGATTCAATTCCAGTTCTACAAAAGTTGTATTTGTATCGCCTTAAATTGATTGTTCTTAGTAATTCATTGTAAATCAGTCTAGTTGTTTGTTATTGTGCAATTTATGTACGTAAAACGCATAGTCTACGACATGGAAAAATCTCAATGACGAGGTAACCTTTTTGAACACTTTTTTTTCTTTTAAAATGAAGGTGACATACGAGCACATAGGCCACCTAATTGTAATTTGATGCCTTACTCTCAGTTAATGATGAATTGCTGCATTGCAGTTAAAGATGGAATGCCTAGTTTCCAGTAAAAAGAGTATCCGGTTCTCTAATTCTCTGGTATTCTGTAAGAGCGTGGTCCTACCCCGGTCCAGTGCACCCATATGTGGCACAACCATAATATAACTGCTGCATAGCTCTCCCATAGGTCTTATATCTGCTCCAGCTAACCAAACTTGGACTTGCTTTAAAACATTATTGCTAACGGTCTTATTTAAAACTTGCTTGTAAAATGTTAGGATATGCTAGTCTGGGTATCAGAAGCCCCTATGTAGTAGAAGTGTGGTCACAGAAGTAGCTGTATAGTGCAAAAGAAAAGAAATGTCTTGGATGTTTTAAATAAAAATGTTACAACGACAGTTTGCTTAGTTAGAAATAATTGAATCTGTCCCATTTTAGTTTTGAAAATAATTAAAATGAAATTTCATTACGCAAGAAATTTTTTAAATAGGTACTAATTGTTTTCACCTAGTAAAGATATAATTAGGCACTTGACTAGTAAAATTTATGAGCTAAGAATGTTAAGAGTTTAATATGTGATAAAACTATAACAACGCGTTAATTTTATAAAAGGAAAGTATGAAAATTTTATGCCTCACTCATGACCTCATGATTGACTTTAGAATTTCGCTGTCATGCAAAGAACTTATCCCAATGTCTTTTACATTTGTAATTTTTTTAATGATTTTTCACGGCGCCTTTTAAGGCGTTTAGCCCCTAGCGAACGACCTTTAGTGTTCGATCCTATACAATCAAAGCGCTCTCGCTGCAATATATCGCGTAAAAAATACGCCTCAATTTTTGGAATTATTAAAATAATATTCAATTAAAAAAAGAAAAGCGAACTTAAGAAATTAAATAAAACGTGAATAATATAGATTTTTAAATTATCTATCCATTAGTGTAATCCTCAAATGATTAGAGCGTTGCCTTTAGCAACAGATGCATGTAATCAATAAGTTTAGTCATTTTAAATTTATTTATAATATACCTATAAAAACAAATTAGAATGTGATAGGATATCGAATATTAATGATGTGCTTTTAGATGTAGCTTACTTATCATAACTAATGAGATAATAGTCTCTGAAAAACACACTTTTGCGGGGTTTTGGTTGGGGTACACTGCGTTTTTTTTTTTTTTTTTTTTTTTTGCGCCCGAAGCAATTAAAGGGCTACCCTGTACGTAGGGAGGCGGAAAATGCATTACGCATACCACGATAGCCGGTCTATCGTGGTTATGGGGGGACTCACTGTACTACCGGGGACCCTAAGTGATACCCCCTAAAAAACCGCCTTTAGGGACAGGCAACCGGCTGATTAAGCTCTATTGTGCCTTATCATGAGCGACCCTCTTTTGGGAAAAGAGGGCGCAGGCGGCTAAGTGCCGCTGAGGGAGTGCCTACGAAGGCAAATTAATGTCAGATATTACAATAATTTTATTTAATTAGAGTTGGCCTGAGCTGCCAGGAGACAGTTCAGGTCGTTTGAAAGTTTATTAGGCGGGTCCGAGAGAGAGTTTTTCGGCCTGCGGACACGATAGCGAGAGGGGGGGTGGGGCTGCATAAGAAGCTGCCTCACGAATTAAGTGGTTTGGGTGCGACTCTGAGGCTTTGAAGAAGTTCTCAGAGAGTTTTTTAAGAAATTGTTGAATTGTTGGGAGCTCTAAGTCCCGATGAAGGTCGGCATTGCGGACGTACCACGGTGCGTTCGCAGCTCGACGACAGAATAGGTTCTGAACTATTTGGAGTTCATTTAAAATGTTAGGGTTTGCGTGGGCAAAGACGGGGCCCGCGTAGGACATGACTGGTCGTATACATACCTTGTAGAGTGTACGCTTGTTTCGAAGGGACATTTTACTGTGTCGGCCCAACATACTGTTGAGCCTACTCAGATAAAAACGTGCGTGACGGGTTACTCTTTTGACGTGGGGCTTGAAAGTGAGCCCTGTGTCTAGAGTGACACCTAAATATTTGGCGGACGTATGCCAGGGGACAGGGGTCCCTAGCATACGTATTGGTGGAGTGTTTTTGAGACGGCGTCGTTTATAATCGAAGTGAACGGCGGAGCTCTTCTCCGGGTTCACATCGATGCGCCATTTTTTGAACCAAGCTCCTAGGTCATCAACTGACTTTTGGATCTTGTTCCGTATGAAGGGTAGTGAGACACCTTTGCAGTAGATGGCAGTGTCGTCTGCAAAGAGGGAGAGTTGAACACCTTTCGACGGGATGGGAATGTCGTTGGTGAATATGATGTACAGCAGAGGAGCAAGTACTGAGCCCTGGGGGACACCAGCCTTGATAGTTCGCTGTGAAGAGAGCGTGCCTTCGTGTCTGAAACGAAAGGTACGATGTTTTAAATAGGAGGCCACGAGACGAACTAGACGATCGGGGAGACCTATCGAAAGCTTTGGCTATATCGAAAAAGACCGCGATGGTCTTATGACGACGAGGATAGAAACCGCTGAGGATATATTCCACAATGCGGTGAACTTGTTGGGGACATGAGTGTTTGGCTCGGAAGCCGAATTGATGGGGAATGATAAGAGGGTCGCCGTCTGTGGGAAACAGGTAGCGCCTCATACGACTTTGGATGACTCTTTCGAAGAGCTTGCCCATTGCCTTGAGGAGGCTAATGGGGCGATGGCTGGAGGGGAGGTTGAGAGGCTTGCCTGGCTTGGGAATTCCAATCACAGTTGCCTCTTTCCACGTAGTGGGAAAATAACTAAGGTTGAAGCAGGCGTTGAAGATAATAGATAAAAAGGTTAACACCTGCTCGGGAAAGTGTTTTAGGGCTTGGTTGGAGATGCCATCCGCGCCCGGAGCCTTTTAGGCTTGAGTCCTTTGATGAGGGATGAGATCTCATCATTGGACACAGAGATAGGTTCAGAGGCCGTGGGGGGTGAGCTCCGGCGGCGGACCTCATCCTCCACTGCCTGGACGTGTGAGGGGTCGACGGGTTGAGAACTGGGAGAGCATTGCGCGGCAATGCTATATGCAAAGCACTCAGCCTTTTCCTCGTCCTCGAAGGCAACCGTGCCGTCGGGACGGGAGAGAGGGGGAGTGTGGGTGATAGCGTCTATGCGGAGGGCTCTAGCCATCTGATAGTACGCTGTGTGAGATGGAGAGATATTCTCCATGAGCTTACTCTTTTCGAGATCTTGAAATTCAGAGAGGCGGAAGCGGAGTTTTCGTTGAAGACGATTGGCCGCGCGCCTATATTCGGGGGTGGGATATTTTGCTGCTCTCCGGAAAGCAGCTTTTTTGGCTTTTATTAGGTTGCTAATATGTAGGGGAAGCCCACTATTGTTAGCAACCGGGACGACCTTTCGTTCTCCTTAAGGGAGGATTTAATAAGGGTGGAGAGTGAGTCGACCGCGGTGTCGATTTTTTTCGGGACTATCTAAGTCCTACGGTAGGGAGATGGTAGAGTCCTGTGAGTCCAGAGCTTTAGCTAGGGACTCCTTGAATCCCTTCCAGTTAGTGAAGGTTTTCGTGTGTGTTGGGGGAGGTGGCTGATGGCCAAGAATGAGGGAGACCGGTCGGTGATCTGATCCTAGATCGTCTAGTGTCTCGATTGCTCCGAGGTTGAGAGAAACTCCTTGGAGTAACATCGGGGGCGTGATCGGTGTTATCGGGGAAGTGAGTAACACCGAGAGGACTATGGACGGTAATATCAAGAGACTGCGTGATATCGAGCAGTATCTTGCCACTAGGGGACGTAGTGCGGCATGTCCATTCAGTATGCTTGGAGTTAAAATCTCCAAACATAATGACTGAATTGCCTAAAGATAAAATGGCCTCAAAATCCTTTTTGAGGGGATAGGTTCCTGAAGGGATGTAACAGGAGGCTATGAGGATGGACTGATGTCCAGTCATAGCTAGCCTGCATACCGTGGCTTCCATGTTGGTAAGCTGCGGAGTAGAAATGGGCGAGCAATGAAGTGTCTTCTTGTAATAGATGGCCGTTCCGCCGCCTCGGCGGTCGGGTCTGTCGTTACGAAGAAGAGAGAAGTTTTTAATAGAAAGGCCTCTAGTGTCCTTAGCTTTGAGATTAGTTTCCTGTAGGAGGAGGAAATCGACTTCACGATTCCGAAGAAAGAGCTTGAGCTCTGGGAGGTTATTTCGCAAGCCGCGAATATTAAATGATACAAGCGATAAACCCTTAGGTTTGATACGACCGTGAGATCTAGGTAGGTTAATTCTCTCAGTCATTGAAGTTAAGTTAATTAAGTTAACCTAACTTACAACGCTAACAAAAGGTTATTGTGCTCCGCAAGAACGAGGAGACGTTCTTGGGGGGACTTGGCCGCGCGCAGTTTGCGTGATACAACTGTTATTTCCCTAACGTCGATATTCCTAATAGCGGAATATAGCGTGTTGTAGTCGTCGATTGTGGGCTCTGCTTCATGAGCGTACGAGGTTGTCCGCGGTGGGTCTGCCTTTTTTGGGCCCCCAGGGAAAGACTGGAGGCTGCATTGGCTTGGAGAAGCCCGGAGGGGGGGCCGAATTATGCCCTGAGGGGGGCCTAGGGGGGACCCTGAGGGGGCCTAGGGGGACCCTGAGAGGGTCGAGAGAAGCCCTGGATAGGCTGAGAGGGGCCCTGACGGGGCCGTTGTTGGAGGGCCGGGAATGAGCGGTCATTTACCGGAGGTGGGGCTTTCCTACTGGGGCGAGGTTGAGGTGCGCGTGGGCAACTCTTGTAGTTCGCCGGGTGTCCTGTCTGGTTGCACAGGACACAGGCGGGCGGGGATTCGGCGTCTTTGGGCCGGGGACACTCTTTAGTGTTGTGTGGCTCCAGGCACTTCACGCACCTGGGTGGGGCGGAGCAGTTGGCCGCCGCGTGACCATAAAGTTGGCAGCGGTGGCACTGCGCCGGGAAACCGGGCCTATGTGGGGGCTCTACCTTCACCCTTGACAGGCCGCACACTGTGCGCACCTGCCGGAAGATGGCTTTAGCCTCCGGCACGTTGGACAAGATTACTAGGGCAAGGTTGTATCTCTTGCCCGTACGGTTGTGCATTTTGTGCACTGCTTCCACTGGGAAACCTTGGGACTTAAGGTCCTCGGGGATTTCCTCGTTGGAGAACTCAAAGGGGACGCCTCGGATGACGGCCCTGACTTTACGCTCTTCAGGGAGAGCGTAAGTGTGGTATGAGATGCGCTCGGCTGTGAATAGCCGGGTAATTGCGCGGAAGTCCTCGATCGAGGTAGGGATTATTTTGATTGCCTCCCCGAGGTTGACTGCATGATCGTATTTGATACCTGCGTCGTAGCAGGTCTTAGACAGTTGGGTGAACTTTGCCTTGTCTCTTAGGAAGACAGGGGGCGGGACTTGCTTCTTCGCCAGCACTGGAGCACAACGAGAGGCTGGTTTAGATGGAGTGGGGATGTCTAGTGACATCAGTGGGACGGGTGCAGCGTCAAGGGCTGCGGAGGTTGAAGGAGCGGCAGGGGCCGCTGAAGTAGGGGGGTGCGTTTCAACGCGGCGCGCTTTCCGTTGCGCTTGGAGGTGACGGTGGTGAAGTTTGACTCACCGGTTCCGTCGGAGTCAGAGGACTCCGATGAACCGGAGCCGGAGGTAGTGGCGCGCCTCTTCCGGGAGGACGGCGCCGAGGACTCGGAGCATGCGTACTCCATTTCAAGGGGGGGCAGATTCGAGTTGGGCAAAAGAGTTCCTCGTTTCGAGGTAAGATGCGATTACCGGCGGCGGATGGTGTGCCTGAGGGGCAGGGAGGGAAGCCTGGGCGGCGATGGTGGCGATGGCGGCGAGGACTGTCTCATTGCCATTTAAACCGAATTGGTTAATGAGGGCGGCGAGGGACTCAGTGAAAGTGGGTGTGGCCATTTTGGGTCAGTAAGCAAACTGAGCTACGTATAAATAAAGATGAGGGCGGGTCCCTGCTCTCGGTAGAACAGGGACTAGATCGCGAGACGTACTACGACACACTATACACGTAATACAAGAACACAAGAAAATATAGGAGACAGTAAAAAAAAAAAAAAATTTTGAAAAATTGATAATGAAAATGAAATGAAATGACAAGTGAAAATGAAAGATGAAAAGCGGAAGTCAGTCAGACCTCCCTGCCCGAAGACAGGGGGGCAAGAGCTGTAGCGAAAAAGTGACTCACCAGCAGCCTCGACGCTGTTCCGCGTGAGCAGGACAGCGGAGGCGCGTGAGAGCGCGACAGCACTACCGTACTGTACGGGAGCGCGGACCACCAGGAGGCGACCGTCCGAGAGCGGTGCCGCCGGCGGACTGAGCACTGCGTCAGCGCTGTACAGCGCGAGCGGGACAGCGGGGGCGCGAGAGCGGGGAGCACTACCGTACAGGAACGAAAGCGCGGACTACCTGGATGCAACCGCTCGGAAGCGATGCCACAGGCGGAATGGGTACACTGCGCCGCACCTAGCTCTTTTGTACAAGCGAGCACGCGCCACAGGCGATCGGGCTTCGCGTTTTATGGCGCAATTTGGACCCCCGCGTCGCGTCACCTCAAGAGAACGAAGCACGCGAGTTCCACAAAGCTATGAAAATATTTCATTTGTCTACTCCATATTACGTATGTAGATTTTGATTAAAAATTCAAATTTACATTTTATGAAATACCGCCATTTCACGCGATAATCGACTAATTCATAATTTTTTTTAATCCTTAGATCTGACCTACACATATATAAAAGGATAATAAGAATTTTGCATAAATTGCAGTTTTTATCTGTTTATTTTTACAACGTGGTGTTAAAATGGTGACTTTAATTTAATACACGGGTAGGGCTAGTGCCCATTAATCGTATTAATTATGATAGGTAGACTTAGTTCAATTTATTACGCAACGGTTAAAACTAATTAAAGGCTTTATTTATAAATAATTTATTTGTTTTATAAATATTAATTTCTATGTTATACTATTGATGATATATAATAAAAATTGACAGCTTAGGGAAAGAAAATACTCTTTTTCGAAGTTCTGTAGTTGGACAAAAAGTAGCCTATAAGTTGCTCCGAGTTCTTACCTACACAAAAATTTCATGGAAATCTGTTAAGTAGTTTTTGCGTAAATCGTGAATACGCAGACAGATACAAACATGTTAAAAACCTCACTTTTGCTTCAGTGCCCTTTATTAGTCCCCTGAACTTGTTTTTTTTTCTATAAAATGTCAGAATTACAGATATGACGTTTCAACAGATTTATTATATGTATAGATATCTTGTATCTGATGACTGAAACTTCAGCCCTTACAGGAAAAAAAGCAATACTTAAATTCTTATATTAAATAGATGAGACCCATTGGATTTTCGCAATTATATAACTTATTTATATAGATTTATAATCGGGCAAGCTTAATATCGGAAAGTTAGATCATGTCTAGTGTAAAGCCATTGACGACCCTCTTGGGCTTGGATAGACTCAAGAGATTGGATAGACTTTCATCCATCGATCACTAATATAAGATAGATGATCTTGTTGAGCATATTATATGAAACCGGGGATTAGGTTTAAGTAATTTGAGTGAAAATATTGGCATAAACATACACTAAATTTGTTATTTTTGTCAGTATTGGAAAGTGAAAGTGATTGTTTGAATAACTTAAATAATTACAATGTGAAAGGTAACATATTATGCGTCACGACATATCCAAAGACAACAAGATATAATTTCAAGTTAAAAAGTTGGTAATATTAATAAATTTTAATGATGAGACCAGGCTAATGAATATTAAAAGGTTTTGTCTTTATAATGTCCTCCAGACCGATTTGCGGCCACGGCAGCCTGCCTCAACGGGGGCCGTGACGGGGGCTAGCCATCAGCGCAGGACACGATTATAGTGCCCAAGTGTATGCTCAAGCACAGGTGCACTCTCTATTCCCTCACTCTCATAATCCGATGGGACGGTAAACCGACACGACCGAAGAGTGATCAGGCGCAGTACCAACGGCTTTACGTGCTTTCCGAGGCACCTGGGTGAGACATCACCAACTTCCTGACTCAGGGCAGCTACTGAGAATTTCTTGACAGAAAAACTCAATAATTGATTTTTTGGCCCGACCCGGGGTTCGAACCCAGGACCTTATGATCAGCAGTCTCACTACTACAACCACTAGACCAACGAGGCAGTCAAACCTATAAAGACGTTTTGTCTTTATAGGTTTGTCAAATTATCTTTTTTAATTAAGAACTTTACTATGCTGTATTTGTATAGTAATTCAGTTCTTTTAGTACTCTTTTAAGACCAAAAATTTATTAGTGAAATCCAAATTCGTGGGTACTTCTGCTCAACAATATATTAATTAAAGAAAGGCACCTTATACACAATGTATAAGTTTCCCATCAATCGACTCTTTATTGATTATTAAAACAAGAAAACTACAGCTTCGCTCTCCAACACTAAAAAAAGTGGGGTAGGCACACTGGCCAACACCGTGTGCAGTTAAAAGTAGTACTTTAGACGGTTAAAGCAAAGTTGGAGAGGATTTCCTATAATTTAAAATAATAATAATAATAAATCTTTATTGATAAACATATATTCACAAAATTTATAGTGGTCATTAGCCCATAAACTAGGATATAATACCTGTATTTCAGGGGCTAAGATAATTGAAATGAAGGTATAATTAGCTTTTATTTAAAATTTAGTTTTATTTTAATTTAAGGCACAAGTTCAGATGAATTTTACTGGCCGGAAAGAAAATAAATATGTCTTTGAGTACTTGATGTATAAATGAGTAAAGTAACCACTTCTTTACGGCGTACTGTAGTTCTTTGTATTAGGGTTAAAGGACGGAAAAGAGTCTACAGGATTTGTTAGGATGTGCTCCTGTATGGTGAAAAGAGTTTACGTACATAAATTGCACAAAGACAAACAGCCAGAACCGTAACAATTATTTTTGTTCCGTACGAGATTCCAACCTGCGGCAACACTAATGTCACTCAATCGTTAAAGTACGCGTCGACTGGCACGCGCCGGAGGCGTCGCATGCACGGCACGCAACGGATTTGCTTTATATGATTTCACATGGCGCTGCATCCACTATCCGCGTTGCCCGCACGGTACGTCGGTATTTATAAGCAAAAAATGCATTGCGTGCTGGCACGGTAATTTTATCTATACAGTATTCCAACTCCATACAAACGTACGAAGCGAGAGCTAGGCCTACGCGCCTCGACCTCGGCATGCGCTCGGCATGCAGACAGTCGTGACTGCCGCAGTGATGATTTTGTGAAATAAATGCCTATAAAAATGGAGGAAATAAATAATAGAATAGAAATAAAGAAATAATTAATCCGAACTTCATTTTAAACCAAACATATAAATTGTAAAATAGCTGCAGGCATCTATAACCAAGTAAAAGATATTCCTTTTCTCCACCTTGTCCATGTTTCCCAAAACAATTTTTAATTAAGCTTTATATTAGAATGCGGATTTTTTATACTTAAAATTTTAATAATAAAGCATTTCGTACGTCTCAACCGAGGCGCAAATATTTTTCGTTGCAAATTTATAAGACCGATTTGTTATTCAAACATAAACACGTTTTTTTAATCAAATCTACCAATCAAAAAAGACACGCATTTTTATTGAACACTTCCTATTCAATTCACAAATTTGTTTATATAAAAAAGTGTATTTACAAATATAAAACTAAATGAAAACACAAAGTAGGCAAATGTAATAATACTGGAGGCAGGCAGCCCTATCGCATGTTTACGCACCGCGCGGTTGTAGGCATTTATTTCAAAGATACGGCCGAGTTACAATACTGTATAGATAATATTACCGTGGTGCCGGTGACATCGCCTACTGCCACACGTGTTGCTTTGTTTTGCTTAACCCTTAGCCAGGTCTTGCGAGTTTTTTTGAGCGTTGAGTTTGGTAGAATATAAGGATAAAAAATAACAATACTATGTTTTTTATTCTGTTTAACTATTCCTGAAAAAAAAATCCTGTGGTCTCTATATGACCACTGCCCATTGCACAAAAATAATGTGGTCCGTATATTACTATTTTCGGGAAAGTCATCTGCTCAGCTATTAAAGATTAGACTACATCATAGTAAATTATTCACTGATATAACAAAACAACGCTTGAACCTAAAAAAAGTTTATTTTTATATTATTGTGGATTATTATCGAAACGAATTGCTGTACAGAGCAGAACTTGAGATATTTTGCACATTATTTTGACATATTTCACTCAATATTTTGCACATGACATGATCTCTGTAGGTTTTTTCTTGTACTGCAATATCTGCATCGTTTCCTGGTGCCCTTATCAAATGGGCAGAGTTCATGTGAGGACCGCAATTTTTTTTAGACGTTAAAAATATATAAATTAAATAATATAAATTAAAAAATAATATATAAGGTACACTTATAATCATAAAATGATATAAATAATTATATTATATTATTTCATTCATGAACCCAAATTCTACGTTTAGTTTTACGTTCTTCTTCGTCTTTCAAAAAGCAGCTACTAATAATAATATTTTCATCAATCTCCACGACCGAATACGTCAATTCACGACAAGAGTGCCGTGCCGTGCGTGCGGTGCGTCCGGCGCAGGCCAATGGATATTAATACCAAGGACGAGAAATTTGGGACTAGACTATATTCTACAGAAAAAAATCAAAAGAACCAGCAAAAGAAGACTTTGCTCCTTTATCCTACGTACAAACATACGAGAACACGGTTTGGGACGCATTACACAATACACACATGAGCCATAAAAAGCTTCCCGTGATCCCCACTATCTGCCAGACAACAGCCTCCGCAGCATTGAGTTATACAACACTAGAGGAGCAAACCACATTACCGCGCGTCGAAAAAAGTGTAACCACTATCCAAACGCGACGACGTAGCTTTGAAACTAATAACAATTTTAAATAAACATATATCTATCTCACTTACACAAGCTGCGAAAACAATATCGTCGCTAAGATTAGATAAAGATAGACACACAAACATGCAATGGCGGGTTGGTGTGGCTTACTATATGAAATTTTACCTAAAATACGCAATAAAAATGATTTTTTTAAGCTGTAGTTAATCGTTTTTACATTAAAGAAGTATATTTTATTTTAAAATATTTATTACGTCCCCCTTAGAAAAAAAGGATGCAAAGCTTATCAGATGAATAGAAGTAAACGTAATGATGAAATAAAACGTATTTTTATGGTACTAATAAATCAAACAATATAAAATAGGTAATAAAATATAATTAATATAAAATTTATATGAAATTATGAATAATATGAAATTATTAATATAAAATAGGTAATAAAATATATTTAATAGATAATTCATGAATAAACTAACATAAGAATAATTAATTATTTTGTATGGAAGTTAAAACGCAGTTTTTATTATAATTTCCAAAATATTTAAAATCAGAGGTAACAAATTAACTTTCTCTATTAATTATATAGTCTCCCATTAATGTAGGATAATCACAAACGCAGAAAAGTGGCAACGTTGAACCTTAATGGCAATATTCGATAATTTTATTTAATTATTTGAGGTTTTTTACGTTTATATGAAAACAAGAACTAAAAATTATGTGTTGAAAGTGATTCCGCTTGATTTATTACGTTTTTGTGACCTTGAATAGTATTCTTTCACTACGCATTTACCCATTTTTGTCGCGGCTCAACTCTGTCGGCGTCACATTGAAAAATGAACTCACGTTAGCTAGGCATATGGCTGTGGCCATATGTGCAGTGGCAACGCTTTGGTGCGGTTATTGCTGATCTAGTGTTATATAAATCAATGCTCTGCAGTTTCAGGGTATTATACAGAATTACTTATTGTATTCATTGTATTATATAGCAGATGTTGTATTCACCGTGTATACTAATTTTATGGCGATCGGTTGAACAGTATAAAAGTAAATATGGTGCAGTGCCATTTACTGATGAGTATTTTAATCACGTAGAGATATACTACATATACCTGCCCTTCTCCTCCAAATTATTATCACACAAAATTAGACTTTTGTCAGCTGTCAGATCCTCGTTTTCGTATTTCACAGAATACGGTTAGGTATGCTAGAGTGACATAATCTTGTGATGTTATTTTATGCTGAAATCGCCTCTATCCAATGCTGGTAATGGGTCTCTCATTGTGCAGAGGATTTGCCGATATCACTGCGCTTGGCACGAAGTTTGGCGATTGCAATACTAGATATATCTCAACTTGGAAGCTGGTCTACATAATCGTTTTATTACGAGGACCGCCATTGGATTTGAGTCACTCCTTACGACATACCAATCGAGACGAGAAATGGAACGATTATTTTTTTTACGCTTCCAGTACGCAGTTTGGCATAATACATAGTTACTTAATCTCTATATAATATAATAATACGATTTTATTTCAGAGTTCTATTTCAGATAGTAGCCTAATGGCAGGGCGCGGATCGATAACTCAAAAGGTCGTGGGTTTGAATCCGCCATTTGACTACTGTCGTGAACCACTCCTAACGCAAGCGTTTTAAGCTTACCAGGAGTGGTTAAAAGGAATATTAGTAATGTTAATTAATAAGATTACTAATGTTTAAAAAAATTATATGTGAGCCGTAATAGTTTAGCCTAAAACGGCTAAGTGCTTGTTGTAAAGGAGATAATCGTTATTGGGCCCACTAGAAATTTTAAAAATCCTAAATGACATTACACAAAAAAGACTCCAATTTATTATTATAAACATCCTAATTTTTTTTTTAAACCAAACGGAATCAAAAAACGTAAAAAGGAGTTGTTTTGATATTCGTATTCAAGTCATTGGTTCTGGTAAAGTATTATTTAAAAAAATGTATTAGAGATGTGCCTAATCGGAAAAAACTCGACTCTAGTTGAAATTCAGGTAACTCGAATTAAATTCGAGTTACGCTACTCAAATTGGCTGAACGAAACCGTGTGAATTTGTTACAAATTAATTTTATGTTCGTTCTCCCATCCAACACAATTATTAATACTAAACTTAATAGGTGGGTAGTTATATATTTTTGGTTTGGGTATCGACAATTTTCATTAAATAATATACACAAAATAATATCACTCTAAAGTTATGTCTTATAATACTATTGATAATTTTACTATGATAAATTATACTTAAACAATTTATTGATATTATATAATATATAAAGAAATTGCTCGAATCAGTAAGTCGAGTTCATCATTAAATTGTAGGCAGACACTGTATTGACCGTAGGGTAAAGATGCGACTCGAGTAGAATTTTGTTACTCGAGTCCCTCGGGTTAATTTGTGCATATATTTTCATTCTAGTTGTTTGCGAGTTTTTGAGTAAATCGACTACTTACAATCTCTGCATCGAGTAAAACTTTATCACTCGAGTTGAGAGTAGTGATTACATTAGTTAGTTAAAGCGTTTTAAAATATGTAATACAGGTATTAAATAGGCAATATGTGGTAATATGAAATGAAATTCAAATATTAAATTCAAAGTTGTTTTTCATGTCCATAGTGGTTTCAAAACTATAAACTGCTTTTTACCTATCTTACACACCACTTGCTTCACGATGTTAGTTTTTTTTTAAATAAAGCCACGCTGACGATTTTCGTTTTATTGTTACAGTGTTATCACTCATACTAAATAATAACTAATAGTTACAAGAACAGGATCACTCTCTATTAGCAAACTTGAAACCTTACTGACTACACGTGTTTCGCCTCTACACGAGGCATTTTAGGTGATGTAGACTCTACGGCCGGGTATATACTCTATTCTAGAGGCAAAACATGTGTCGTATTATCGTCGATGATATGTCTTTCCTTGAATAGTGGTGTTGGGAGTAGTGGTGTTGGGATTAGTGGTACTGGGATTAGTGGTGACGGGATTAGCGCACGCAATTGAGGGAGAGCCGGAGGTGCTCTACAAACTAGGTAAGACACATCATTTTATTTTATTGAGCGGATAATTGCAAATTAACTATTAATATCTTTATTATAATGGATTCCGCAAACTAACGCCTGGTTCTATTAATTATGTACACTCACAATCAATCAATACATGTAATACAGCACAGATTGGCATTATATTTTTTCGGAACTAGTAAAAATCTCAAAGTACCTATCAATGCTGAATATACTTGACTTTGTTTCATATGTACTATAATTATTTAACAGAGCACTATTTTAACTTATAATATCTGTGAAAAATACTAGAAAATCGCTTTCAGTTTGTTTTTAGGTTATTGTATTTGTAGGATTCATATTACATTTCGATTCATAAGGAATAAATCGACATGCATTTTATTAAGAATTTTAAAAATGTGTAGTGGCCCCATTTTCTATACAAAAATAAATTGTCTGTTTTGACACTTAGGAAGCTGCCTGGGTTCGTTTCCCAAAGCATCAATTAAATTGTTATAGCAATTCGGGGGTCCCAAGCGCTAAGTGTTCGGCGGCGAAGGAAAACATCATGAGGAATTCTATATGTATGAGATATTAAAATAAAATCTTCTTTAAGGTGCCGTCACCTTGCGAAGGTTGGCAATCATTAGGGCGATTTCAACTTTTGAGACCGCTGCTCTAAACAGTGATCTTGTGCTCTTCCCGAACCACTGGCGCAAGTTCTTCAGCCACGACATCCTTCTGCGGCCAGGCCTCCTTCTGCCTGCCACTTTCCCCTGAATTATAAGTTGAAGGAGTTCATATTTTTTGGTGTTACGCATCATGTGCCCAAAATATTCCAATTTCCTCCTCTTTATGGTTGTAAGTATCTCTGTGACCTTCCCCAATCTTTGTAGCACGGTGGTGTTTCGTACGCGGTCTCTCCAAGAAATTCTTAGCATACGTCTGTACACCCACATCTCGAACGCTTCCAGTTTTTTAGACATAGCTTCTGTCAGCGTCCAAGCTTCTACACCATAGAGAACCCGAGTTGGTGACCCGTTCAAGACCTTGACCATTTAGGGATAAAGACGTGATAAGCTCAGGTGTTCGGCTTATTACCATGTACTTCGTCTTATTGGTATTGATGTTAATACCGTATTCAACACTAACGGAAGCCACTGAATCTACTAACCTTTGAAGACCCGCAAGACTATCGGCGATTAATATCGTGGTAGTCGTCTGCGTACCTAATGTTGCTCAACAATTTGCCATTAATTGATATACCGTCTGGACTGTTATCTAGTGCCTCTGAAAATATGGCTTCAGCATACAAATAAAATAAAATCGAAGTAATGTAATTTCTTGTTCTTGCCATAGTACTATTACGAGCTTAAGGTTCGTAACAATAAAAACTGCTGATTGAATTACCAAAATTAACACTTTAATTACTGAACACCAATTAAAACTTAAATCACACTAATAATTATTCACACTTAATACTTTAGTTCACTTTATTTCACTCCGAAAGCTTCGCTCGTATCGCCAATTCAATACTTTTGCGATCACAGCTTTCAACGGCTTTATATAGGCTTTTTCCAACGAAACATCCAGAATATTCCAGCAAATATCGGCCCTGACCGACTAGGTGCAGAAAGAAGAGAGAGAAAGTACCCTATTGAAGTATAGTGGGACGAATATAGAGCCGTAGCTTTATTTTGCAATAGTTTTATATTGTAGTGAAAATAGAGGAAATTGATGCATACGTTATTAGGTACTTGCTTCTTAATTAATTTTTAGCACAGTTTAATAAACACAAATATTATTTTCTATTAAAAAACTTTTCTTAAACTTTTGTTTTTCCTGTGAAAGGCGGTAAAAATTTTATTTAAATGTACCGAAATTATCTTTATTAAAAAAGTTTTTCATGACCAAACAGTGATTTATTACAACAAGATGTCATTTAACTTTTGGGTTGCTTTTACTTAGAATAATTTTTTTCAATTTTCATCGCTATGGATTTTGCTATTTACAAAAAGTGCCGGACATTTGATTTGGGGTTACAGCTAGTATCAATATATAAACTAAAATATAAATTGGAAAAATTTTATGGTGCAATGAATATTTGTACTAAAATATAAAACCTCAAGTTATTAAAATCAAAATATTTTACATAGATAAATCGCTGCCACTGAGAATAATGTTTTATTGTTAGTTTTTAATTTAAATCTTTTAGATTTAAACATGAAAATGAAATGCTTTTAAAGTAAATAGAGCAGAAATTGGCTAATGAAAATAGCAACTATTGCCAGTTTTTAGACTAGCGTTGTATTGGGTCATAGATCATTTAAAATATTTACATAACCTTTCTTATTTAAAATCATGAAAGTATAGTACTCTATGTATATTCGAAATGACTATAAATTGACGACTACATTGTAATGTTAAATATTATTGATGTAGAATGTAGATAATTATCTAGCAGAGCAACCTCTGGAACTTGTCATATAATTTTTTTCTTCGATACATATTTGAATGTAACATTGTTCTATAAACGTGTATTGTTTTTTAAACGGAGACCTAAACACCAGAAGGTTCCTTATTCAATAAGTACATATTTTGTGTATGTTCATTAATAGGTCGGAAACGGTTGAACCGATTTTTATTATTCTTACGGGATTATTTTAATGAATAGTTTATGCTTTAGTAATGAATTCAAGGAGTTACTTAGCTTTGAGTAATTTCACTGAGGACTACTTTAATTTCATGTTACGTTGATTCTAGCGGTGATGAGTGTATTTGTTTTGGGTGTAGTGGTATTGTATTTTGTATTTACAGCGACAGTGTACGTTATTGTGACATATCATTTTAGCTTTACACATAGTTCTTTGATTAAAACTACTTTTACGGATTTTATCGCGTTTAATTTTACTTTTAATTACTTTTATTTTTAATTCCTGACGTTTAGGGCGCTTTCCAGCACCCCGTGACCATGGGTGCTGTGTCTCCCTCCTTGCGTGCACGCATGGAGGGAGGCGCTTGAGAACGGCGGGCTGAAACTAAACGTGGTGAAGACGGAGTATATGGCCTGCAACAGCACAGATCTGACGTCTCTCCGTACAGGCGACGACACCGTCGAGCGCACGTACAACTTCAGGTACCTAGGATCTGTGCTTGGTGCGTCCGGGGACATCGATCGCGACATCAAGGTCCGTATATCAGCGGCCTGGGCGAAATGGCGCAAGGTGACGGGTGTCATTTGTGACCCCAAAATGCAGGTCAAGCTGACCATCATAAGGCTTGTCCTTACGTACGGCAGTGAAGCGTGGCCGGTGCTGGAGCGACACCGGCAGTTGTTACATGTCACGGAGATGAACATGCTGCGGTGGATGTGTGGCGTCACACGGAAAGACCATGTACGGAATACATACACCGCGACAGCCTCCATGTCCGTGACATTGCTGACAAGCTGCAGGAAAGTCGCCTCCGCTGGTACGGCCACGTCTTACGACGACCGGCAAGCTACGTGGGAAACAAATGCCTGGACATGACCCTACCTGGTACCAGGAGTAGAGGACGGCCCAAGAAACGCTGGCTTGATGTCGCGCAGGATGACATGCGCGCCAATGGGCTAGTTGCGAGGGACGCCGAAGACCGGGCAAAGTGGAGGAGGAAGTATAGGAAAGTGGACCCTGGGTTCTCTCGCGTTGGGCGGAATGAGCAACCGGGATAAACGCTAGGTAGAAGAAGAAGAAGAAGAAGAGACAGTCTGCATTATACCAGGGCCGAGCCTTGACACCGAGCATTATGTCGTAAAACGGAATAAAATATTCCATACCCTGCTTTATCACGTCGGTAACCGTATCGGCAAAGCAAGAGGGTTCATACGAAGAAAAGCACACTTGCGGCCACGGATAGGATGCAAAAAAGTGCCGTATATCATCCCAGTCTACTGAGACGTATCGCCATATTTTCCTCGTGACCGCTGGACAGTCATCCGTAGGAGAGATTATCGATACTGATTTCACCAGATAGTGATCGAATGATCCCAGCGGAGCTAAGGCTTATACCCAGAGGCTTTCTGAGTCTTTTGTCAAAAGAAATTGGGTGTATGTTCGGCCTTAGGCCTTAGGTACCCTTGTCACTACTTGAACCAACTAAGTGATATCGAGCGAGAACACAAGTTTGCGCGCTTCTCTCCCAGCATGGTCGGTTTTCTAGGAAAGAAACAATCAATTGTCCCTGAGAAAAACTAGCACCGCAAATGGATACCGTTGTTGGGTTTTATCTGCCATCTCTGTCATGTGCTCAATGAGCTGGTTGTGCCTGAATCCCCCCAAATTGGTCACTAGGTCCTCCTATCCATTTGGACCATTTCAGAATTTTTCGCGAATTGCCGGGGCAGCCTTAGGTACGTGGCTGGTGCACTACTTAGGCCCCCAACTACCTGCGGTTGGCTAGCGGCAATACCGTGCCTCAGATCTCGCTACCTTCTAGAATGAGTTACCCGGTATAATTTTGCTATGAAGTCCAGACTAGTGTAATGTAGGATGGATGTCAATGAAGGAGACGTGTGGTTGGTACTAAAACTTTAATTAGACTGTTCCTTAAACCTAAGTACATTTATTAATATATGCTAGTATGGTGGAGGCACATACACTACACCTCCCCCGATACTTAAAAAAAAAGGAAAGTTCTCTATTTACTTTTTTTTTTACATTTTATTTTTCATGAATCTTATAACATAATAATAATTTTAATATTGAATAATTTTTAATATTTATTTTTAATCTTTTAATATTGAAGATTAAAATAAAATACAATGTTACATAGGCTTTAAATGTATACAATTTCTAATTGGAATAAAATAACGTAGTTAAACAAATATAAAACTAACTTCATTTAAAAAAAAAATTATAATCTCATGATCATGATCAGATTATACCATGGTTATACATAATCGTATTATTAAGTCAATCCGTGATACGCATGCGATTTTATTTCGTTAATATTTTTATTTCGTACGACATTAAGCCTGTCGTATTCTTGATATTAATCAATGTCACAACTGCACGTTAACATGAACATACCACCTATCATACCATATACTTATTAATATTTTTTTTACATTTATTTTCACTCGAGATTTATTACATTAACTATATGTTCTAGTTAGAAGTTATGATTTAAAAGTTCAAACAATATAAAACTGAAAATAAACTATTACATTTCATATTAAGCAGTACCTGCTCTACCTTTATATATATTTATTCACATTTGTATTCATAATTGTATATACTTTATATTTAATTTATTTATACCTTTATATTTGTTTAACTATTGCTTTCATGATCCACACAAATAGGTTAGACATTAATATTCTACTATATTTTCAGAAATTAATGACTTATAAAAGTTAAAGCATGTGATTTGAAGGTTTAGTGAATATAACACCGATAATATTACATTTCATTTAAATATGAAAAGAGCAAAAAAACATAATGTAATGCAAAGCAAATATCATCGCTATCAGCAATAACGGGAATCAAAATACAACTTGCAATCCCAGTCGCGTAAGCGGTTTGTGACACTTACGTTTTAAATTTCTAAGTAGGTAGGTACGTATAAGGCTACGTTTGCAATTACATCGGACTATGATCACAAGGTGTGGTGATTCATACCTAACATTAAATAACTTCCATAATATGTTATAATATGAATGCAAGTAAAATATACCTTAAAACTTGGAACAGATATTTAGAAATAGTTGCATTGTTAATAATAAAATATTACTTTTACTTCTAAGAAATACGTTTATCTTAATTGGGACAGAAATTTATATAAAAAGAGAATACACTGTTAGGTACACAGCTAAAGTTTTTTTTTTACAACATATTTATTTACATTGGAAAAGCCAATTTTATTTCAAGCAGGTGACACAATTTTAGGTTTTCGTTGCCTTTTTTTTTAGAAAAAAAAAACGATTACATTATACAATTTACAATAATAGTGTATCGATAACCTTTGGACTTGATTATAATAAGCTTTATATAAATGTAGTTCAAAATTGTACACATTTTACATAAGAAAACATGGGACAGAAAAAAAATTATTTAAAGTAGAATCATTGTAAATACGACTCAATGTGCCTAAATATGAAAAAAATCTCGTAAATTTATATAAATTTACGCGAAAGTGTACTTATCATATTGGGTTGATATATTTTTATTTGTTTACATGTAGTTGTGCGAATCGAACCCTATAGCTGTTATATGTGCAACTTGCTAGTAGCATTTTGGGTAGCGTTAATAGCCCTAATATAGAAATGCAAAATAACCATCTATCCACTATTAGATTATCATACATTTATCACACTTTTTAATTTGCTCGGGAATCCCCTTATTATCCTGTATTGTCATCAATTATTAGGCCTTTTTTCCATAATTCTTGTACGTACTTTCTTTTTTTCTTCTTAATATTTTTGACCTTTAGCTAGCTCTATTTCTCTCTATTCACTTATATATTTATTTATTTATTAGATACCGGGAATCGGAGTATTATTTCATTTCATTTATATTTTATTTCGTGATATTTATCACGCGGGTACTTTATAAATATGGGCCCCCCATTTATTTGGGTATTATATTACATTTTCGTAACATTAATTTCATTTTATTGGTACATATTTTATTTTTATTTTATATCAAGGTAAAATGTACCTTTGGTTGTGCGCACAACCTTGAGGTCTACGTTTAAGTCATTAAAAGGACTCCAACAATTGTCACAGAGGAAAACTAAGTTTGCACCATGATCCAACGAAGGATGTGACCTCAATGTACCATTAATAAGGGTAACAAATTTAAGACTTCTCTGGTCCCTAACAGTACTAATATGAGTAAAGTCAGTTACATCACTTGTACTGAAGGCGTTGTTCCCTAGTACCCGTTACTCCGATTTCGTCGTCCAATCACGGAAACGTACCCTGCTCGAGGATTATACGCTATACCAGTGTTGAACGTTCCCATATCTCTCCATTACTTATTGGTCAATGTCATATTTTTATTTATTTTTATTATTGCCATAAATATTTATTCCTTCTTTATTTCTTCATTACCTTGTTCTTTATTTATATACTTTCGTGCCCCACTACTATATACTAACTTGCATCATTCTCACACATTTCAACTCGCACAGTTTTTAAGTATCATCAATATTTGGGTGATCAGTCCAATATTGACAAAACTTAGTAACTAAATCATTCGTATTTACACGTTCGAACATTCTTCCGTTCGTCATACCAATTATATGCTTTCTAATTTTTGTACAAATGAGATAACATTCTTATCAATAAATTTTCTTTGTCGGTGTTTAACTTTTTTTTTGAACCATTATTATTAAAACCTCTCTTAACTACTTTATTCCTGTTTACACTGTTATTTATTTATTATTTTCATCTCTGTAACAATACTATTATCATTTACTCATTTATTTTCCTATACTTATTATTTTTATCGCTATTACAATGTTGTTATGATTTATCCTACACCTGTTAATGTGTTGCATGTCGCTGTGTTCAGTTTAAATTTATCATCTATGTTACCATGTTTTTTTTATAGGATACGCTCATTGCATAACATTTTATAATATCATATTTTTAGAAACATCAGTATCATTCGTAAGAAATGGTTAGCAGACCTTTTATATTCACTGTGTAAAGACTGACTCTTGTTATATTTACCTACCTAACTAGTTTCTTGTCTTTCAAAAGAAATAAAAGTGTTATTTTAGCCAGAAAATATGAAAAATATAATTGATAATAAACGTTAAAATAATCGCATCGTATGATCGTGCCTAATGTCAACTTAACGTGTACAATTTGTTACTACATAAGTAGTAGTACTCATATAAATGAGTGCGAGTAAAAAAAAATTACATTAAACTAATATTTTTAATGTCTTATTTATTCAGAAGTCCACATGGTTACGTCGTTAAAAGTTATATCGCTTTTATACAGATCGAAAAATATTACTGAAACTATGTTATATATTATATCGTGTATACAGAATAATCGAAAATCACATTATAAGAGTTATCACCTTTACACAATGATACAATAATTTATTCAAACATTTAAAAGGAAGTTTTTTTATATTTTACATAAGTTATTATATAAATTTAAGATTTAATGCCTTTAAAAAAAAATTAAAACTTATAATGATAGTGAAATGCTTCTAACCCTTTAAAATTTGGATTCGAGAAAAAAAAAATCAACGAAATGTATCACAGTGTTATTTTAAATCAAGTGCGTAAAATTGGAATCTATTATTTTATTATTTCATTAATTGTTTGGCAGGACACAGTAAAAAAATAATACAAAACTATAACTTCATAAATGAGAATATAAAGTCTGGTCTGGCGCCTTAATAGAAGTGCCACATAAGTGCTTAAAATTCAACTTAATTTTTAATACTGTATTATAATTGTTTTAGTTTTTTTTTAGGTAATAAAATATTTGATAATAAAGTGTATTGTGAATAATCTGATAACTAATTTCAACTTAATTATATGTAAAATACAGAATATTTAATATCTAACTTTAAAAACATAATAGCAAAAAAAACAATCTTAAATTGTTAAATAAAGTTTGAAATAGAATTAAAATCACATAGGTGCGAAGTTACCTCATAATTTGTTCTTTTCGGCTCAATTTTTCTATCTTCTTATCGGTTAAGGCTTGCAGGAAGTTTCTTCTATTTTTCTTAAATTTGTGGTCTCACCATCTAATTCGTTTAATCTTCATGTAATATTTGAAGCTGTCATAATATTTGTTTCTGAAGTTGATCGTTCCCGTTTTTTTCCGCAACATTTTTCTTCTTTTTCTAATAGGTTTTATTAGCATATCTCCTTAAAGAAATAATAACCTTGTCGCCTCTTCTTATGTCTCCGTTTCGGCTTACTTGTCACATCCGGTAGTATCAATTCAATAGTTGAAAATTGTTCCTTAAGTTTTATATTTATTTTTCCATGTTTCTTTAACTATTTGTGCAGGCCGCGGCGGTGCGCGTGCCTTGTCGCCGCGCACCGCCTGGCAGGGTCGCCATGTAATGTTGGATGGATGTCAATGAAGGAGACGTGTGGTTGGTACTAAAACTTTAATTAGACTGTTCCTTAAACCTAAGTACATTTATTAATATATGCTAGTATGGTGGAGGCACATACACTACACTAGTCTTGAGCGGCGCAACTGATGGCCCTTCTGCCCCCAAAAACATTATCTTTCCTGCTCACAGATGGAACACGGTGAGCTGCTTCGCGCCTGACTCCGATAGGCGGGTGGTAGCAAGTCAGCCGGTGCTTTCAAGGCCTATCACTGCATGACGAGATCTTCAGCTGTCACCATACGCTAAAGTAGCCAGTGATGCCGTTGCCCGGGATGGACCGCTTGGATATAAAATACACGTTACTTATATATTAAAATTCCATTTAAAGATAAAAACATTGTGTCAACCAACGTAGCGTAAAATAGCAAATCTAATTTAAAATTACAAGCATTCCCACAAGTTAAGTTTTTCAATTTTAGCCTAAGTACATAGCTTAGATTTAAGTAGTCTATCAATATTCCAATTATTTTTCAATCGAAGTAGGATTACGTTTAATGTTTACTAAAACATTACGTTTGTTTCTTCAGCATTTTTTTACTATCTTTTACGAGCCATTGACTTTGTTTACTTAGAATTGAAAACTCTTTTGTAGGTTTTGTACTATTAAAATTGTATGGCGCTAATAATTAAATTTTTTTAGGTGGTAGGACTCCTTTTTCGACTATGAGTCTGTGTGATTCCTCCCGCAAAATAGCAGCGCTTGCACTACTGTGTTCCGGTTTAATGGATAAAGGGAGTCAGTATATTTAGACTTTGAGTCATTCCATTTTATTTATCAGAGATGACAACGCATCTGTAGAGTTCTTTGTTTAAAGTTGGCTGCAGGTGTCTATCAAAATTATAAAAACATTTAAAAGTAATAAATGTTTATAAAGGTTATAAAAAACTTTGGATTTATGTTTAGTTTTTAATTACTCCTGAACTTGGATTTTCTTTTTTTTCGTGGTGTCATTTTACATACTTTAATTGCATAGTGAATAGAATCAGACGTTACATTGCGGAAATTCATAATATTAAAGATGCTGACACATTAGTTAGATAAGATCCGCGTAATAAAATAAAATGATGCGTCTTATTTAGTTTGAAGAGCTCTCCCCCCCCCCCTCGTCACCACTAATCCCAGCACCACTACTTCCAACACCACTACACTAGGAAAGACACACCACCGTTGATGTTCGCCCTTACACGAGGCATCCTCACAGGTGAAGTAGATCGCTAAGCGGTCAGCCACGTAGAGTTTAACCACTTAGCAGTCTATACATCATTTTATTTTAATACGCGGATCTTAGCTTATTAATTTTTAACATCTACAATACTTCATTTGCTTCGTTAGTTGGCGCAAGAGAATTTTTTTTTGTTGGTGTCGTAAGAGACGACCGAGTGTTTATGAAACAAGAAATAGATATTTTTTGTAATATGTCAATCAATATGTGGCAAGTATGACAAGTTTGCGAAACTGGCACTATGCAATCTATGGGGGAAGCATTTGTTCAGGAATTGCTGTGAAGTGCTCGAATCGTCAGGATTTAAAAAAAGTTAAACGCCATAAAATCCATAAAATTAGTTTGTTTAATGTGCAATATTCGTGTAAATAAACGACATTCTATTTATACGAAAAGCGGCTTTGTCTCACTTACATAAAAGGAAGACCAAAGAAAGGATTTACTGAGCTAAATTGATACTGCTTTGACAAGTAAATTATTGTCAGATAATTTAATAGGCCGCCTTATCCCTATGAACTCGTTAAAAGTTCGCTGTCGGCCATTTTTGAGACTATAAAGAGAAGGTTCTTTTTTATACAATGACCGATGGCCCACCCGTTGGTTATTCGTCGCTGTGTGCCATAGTCTGAGTACAATCGACAGAGAATTAAAATACAGATAACTTGTCATCACTGATCGATTGATTTCCACCTCACCAATACAAAAGGTCTCTGGTTGCACACACTGCAGCACTATCGTTATCACCCCCAAGAACTAAGATGGAATATTTCTTTATCAGTAAAAAGTGTCTGTGATTCTCTACATTCACCGTACGAAATACAGCAGCATTATTCAGCTATTTTCTGATAACATATCAAAACTTATACAATTAAGATAACTTCTATAATTGTTCTGGCGTTAAAATTATAAAGAAAGGTTACTTTATTTGTACATCCCGATGCTGGACATAGGCCTTTTCTCATTTCTAAGAGGGGTTATGGAGCAACTGGTCCGCCAAGCTGCTCCAATGCGTGTGGGTGTGGGTGGACATCACACAACCTCGTAATATTATTCATCTATTAGATGGGGTAAATGAGCACTTAAAATTGCAATTAACTATTTCATTCGTTTCAACATGGATTTTTTTATTTATAAAAATATTAGTAATCTTATTAATTAACATTACTAATATTTCTTTTAACCAGTAAGTTTAAAACGCTTTTGTTAGGAGTGGTTCGCGACAGTAGTCAAATGGCGGATTCGAACGCACGTAGGGCTGCCATCTGTCCGGCTTTAGCCGGACATGTTTGGCTTTCTCGGGTTGTCCGGACAACTTTTTATATATCCGGCCTGTCCGGCTTTTGTTAGGCGTTTTGTTAGGGTAACGCGTTGCACGCATCGCTTGCAGAATGAGCGAAGCAATGCCGAATTTATCTATCCATATAAATTATTACCATTCAATACTATATTAAAAATGTCTACGGCGCGGGCGGCGAAGAACAGTGCGGTGCTCGCAAAGTGCGAGTGGGGCCCCGCCCCAGCCCGCCGCGGGGGAGAGCGGTACGGTACTTTGATTATCATTTTGCCAGCGTTGCAGTGTAAACAGAGGTTTTAAAAAAAATATGATCCGAATTAGAAGTACATTTTAGACCATTCAAAAACTAGATACCTGTCTCTTTATCCCGCCATAGAAAGAATCTTACAAATGTACGAGCCATTAAGGTCATATTTTCTTTCTTTGAGTCATCCGCCCAGATCATTGAAATTTTCTTTGAAGATGACTTCTCTGAGTGTTATTTACGGCTCCTGTATTCCTTTATGTCCATATACAAAAGTCGAATAAAAAGCACAGAAACTGCAGATATTTCCGTCAATGAAGTGTTTGACCGGTGTTCACAAATAGTGCAGAATATAAACGATAGGCTGGAACAAAATTTCTGCTCAATCAAAGTAACTGGAATTTTACGGCGTTTATTGGAGGCTTACCCAGATCGGGTGGAAGAATTCAAAGAAAATATGAATAATATGTATAAAATTGCCAAAGACTACTTAAACTCCTGGACAAGTGAATACACTGCCGAATTGAAACATTTTCGGTGTATGACTTTAGCTGATGTAAACAAAAGGACAACTTTGAATTTAAAAAGCTATTGACACATAAAAATGGACCACTTATTTTAAGTCATTTCATAACGAAGAATTTTATACGGAACTGCTTAAAAGTTACATCCTATATACGTCCCTCTCCTGGGCACAGGCCTCCGCTCATTTCTGAGAGGGTTTTAGGGCAAGGAATTGTCCGCCGCGTAGCCCCAATGCGTGTTGTCGAACTTCACATGTCTTCGAAATATTTTTTTTTTCATATTTCTCAGACATGCAGGTTTCCTCACGATGTTTTCCTTCACCGCTGAGCACGTGGTAAATCAGCACTTAAAATTGCAATTAACAATTTCATTGGTGTCGGCGAGGATCGAACCCGGTTTGCTCGCGCCTTGTGAAATTTACAGCGAGCGCTAACCATCTGAGCTACCACGGTTCTGCTTAAATTAGCAGAATACTACTTTGCGATTTCAGGCCACAACGCCAAAACTCTTTGATTAACGCCCACTGGACCAAGGAACGCAATAAATTGCTAACAGAAACAATTGCTAAGATGATGTTCACATTGTGCAACGTGTAAAGAATTTTACGAAATGATTTCAAAGGAAAAAGAATTGTTGGACCAAGTAGGTGAAAAGGCCAAATAAACCAAAACATAGATTATTTTTTTAAAGTTTTACTCGTACCTAATACATTGACTTATATATTACGAGTGTAAGGACCGGGCCGACCGAACAACTAATACGGACCAGTGCGCTGGCCCGTTTTTTTTTTTTTTTTTTTTTGCGGATGGAAAATCATCTAATGACCCCTTTCGCTCTGGGTGGAGCGTAAGGGAGTGTCAGACTTTTACTGACTAAAAACCATCCGTGTTCCTTCAGTGCCCTTACGTTCCGGAGCCGCGGTATCTCTTTCGAACAGCCCGCAGCCCCGGCAGGCGTCGGCCCTTGCGGGCCCCTTCACGCTGCTGACAGCTCTTTGAGGCGCGCGTGGAACAAAACGCGCAGTCGACACGGCCTGTCGTCATTAGACGGACGGACGACGAGCTACCCATTGCTCGTCGTCCACAGGCCCGCGCCTACGGTGGCCGGGGGCCACGACGTAGCCCCCGACGCCCGGGGCGTCTCCCGCGGCGGCCGGGGAGGAAAGCTGCTGCTACGAGGACACGGCGGTGCTCCGCCCAAGCAGGGCACACCTCCACGGTGTGTTCCACCGTGTCCTCCGGTCCATCCTCGCAGTGGGAGCACCCGGGCGTTTCCTCCCGCCCGATTCGGTGCAGGAACCTCCCAAACACACCGTGTCCGGTGAGGACCTGCGTCAGGCGGAAGGTGAGGATGCCGTGGCGTCTCTCAAGCCACTCCTTAAAGAGGGGTCTTATCGCCGCTATAGTGGCGTGCCCAGCACGGGGTTGCGACAGTCGCTGTCTCCATGTCGCCATGAGATCGTGCCGGAAGTCTGTCCGCTGCGCGACAACTTGCCGCGGCAGCGGGGTTTCCCCACGGCACTGTGCCTCCGCACGCCATTCGTGCAGGCGCGCGAGGACTATCGCCTCCAGATCCCATGGCGGCAATCCGGCAAGGAGGCTCGCCGCCTCGCGGGAGATCGTGCGGTAGCCGCGAACCATTTTCACGGCTATCACCCTTTGGGGCGCGTTCAGGCTGGCCCTAAAATTATAGTTTAGGGCCAACGCGACTCTGTCGACAGTGGTGCGCGCGCAAGAAAAATTAGCCTGTCATAAATATGTCTAGTTGCGTCATAAAATCATGTCATGTTTCCTTTTTCCCATGTGCCGGGATTTTGGCGTCACACGTTTAGTTTATCTATACGTTCAGTTTTTGACGGTTTTATTTTTACTTTTGAATATTTGTACCTAATATATTTTATATTCAATAAGGGTAAAATTAAAAGAGTATAAAATAAACCATATCTGATTAATTGAATCTAAAAATCTGATACATAAAATATTTTAAAATTCTGTTTTCAAACCGATTGCTTCTGGAGCATAGAGTTTTATCGTGGTAGCCCCTCATTATAGTTGTATCAAGGATGCAACATAAATGCATCGATCGAGCACCGATTGACCAGATAGGGAGCTAATTCTAATTTTATTAAAAAAGCGCGGTACTCATGTAACATACAGAAATTCTCGATATATTAGGGTTAATATTAAAAAGTAAAAGGACCCAATAATAAAAAAGTCGACCTTTAGGCAAAATTATGGTATTATCGCTTAGTATTATTACGATACCACATACTATGAAATAATGGTACGAAAACGTATACTACGAAATCCGACCCTGGTTACGTCGTGTTGTGATATGACGTTTGTATTGTGACGGATGCTCTACTTTTTCTTGTATGAAAAAGTTATGAGTAAAATATTTAGATGGGCCTATCCTTCCTTTTGAAATCATTGACCCAATAATTGAAATAATAAAACTTACTTTATTGTAGTTTTTATTTTTTTATCTTAAAATATGAGTAGTTTAAAAAACTACTAATACTAATTTGTTTTGTGAAAATGTTAATAAAGTACTTTGTTTAGAATTGTAATTTTATTTTTTTTTATAAAGTCTACAAACAGAAAACTGGTTTTGTTGATTGTTGTTGTAAGCAATAAGTGGTTTAAATTTATTTGAATCTGTGCTGTGCTTGATTAATAAACAAGTAACGTATACACTTGAAACTGTGCTGTGACTAATTAATAAACAATTAACGCATGCAACGAAGTATTTTTGTTTTTTTTTCTCTGGGGGTTGGAGTTGGTGAGTTTTTTGGCTGCATGGCCTCAGAAAGTTATGTACGGCTTTCTAAAATTTTGTGTCCGGCTTTTAGGGCCAAAGTCCGGCTTTTAGGGCCAAAGTCCGGCTTTTTGGAGCGCCGAGTCCGGCGTTTTGATTTTAGGAGATGGCAGCCCTAAACCTTTTGAGTTCGCGATCCGCGCTACAGATTACCCCCTAAATTACCCCATTAGGAGGTAATCTGTGATCCACGCCCTGCCATTAGGCTACTGTCGCTTATATCAAAGCACGGTTGCTTTAACGCAGTTGGATCAAAGCACGGTTGCTCGTGTACTGTATGCAACGAGCGCTGTACATACAAATACGAAAAATTAAACTAAAACAGTAATATAAATGTAGGTTGTTTAATCTTTAACACCTTCACCTTTACCGTAACAGTCTATTAAAGTCCACTGCTGAATATAGGCCACCTGCCATAGTTTCCACACTTGGCAAGCGGATTGGAAAACACAGTTTATTTTATTTTTAGTCGTTATAAGGGAGATATTGCTGCCCATCTTCGGTTTCAGTATCCCTCTGTCGTCCCTTACGACACCCACGATGATGTGGGGTACTGGATATTCTTACACAGCTACTACACGATAAACAGTCGGTCATCGTTCAGTCAGTCGTTTTTAATCTCTTTTCATAAAATTTCTTCAAATATAAAACCTAATCATTGTTATGATATATAATATTAACGGTAATTGGCCAACAACCCTAAACGCTTGGTTAATTTCGTATACGATACTGTTATATGTTATTTTACTATAATTTAACAAATTATATTTAATGTTTTCACGGTCTAGTATATTGTGTGTATCCTAGATGAGCCAAGGATGCATCCTGATTTTTCCAAAACAAAACAAATTTATTTCATTAAAATCGACCCACAAATTAATTGTATTTAATATAAAAAATCAATTTTATTCACTATTTCTATGTTTTATTTAACAAACTACTATGTTCTTTAATTTAAATAATTTGGAGACCAATTGTGTCTTTGAATTATAAATCATTAAGATTCTATGTTAATTATTAATCATTTATTTGTAAGCTTTTATATGAGCACTCTACTATATGTCCCTCCATATGCAAAGAACGTAACACACGTCTACGATACTGGAGAAATAAGTATAATATGAAAGTATTTTTTTAATTTCATGAATAAAAAATAAACGATGGAAATGTTACTAGGTGACCTAATTTCTGTGTTTGATACACTGGTTGACGAGCAGTGATTTAGGTGACATCTGGATCGGTGCCAACTTAACAAGCATATTGAAGAATTTATATCGAAGAACCTTTCCTGTTTGGAAGTAAGATTATACCAAGAGCTTATTTTGGTATAAAATTACTCGTTGTTTCACGACATTATAAGTTAGTAATAAAATGATGTAATTTAACTTTAAAAATACTTCTAAAACCATAAATAATACAATCATTACAATAATATAATTGAATGACCAAGAAATCGGAGCTTTAATTTGAAATATGTCGAAATTATTTCAAAATTTGTAGTAATAAGTCTTCAAAAGACTTATTTTGGTGAACTAAGCAATATTACAACCTAAAGGTAGCAACAGAAATGTTGTTTAAATTGTTACACAAAAAGTTACCCACTATTTTTCCACTTTTATGTTTTTCAAATTTAAACGCAACCACTTTTAAGGTACATAATACATAAACACTCACGCCTGTCACCCAGAGGGGTAGGCAGAGACTACGGACTTCCTGGCACTACCTGACATACCTCTTTCGTCTCCTTTACATCTATATATCTACGCATACATGCTCGTCGGTTAAGGGTACTTCAAACGTGGCCCCTTTTCAAAATATCGCCAATTTGGTCGATAAACTTTTTTCTAGGGCGTCCCTTCCCGACTCGGCCGTTCACATCTGCCATATAAATTTGCTTTGTCACTCTTTCCTCATTCATTCTTTCTACATGACCAAACCACCGAAGCATTCCTTTCTTAATCCTGGTCACAACATCATCTTGCATACCACATTTATCTCTTATCACGCAATTTCTCACCCTGTCATTCAGATTCAACCCTAGCATACTCCTTAAAGACCGCATTTCTACAGCATTTATTCTACTTTCATGCTTCTTCTGCCACACCCAGCTTTCACTACCATACATTAAAGTAGGGACTAACACAGCATTATGAATTACCATACGTGCCTTTTTTGAACTTTTAAGGTATAAGCTATATAATAAAAAAAATATTAAAATTGGTTTACAACTGTCGAAAATATCGCGTAACTTTAAAACAAAATACGGTCAAAATTGAGAACCTCCTATTTATAGTCGGCTACAAATAGGTGATTACTAATTTATTGCAATTTTGATTAAAATAGAATTGTGTTCACGTTCACGGTATACGGATTCTGTACAGGAAATTAGTTATTAGTAGATTATTTACGGTTGTGTGATTCTGTTTTTTCTATACTCCAAGAGTGATAGACTTGACATCCTACGTGACAATAAGTGTATGCTATACACATAGGTGCTTCAATATTATTGTCACATAATGATTTCATAATATAATAATAAAAATAATAATAAATGGATAATGAAAACAAATTAAATTAATTAAACGCGATAAAATCCGTAAAAAACTATTATTTATATTCAATTATTGTCACATTTTGGAATTAAAATGCAATTTCGTTGTCAACTAGCCATTCGAAACACAGCTGAAATACGTTATAATTTCATGCTGGTATTCAATAAAAACTAATAAAAATGTAATGAAATAATATAATAAAAATGTTATTTATCACACAAACATCAATGTATATCTTAGATGTAAGGAGTACGTTGTAGAAAATAGATTAAATGATGTAAGGTAAATATCAACTTAACAGATGCCAGCAGAAAAACAACCCACAACCGAAATATAAAAAAATAATAGCAGTATATGCACTGCTGTCTTCCGGTCTACTGGGTAACTGGTATAGAGAGCAAGTATAGTTGCAGACGTTTGAGGCATTCATATTAGTCCTTCGAGGTGACAACGCATCTGAAGTCTTCTTTGTTTCAAGTTGGCTACTGATGGCTATGGACTACAGTAGCCACTCACCATCAGGTGGATTGTGAGTTCGTTTGTTACTTTAGCTACAGTAAAAAAAAACAATTCGATATATTATTGCTCCAAAATAGTTTGCAGCTGAGTTTCAAACTTAGAACGATGCGATGAGTAGCTGTACACTGATCTATGTACAGCTACTCATCTGTAAACTGTTACACTATTCAGTGTAACTTACCTTATAATTATGTGCTTGGTCTTGACCACTAGTACACGTCTGTGTATTCTTAGATGGATAAAGCAAAGTTGGAGAGGATTTTCTATAATTTGAAACAATTGAAATGAAGGGATAATTAGCTTTTATTTAAAATTTAGTTTTATTTTAATTTAAGGCACAAGTTCAGCTGAATTTTACCGGCCGGAAAGAAAAAAATATGTCTTTGAATACTTGATGTATAAATTAGTAAAGTAACAACTTCTTTACGGCATACTGTAGTTCTTTGTATTAGGGTTAAAGGACGGAAAAGAGTATAACAGTATTTGTTGGGATGTGCTCCTGTATGGTGAAAACAGTTTACGTACATAAATTTCACAAAGACAAACAGCCAGACCCGTAACAATTATTTTTGTTCCGTACGAGATTCCAACCTGCGGCAACACTGATGTCACTCAATCACCACTACGCCCCGGAGCCGTCGCGTATTTTCCAAGTGGGTGGTAACGGATTTACATTCTCGAAATACTTGTTAATGTATTATTTTATAATATAATCGCCTCCATTCAATACTTGTAAAGGCAGCAATTAAAACTACGAAATTTTGTCGCTGATAACTAACTTATAATGTACAGGTTAATAAAGCATTATGAAATATAAGGCAAAAATAGCCCCAATCAACGGCTTTTACCAAAATGAACACAATATTATTTCTATTATATCTCTTAATAGCCAAGCTAGCCAAATTAGGTCAACAACATCGGTGTTGAGGAAAACTGATTGAATCAGTAATTGATATGGGTCAACTGGAGAAAATTAACTGAGAGTAGATAAGAACGTTATGCAAAAACGAAGCAATCGAATCAAATAAAATCTTGCTGTAAGGTGATTAAAATTTCCAGACATTTTGCAATTATTTTAGCTGTGTTGTTCAAGTGAAGTTAAAGGTGATTTTTTTACTAGAAAGAAGGACAATTTTTCTGTCTAGAAGTCAATCTCTAGATCGTGGCACCAGCTTACCTGTTTCTGCTACCAAGCACCCGTGCGTGCACGGCTGTGTTCCGGTCTGAAGGCTTAGGGCCAGTATAATTAAAGAATGCGAGGAAATCCATCTTAGTCTCTCTATAACCTTCTTTGTTTAAAGTTGGTTGCAAGTGACTATGGACTGCAGTTGCCGCTTATAATCAGAAGAACTTAGTTTAGTATGACTTCCACTTGAATTGTAAAAAAAAAAACGCTTGCTTTAAATTTCATAGTACTCGTACACAAGTATTTTCAGTTCACTCCTCGCCGGCACTGAAGAAAATGTTAATTGTAATTTCAGCTAACTGATTTGCTACGTGCTCGGTGTTTAAATCGTCGGCGAAAAATATCGTGAGAAAATCTGCATGTCTAAGAAATAGATTATTTTAAGGATATGAAGTCCTCCAACAGTCATTAAAGAAGAGCTGTAGACTATTTATAATAGTACATGTAAATATGTACTTTAATCATTTACTTATATATTACTAGCGTACATTAACTTTAATACATATGTAATAATAATAATTTTATAGCCCATAACGTAACATATTGCCGTAGTGGACACGGTTGGTAAGTAATACCAGTTTTTTTTTTAAATATTTTGAGTTTTTATAAAAAAGATGATGCTACCCGTTACCCGTTTTAGTTTCCCTCTCTCACTTTTTATTGCACCCACGGGATGATATGGGGCAGTGGATGAAGTTACACCGCAACTTCATGGTAAATGGTGGTTCATAAAATATGAAAATATGTAATCTCGAAGAAAATACAGTGTTAATTTATTAAAAGCTGTCGAATACCGAAAACTTTACATAATGAACGTTCAAAGTTCCCTTTTCAGTAAAAAGCCAAACGCTTTTTCATATAATAAATGCGAAGCTGGCAGCAATTTACTGGTATCGGCTAGGAGGAAAATTCGTTGGCGTAATTAATTTGACTCCAAAAGTAATTACAGTTGGAGTTTGTTGACGAATTGCGTCGCGTACTTTATTTTACTTTTCGAACGATATGGTAAGAATAAACGCCTAATTGACTATATATATATATATATATATATATATATATATATATATATATATATATATATATAGTAAACATAAATATTTTTTTCTCTATGCTGTCATCATTATAGTTTATAAAGATAAATGTAATAACTTTATAAAAAACTTATAACATTATGATAATTTAAAGCTGTTTGAATACTAGGACTTGAATAAATGATACTAACGAAGGTCGGAATCGCCGCTGAGTATTAAAGGCGTTCGTAGACGACGACTTCCTAATTTTGGGCGTAAGACCTGAGAACTTGGATTGCTCCGAATTTTTGAATCTTAATTGGCTGGTTGTCTTGTTAAGAAGCGAAGAATCATATTCATGTTTGTTCAAGATCATGGTCCTGTATGCGGAAGGAGCTCTTGGGTGATGTATGTATCGGTTTAATCGTATTTCAAAATAATCCATCAAAGTTAGCTACCGTGGGAAAATCTTTGTTACAAAGAGCAAAGCTTTGCTGCTCATTATCAATAAAATTAAACCTAAATCCAAGCACAGAGATGCTTCAAGATACTTCAAGCTCTTTCTGCGTAGATTGAGCTATTCCAAAGCTGATGGTAGCTGGGCAAAGTATGACTACAAGATGTAAAACACATCAGTCAGACGTCAAAAAATAATGTAATTAAGATAAATTAAACTCGATAAAATGTAGTCTTAATCTAGGCCTTATCGAACTTAGCTGATTTTATTATAATAATTTTGTAAAAAATATTGCAGTTATCAAGAATTCTCTTTTATTATGAAGATTGATATCTCCAAGGTTGTATTGAGACTAATATGCAAATCAGATAAATAGTGGCTTGCTTAGAAATAAATATGTACGTTCTGTAAATACTAGGAACGAGCACAAACTAGTTATATCAGATTCAAAGAATTAGTAGTTTTTTCATGCCGAAATGTATGAGCTTTTACAATTAAGTGCCAGAAAATATGCAGGACCTATATATCAAAAAGCTTAATTTTTTTATTAAGCAAAGATCGTTAAATATGGGTTAATATACTACTTAAGAGTACATAGTTAATTGATTATAACCCTTGGGATTGCGGTGATCTCTACAATCTACCATGCGGTTTAAATATTTTCATATAGGTACTTTACTGTAATTTTTTTTGTAAAGGAATATTTAAAAAAGCCGCTGGGTTACTTGTAGGTCATTCCTAGTGCACAAACTTTTTTCTGGAACAGGTAAAAATATAAATGATCTTCAATAAATACTTTTATAATCTAGATAAAAATTAAAAATGATTTTTTTCTATCATCATCGTTTCACGTATTTTGAATACTGTACACATTTATAGAGCAATTATTTTTATACCCGTTTGATATAATTTAAAGCTTAGAGAATAAGGCAATATGTCTTAACACAATAAGTATATCATACAGTATAATATTATTCTTTAAATAATAACCTGTTCTACACGTGGTACACTCTGCTGATTACCGGACAAGACTCTGACGACAAAAAAATCACGCAAAAAGACGATATGCTGCGACGTACTGGTAGACTGGTGGGTAACGATGAATTCGTTTCTGTTTTCTTTGAACCTTGCTTCGATTAAAATTGTTATTACAGTTAGAATAACGACCTCCAAAAGCTAATGTACAAATTTAAGTGTGTGAAATTACTGTTACTGGATTATCAATCCTCGTACCAAGCGTGACGGTGAAGACCAAGCCATGTCGCTTTTACAGGATGAAGACGACGAAGTGGCGCATTGTTGGTCTTCAAAGGGTCTATGTTCACATTAGTGGAAGGTTATCTAATAAATATAGCACACGTTTTAATAGTTAAAGTAATTTTTACTCATTCTATATTTAATACTATCTTTAGCTCACTTCTTCACTCGCATGGACTTCAATTTAGGAACATTATTTATATTGCCACGTGGCAAAATTAGCTTATTTGGATCACTTATAAAGTCACCTCAGTTTCTGTTTCACTATGTCTGTATGTCACATGATTTTTATTGAATTCGTATAGCCTTATTAATCATCATAATCATTACAGCCCTTCACAAGTTCACTGCTGAACATAGGCCTCCCCCAAGAAATGCCACAAAGCACGGTCCTAAGCCACCTGCATCCATCGACCTCCTGCATGTCTTACCAGGTCGCTCCGGAGTAGTGCCACCATGGAGGACGGAATTGAAGAGCTTCTGAAGGACTTCAAGTACCGGTGTTCCACCCGCTTTCAGAAGCTCCGCTGTAATTCCATCCTCGCCCGGGGCCTTGCCATTTTTAAGGTGCTGGAGAGCCATTCTAATCCCGCTCAGACTGACGTCCGGGATATCATCGGAAAATAAAAATCCAAGCTTTATTCGAAGTTACACTTGGACTAGTTAATCTCAGAGTAACTGACTATTTACTTCGTTATTACAATGTTATTAATAAACATGGAGTAACCTCGGATTAACAATACATTCCTTACGCTGGGATTAACACTAGCGCTATGGCAACCCACTTATTTTAAAAGTAAAAAGAGTGAGTCAGTGAATGATTGATGAATAAACTCAATGTTTGATGATGACATTAATGACAGTGACAGGCAATATTTTGAGTTTGACAAGATATACGTGTTACGTGTTGTTCCTTGTTCCTCGTGTTGTTTTCGGACTCGGTGGAAAAACTAAGTTCCAAATATAATCATTTTTAATATTGTTTGCAATGAAGTTTTAGAATTAAGAAAAGAGTCCTTCACGGACAAAATTAATTAAATACCCATTTTTGTTTTGTTTTTTGGATAAATAAAATCTTTTGTACTTGCAACTACTGTATATTTATATAATATAATATATAATATAAAAATCGTTAATAAATGCTTCCCGAACAAAATTTCCTCTTAGGGAGTTATTTACTAATTTTGTGACTGGTACATTTTCATCATCTCCTTATACTACATCCTAAAGCACATTTTGCTTTTGCATTGAATTGTATATAGTTTTGTATGCTCTTATTTAGTATTTAGTCCTCGCGGTAAACACCGAAACCTTTGCTTCCCTCCAAATCATCGTTCTACAGTGTTACGGGTGTGCCTCATGTGCGACCGGTTGTACATTTTCTTCCTTTTGTTTATTAGGACGCATAATAGGAGTGAATAAATAAGGAGTATAAGCATAACCAGAATCTCCGAGAAGTCTGCCTTTAAATTCTGACTGCTCAAATGTTTGTTTTAATGCGACTTTCACTAAATATTCTTGAGTCATGTGTGCTACCTCGCCAATGTGCCACTATATCCTTGATCTCTAAATTAACATTTGACAAAACCTGGAACAAAGTACTCATAACTTCTTAAATATGAAATAATAGATTAAGGTGATGATTGTATGAGTAATGTATTGAAACTAAGAAAATAACTAAGTACCTTTATTGAAATGTATCCTTTTCTGTTTATGTAGTATTGTCCGATGTATCCAGCGACTTTCGGGATTCAAATATGTGGCAATGAATAGCCCCAATCACTTGTCTAAATCCATATAATGAATAAAAACCTGCCATCACATTGTTCTGCTCCACATCACTTCTTGGCATTTTAATCCATTGTGCCGTTTTTGTTACTAGTGCTTACAACTTATGAATTTAACACGGGTAACAACGCGCGTAAACGTAAAGTTTTACAAAATGTCAAAATACGCGACTAGTCTATGCTTACTCATTCGTTAAACTAGGTACCGCCAAGGATTAACTTTTATTCCGAGAGTAGATTCGTATTAGTTTATTCCCTCCTTTCTCTATGTTTATTAATAACGAAATTCGATATTTTAAGCTTTGAACTGGGAGTAAAGTTAATCTTGCTCAAGTATATGTTTATTAATAGGGCTGTTAGAGACTATGGAGAGTAGATGATTAAAATTTGGCAAATATATAACTTGCTACAGGAATACATGAGTTTCTTCATCATCATCATCATCATTACAGCCCTTCACAAGTCCACTGCTGAACATATGCCCCTAAGGTATGCTACAAAGCACGGTCCTGACCCACCTACATCCATCGACTTCCTGCATGTCTTACCAGTTCGTCACTCCATCTAGTGGGGGGTCACCCTACACTTCGCCTACCGGTACAAGGCTGCCACTCGGGAACCTTTTCTCCCCAACAGTTGTCCGTTCTTCGAGCTATATGGCCAGCCCATTGCCACGTCAGCTATGTGTTTATTATATTATTATACTGCGGATATCCTCATTTCTAAGTTCATCACGCAGAGAAACCCCGAACACAGCCCACTTCATGGCTCGCTGAGTGACTTTGAGCGTCCCTATACGGTCAGCACTGAAGGACCACGTCTCAGTTCCATAGGTCATCACTGGCAACACGCACTGGTTGTGGAATTTCGTTTTCAAGTTTTGGGGTATACCTGACGAGAAGATGTAACGTAATTTCCCAAACGCAGCCCAGTCGAGTTTAATCCGTCGATTGACCTGTCGGTCGAAGTTGGAGTTACCTAGTCGGACTATTTGTCCCAGGTAAATGTACTCGTCACCAACTTCTAGCTTAGTGCTCCCAATGACAACGTATCTGCATTTTGATTCGTTATCGATATAGCTGTCTATGAGCCACAGCAAACACTTACCATCCGGTGGACTGTGTCCTCGTTCGCCACACTTACACTATTGAAAAACGTAAAGAAAAAGGAAAACATGCTATAAAAATCGAAAATATCGAAATTATACTTAGCACGAATGGGTCGGCTCGACCGGGAAGGACCCCGCTCTCACAGAATACCAGCGTCAAATAGCAGCTTAATGCTACTGAGTTTCGTATGGTGAGTGTAGAAAACCGGAGACCCTTTTTACTGGAAACGAGACATTCCATCTTAGTCCTAACGGGTGACAACGCATCTGCATTTAGATTCGTAATCGAGGATAGATGTAGATGTCTTTGGGCTACAGCAACCACTTACCATCAGGTGGACTGTGTGCAACCCTATCCTGTAAATATAAATAAAAAATAAATAGCTAGTTCATTTACACTCAGTAATAGAGAAGACTTTCGGTGTCCAATTTCTTACTTTGGTTTACCTTTGAAAATATTACATCAAATTATAAGAAATATTTAGCGAAATATGTCAAACTTTCTTATTTTACTTGCTAGCAACAGCGCTATCTATGAAATAATTGTTATAACGGAATGCTGGTTTTCTAATTCGCCCTATTTACCCACCATAAATGGTTATTTTTCTTGTAACTTTACGTAATAATTCACAAAATGAAGGTGTAAATTACTAAATACGAACAAAATCTTAACATTACAGTGGAGGAGCCTGAGGTATTTTATGCAAACTGTCTGAAGATAATGTTAAAATTAAAGATGGTTATCCCAGCCATTTATCACACATTTAACACCTCCCGTCCGTTCCGTTAATTGCGTGCACTAACCCTAACACTAACACTCACAACGCTACTACAATAGGAAAGGCACATCACCGACGATAATACGATACCTGCATAGTCTCCACACGTGATATCCGCGGGTGAAGTAGACTCTGCGGTAGCTTATGATCACCTGACGTACGCAGCTGCCTGAAAACGCCCACCTACTCTGCAACCACGCAACCAATGGCTGATCACAGTGAGGGTGATGAACTATATTGCGAGGCTGTCTGTTATAAGAGAGCGGGTTTAAACAGATGAGTTAGGAACATTTGTTTGTTCATTCAGCAGTGCAACGTAACTATAATAATTATTTTTTGTTACCTCTGTTCCAGCACACGCAGCCTGTTAAAGGAGTGGTCGTTGGATAAGTTGTAACCAGTGTCCAAGAGATGTTTAGTAAAATGGGATTTATCGTGGTTGAAATTTCTGTAAGCGGATTAATGCTCTTTATAACGTGTCTCGAAGCTGTGATCAGTTTGACCTACGTAAATGGCTTGGCATTCGTCACAAACAACTTTGTAAACAACCAACTTTTGACAAATGTGCAACTTATTTTTAGAATATTTGTATTCTTAAGATAATTGTGGATGCTGATGGTACTCAATCTACGGCTGAATCAGGAACAGGTTTTCGACGTTAGTATCATAACAATATTGGTTAATTTCCGTCAAATTGGCAAGGTAAAAAAGCTTCAAAAATATTGTGCCGCGACCTCAATGATCACCAGCGCAAAGTACACATCGAGACGTGCCTTGCACTGCTTAAAGCAAACAAAGGAATATTGATATACCGCATTGTTACCTGCAACGAAAAATAGATTTTATTTAACAATTGAAAGCGCTCATAAAGTTGGTTGGATCCTAGGTCAGCGCCAAAGTAATGCCCTAAACGAAAACTTACCCCTAGAAAAGTGATGGTCACTGTTTTGTGTGGCTAAGGTAGTCTAGCGCCGGTGTGATCCATCACAGCTTTTTACTAAACGGGATGAGCATTATTGCAGATATGTACTGTGAACTAACCTAACCTAACTAAAGTCCATGATGGAGAAGTTCGCTCGTCTCCAACCATTTTTGGTCAATCGCTCGTCCCCGATGCTCCTGCACGACAACGTGCGACGTCATACTGCACAACAGACGGTCTACAAATTACTAGAGCTATGAGCTCTTCGTCATCCTCCATACTCACCAGACATTGTGCCTACAGACTTTCATTTTTTCTAGAATTGGGATAACTTTTTGTCGGGAAAAAATCTCAATACCGGCGAGGCAGTATAAAATGCCTTTAAAGAATTTTTTGCCTCCCATCCAGCTGATTTCTTCAAGAAGGACACAAATAAACCAACAATGCGTAGGAAAAAAATGCACCGATTGCATTGGTTACTACTTCGATTAATAAAAATGGAAAATATAAAAAAAATTAATAAAAAATGGAAATTTCATATGAATAAAAGTGTAAAATGTTGAAATATAAATATGATAACATCTCATCACATTGAGAATTATAATCTTGATATTACATTCCAAATAATTATAACAAAAACGCAGAGGATAAAGTAAATGTTCACCTTAAAACTGTGCTCACCATTAGTACTACGACTGAATCTGAATAAATATTTAATGAAACACTTTTTAAAGTTCCTTTCAGTAAAAATGCCGAACGCTTTTTAATGAATGCGAAATTCACAAGCATTTCACTGAATAAATTAATCTCAAAAAAGATTAGAGTTGGAGTTTGTATACCTAGCCGAGTTTAACGTAATAATTTGTTCTCAGAATTGACTTCTTATTAATAATTTCTATTGCTAGTGTAGTAAAATGTTCGATATATTGCGTTGCAAATTCACTTCTTAACATAGCCGTCGCCAAGGAATGCAACAAATTATAGTCCTAGGCCACATATATCCCACGGCTTCCAGCATCACTTACCATGGGGTTACTCCAGATAGTAAGAGTCCGCCCTACAATTCGCTTACCGGTATGAGCTTGCCGCTAGAAAACCATACTTACTCATCAAGTGTCGGTTCTTACAGCTATTTAGAGCATTGCCACTTCGGCAGACTGATATTTTTTTATACGATAAGGTGACAAACGGGCACACAGTCCACCTGATGGTAAGTAGTTACTGCGGCCCATAGACATCTACATCTATCCTCGATTACGAATCAAAATGCAGATGCGTTGTCACCCGTGAGGACTTAGATGGAATGCCTCGTTTCCAGTAAAAAGGATCTCCGGTTCTCTACATTCACCATACGAAACACAGCAGCATTAAGCTACTATTTGACGCTGGTATTCTGTGAGAGCGTGGTCCCTCCCCGGTTGAGCAGACTTATTCGTGCGACAACTATACTACTAATATAACTGCAGCATGGCTCCACCACGTTAAAAATCTGTTAGGCTATGACGGTTACTTTAAATTTACTACGTTTATCTCTATATTTTTATTTATGCTTATATAAGTTGTATTATATAATATATTGGTGTTTTATAATTGCAGTTTTGAGAGCTGACTGACCGCGTGCTCTGCCGTGAAGGAAAACATTGTATGGAAATCTGCATGTTTAAAAAGTTCTATATCATTGAAGTCTATCACAGAGTGACACTCTAATAATTGCCCTCTTCATAGCTTGCTGAGTAACCTTGAGCTTCCTCATACCACCTCCAGTGGAGGAGACCACGTTTCAGCTCTATATGAATTTATTTAAATTTAATATTACTTAAATAAAACCTTGACACAAAACCAAGATGCAATGATCGTTAGATAGATAATATTGTGGCGGCGCTGTCGTCGCGCCGCAGGCGAAACACACAGAAGCCTAAATCACGCTATCAACATTCCGAATCATAAACAGTATATATAGAACATCTCCGAACACGGAGTGTTGGCCGCTCACACCTTGCCCGGCGGGAGATCTCCCCTTTTCCTTCCACGGCCACAGTGGTGACCCCGACGTGATCTGAACACGCAACCGACAACCTTCGGAAACTTCAAGCTTCATCATCGTCCTAGAATACCCCACCCATTCGCTCCCGAGCAGATATCGTCTATCTTCATATCCTGCAAGCCAGCTAGCTTCACAAGGTTCATCGCAGCACTGGAATAATAATGCTTCCTGTTCCTTCAAGCTACTCTCTGCGCTATACAGTGTTCGGCACGGCTCTGAGCCTTACTGCTAGCCTCTGCTTCGGCACTCATGCCCACCACTGGCACGTACATATATTGGCTTTAACTTTACTAAACTTTACTAAGAATTAAAATGCACACAACCTCAACGACGTTTAAGGAGCAAATACTATAAACGCACCACCTGTTATTGGTTTGTCCACCTCCGTTCTGGAAATTTCAATCTAAAAATTGAACCCCGTGTTCGTCCGAAAACGTTGGTCAACAATGACGAATTAAAGGCCATTGTAGAAGCTGATGATATTCAATCTATGGCTGAATTAGAAGCTGCTTTCGACGTTAGAATCAAAAGAATATTGGTCCATTTCTGTCAAATTGGCAAGGTAAAAAAGCTTGACAAATGGGTGCCCAACGAACTCAATGAAAGACGTGCATTTCAATGGTCATCAAACACACAAACGAAGAAATTTTAAACCGCATTGTAAACTGCGATGAAATATGGAATTCACTTGACAATTGCTAGTGCTCACCAAGTAGGTTGGATTTTGATTCAATAAAAACTTACTCCTAGACAAATTATGGTTACTGTTTAGTGGTCTAGCGCCAGTGTGATTCATGGCACACTTCAGGCTTTATGAACATTTTCAAATCGCAAAGTTTAGTGCGGCATACACGATTATTTCTCAAATGTATTTCATAGTTAGATATTAATTCGGATTAAAATGTATCTGGGTTTAAATATGACTGGCAGTTAGCCCTACAAATCACGTTACGAGTCAATAGTCTTTATCTGGTTTGAATGTTATGTATAACTGTCATATTTGCGTTGTTTTTGTAAGTTCCTGAAAACTTAAATGATTTGATATTTCCGGTTGTGCAATAGAACTTTAGGAGGTTTTTTGTCACTCGTATCATAATAAATAATGGCAGTTATAAACCTGCCTGCCAACCATGGTAATTATATTATATTTCCTAAGAGGCAATCAATGGAGAGGCCTGTTAGGATGTAATGAATGATTTAAGCTTTGACCCAAATTTGGTCTGAAGGAAATTGTGATCATTATGTATCGACATGAAATCATAATATAGACGATAGAGAGATAACAAGTAAGATATAAATCAAAAATATTTTTGAAATAAAATATATACTAAAATTCATTTGTTGCTTTATTAAAATGTTAATACACTAGATTGTCGGGTAGAATTTGTATTACCCTTTCGAGGTGCAATTAGTTTCACTTTGAATTGACATTGGACAATTTACAGACTAAAATTTAATTTTGTTATTCACTCGATTACAGCGCCACGTAATAATAGCTATAAACCATCACAAAATTAGCAACAATACAAATATTATATTGAATGATACTGTGTGAATATGACCTCAACCTGTCCAGTTGTACAAAATTTACACGAAGCTCCAAAGAATTATAAAGAACTATACAATAAATCTTTTCATTAAAATGAATGGATTTCAGATGCCTTTAAAATAAAATGGATTATCTACTTTTTTAAACAAAAGAAAATAGAACTTACAATTAGTCATTAAATAAAAAATTGATAGTAAAATATAGATGTAAAAGTTGCGATCACTCACCACTCGAAACACTGCATTATGCGTTGTTACCCCTAAGTCTAATGGTGGCTTCTCACTGCGTGTGTTATCACGCGCCGCGCCGCCCGTGTTGATTTGTACGCGCAAGCACGCGTCACGCGCGAGCCTCACGCCACCCGTTTTAAGGTCACAGCTCATTAGAGCCACCCGGTACCCGACCCTCAGCGCCTCGTCGCCAGGCGTCCACTCGTAGTCGACAGGTGGACCACGGGTGGACGCCACGTTGTCACCAGTGAACCTCACGAATGGTCCTCTTGGCTCACCAGTGGACCTCACGTCGTCAACGAGTGGACCTCGCGTGATCAACGAGTGATCCTTAAATCATACTTCCGAACTTCTTCTATAAGTTTTCCTTTGTTCATTTTAAAAACAAACAACAATGTGTCCGACACATTCGAAGGAAAGGCTCGAAATGAAGGGTTTGTGGAGAGCGCCACAACGCACTCGCGTGAACCGCGCGTTGCCAGCTCGCGCTTCACGCAGGGTAAGCATTCCAACAGCGAGCTATCATCGAGTGGTCCACTCGCAGTCTGCGAGTGGACACCTCGCGAGCGAGGCGATCCAGTGATGGTACGGAGTTGATGTAGTGAGCGCAGGCCCATACAAAGAATATGAACCGCTCGAGGCGAGGCAGTAAGAGTCGGGTGCCGGATAGCTCTAATGAGCTGTGACCTTTAACTGGCGCGGCGTGGCGCGTGCTTGCCCAAACTCCAAGCCACTGAGTCAGTCTCTTTAGCGTAGTGCACCTGATTTCATGTGAACTGAATTGCCACCTCCAGCCATGGATCAATGCCACTGAAGAAGAAGGCAACGCTGTTGCTTCAGCCGCTTTTGTCTTATTTTGTGGATATCATTTACTTAATAAAATTAACAAAAAAAAAAAGAAGAAAAGGCGCTAGTGGATGACATCGTTAAAATTAAAAATTCACAAATCGTTTCATTAGACCACTCCGTATCTATATAGCCATGAGAGTACCTCAACGTCAGACGAGTTAAGACGAAATGAACGAGTTCAATCTTGTAAGCACACGCCGCACCGCGTGCGCTCGCGCACCGACGCCGCGCCTCGCCACGCCGCGCCTTTGAAGTTACCGATTTTAAGCGGATAGCCATTAAGTTACACAACACTAGAGGAGCAAACCACATTACCACGCGTCGAAAAAAGTGTAACCACTATCCAAACGCGACGACGTAGCTTTGAAATTAATAACAATTTTAAATAAACATATATCTATCTTACTTACACAAGTTGTGAAAACAATATCGCCGCTAAGATTAGATAAAGGTGGACACACAAACATGCAAAGGCGGGTTGGTGTGGCTTACTATATGAAATTTTACCTAAAATAAGCAATAAAATGAGTTTTTTTAAGCTGAAGTTAATTATTTTTTTTTAAAAAAACGTCCCCTTAGATAAAAGGATACAAAGCTTATCAGATGAATAGAAATAAACATAATGATGAAACAAAACATATTTTTATTAGTATTTTATTGTACTAACAAATCAAACAATATAAAATAGGTAATAAAATATAATTAATATAAAATTTATATGAAATTATAATTAATATAAAATTATTAATATAAAATAGGTAATAAAATATATTTAAAAGAGAATACATGAATAAACTGAAATAAGAGTAATTAATTATTTTGTATGAAAGTTTAAACGGAGTTTTATTATAATTTCCAAAATATTTAAAATCAGAGGTAAAAAATTAACTTACTCCATTATTTATATAGTCTCCCATTAATAACCACAAATGCGGAAAAGTGGCAACATTGAACCGAAATGACAATATTCGATAATTTTATTTAATTATTTGAGGTTTTTTACGTTTATATGAAAGCAGGAACTAAAAATTATGTGTTGAAAGTGATTCCGCTTGATGTATTACGTTTTTGTGACCTTAAATAGCATTCTTTCACTACGAATTTACCCATTTTTTGTCGCGGCTCAACTCTGTCGGCGTCACATTTAACACTGAACTGACGTCAACTAGGCATATGGCTGTGGCTATATGTGCAGTGGCAACTAAAGTTGTTCAAAACGACTATAAATCAATAGCACGCTACAGACTATAACCTAGAAATTTCTAGCGCGCTATTAAATACGCTATGTTATAGCGCGCTATTTATAAAAAAGTGTGTAGGAGGCTGGCAAGCGCGTTAAGCTTAGCAGCACGCTATATCTCGGAGCACGCTACATTACATGTCGTTCATTGGATAGACCGCGTGCTATATAAGAACATTGTTTCGTAATAAGTCGCATTTTAGATTAAAATAAAATAAAGTGGTAAAGAAAAATTAAAGAACGCTCTTTCATACTTTTTAGGCTTACGACTTTTTCCAATCCTAAAAATATTTTAAGGACTGTACTTTTTAAAACAAAATAAAATTAATCATTTTTTTATAATTGATGTAAACGTTATTTTAACCTTAATATAAATTATAAATCAAAGGTGTATTTAAAAGTTTATTGATTGTATATACAAAAATCAACTATTTACGAACACTATTATATACACTTTTGTATTTATATTTTATTTACATTTACAAACATTAGTTAGGCTTGTTTTATAGCAGACAACTGTGTCCTTCGATCACTTATAAATATACAGTATACACTAACTAAATAACGCCTAACACTAACTTAGTTTGCGCGCGATGAATAGCGTGCTGCTAGATTAAATTTGCGTCACACGTCTACTCCCAACAGCGCTGCTGCTAGAACTAATTGCCGCTTCATATGAATAGCGCCAAAGCGTCATAGCGTCATAGCGCCATGGCGACTACTTACATAGCACGCGCTATGCGTTATGAAGAGATAGCGCGCTATAATATGGCGCTATGCGCTATATTAACCACCATTAGTGGCAACGCTTTGGCGCGGTTATTACTGATCTGGTGTATTATACCTATAAATCAATGCGGATAGCACGCGCCGCGCTACGCCTGCACGCGCTACGCCGCTCCAAGCCCTTCACACTGCGCGTAGCGCGTGCGGGTGCGGCGCGGCGGTTATAACACACGCAGTGAGAAGCCGGCTTTTGATGGAATATTTCGTTACCAGTAAAGTGCCTCCGGTTGTCTACATTCACTATACGAAACACAACATAAGCGTTCTTCTGATATTTTTTAATAACTTACAAAATAAATTACACAATTTATGTAACTTCTATTATTACTTTGGTTCTAAAATTATTAAAAAAAAGTTACTGTATTTATACATCCCACGGCTGGGCACAGGCTACTTCTCATTTCTAAGAGGGTTATGGAAAAATTTGCCCGCCACGCTGCTCCAACGCATGTGGGCGGACTTTATACACCTTGTAATATTTTAGGTATAACTTAGACACGCAGGTTCCCTCACAATGTTCTTCTCCATCTTCGAGCATGTGGTAAAGCACGCATGTGATGCCAACGAGGTTCGAACCTGGGTTGCTCGCGTACTGTGAGCATCGAACGCATCTAACGCTTAACCTCTGAGCTAAACATGGCTCTCATATACCTTTACAAAATAATAGAAGCACGATCTATAAAATGATCATATTCATAATATATACAAAGGTTGTCTCATCTTTAATCTCTTTCATAAAGTTTCTTCACATGGAAACGTAATCATTAGTATGATATATACTATTGGGAGTTAATTGATTAACAGCAGTATATGCTCGACTAATTTCGTATAAGATTAAGATACATTTCATGTTTTCATTATCTAGTACATTATGTGTATCCAAGGTGAGGTTAGTTGGGCACGTGTGGTAGATTTTTAAAAGGAGGTACGAAATTCACCGATTATTAAACTGATACCATAAAGTCGACAAACAATAAACTTTCGTTTTATAATTAAAAAATCCAATCCGTTGAGTATTTTACGAGTTAAACATTTAATGACGGTCTTAGTTAGTAAATCGTTCTAATATTTTGTTTAAAAAAATTATGAAATGTGAAGAACAATATGTTTTTAAACGGGAAATAAATAAACCACGTCGATTTTACTATTTTTCTTGGTATTACTCTCGGCGCAAAACTTCAGAGGGTCCCCAAATATCTGAATTAACAAGCAAACTATACTCTGCAGCTTATGCTGTAAAAAGATTAGAAGTCTCAATAGTATTAAAACAGCTAGATTGGTTTATTTTACTTATGTCCATAGTAATATGTCATATAAGTTTTTGATGAGGGGAAATACGACTGACCTATTTTTATTTTTCAGAACAGGGCCATATCAGCCATTTATAACCTAAAACTGAATAATCTCTCTCAGTTTTTTTTAAATTAAATAAATTTATTAACTTTCACCTCTTTGCGAAAATTCAATATATGTTCTCCAAAACAAATGTAGTTTAAGTAAAAAAGTGACACACATTGCGCAAACATTAGAAACAAGCTCAAGCTAGTGATACCAGTTATAGGGGCTACACACGATCACTTTTAACTGTCAGTTTTGAGTGACCAGTTTTAACTGACAGTGAAAACTGAGTGTGTGTACGATGAAAACTGTCAGTTTTTTTTATTATCAGTTAATACTGATGATATATTGTTGATACATATTTTTTAACTGAAATGACGGAACTGATCAGTTAAAACTGTACGTGTGTAGGCGGTGTTTCTTCAGTCGTGTTGCGATCACGAAAAAGAAACTGGTCTGTACATGTTTATTCTCTTCGCATACGCAGAAAAAATGATGCAAAGACTGTGGTTGGCCGAGTTTATAGAATTATATAGGAATGAACCTTGCTTATGGCAGAATAAAAGTAAGGAGTACCATGACCGAGAAAGGAAATCAGCAGCTTACAAGGTATTATTAGAAAAAGTTAAAGAAATTGACTCTACGGCAACTATAGATACAGTGAAAAGTAAAATTAACACACTGCGTTGCACGTTCAAAAAAGAAGTTTTGAAAGTCAAATCGTCACAAAGATCAGGATCTGGCAAAGATGATATTTATATACCAAAGTTATGGTATTACGATTTACTACAATTTCTCACCGACCAAGAAGTACCACGATCCTCAAGATCAAATGTTTCCAAGGATGACGAAGAAACAAATGACGTGAGTAAATAAATACTATTATTGTTTATTTTATAATTTAGTTTATTGATATTAGACTATTATAAAAACATTAACAAATAAAATTATCCTGCTATGGAACTTGTCCTTCATTTACGAAATAGTTCATAAAATCTTCCCTTGTTTTCTTGGCTGCATTTGTTATATTTCCTTGGTGTCTTCTATCTAAATCTATCATGTCCGAATCTGCCGAAGTCACTCCCTGTATAATTGTTCCGTTATCAAAAAATTCCCTATCAAGAATTTCAGAAGGACTGTAATTGGCTTGGTTTGTTTCAGTTAAGTAATTGTGTAGAGCACAACATGCCATTACAACGGAATCAATATTTTTTGGTTCGATGTTTATTTCTGTGTGAAATATACGGAACCGAGACGCTAAAATCCCAAAAGCATTCTCAACAATTCTCCTTGCTCTTGATACTCGATAATTGTATATTTTTTTCTCATAAGTATAAAGATCTGCTTGTCTAAATGATATAATCATGTCTGTTCTCAATGGAAACGCATCATCAGCAACAAATACGTAAGGTAAACTTCTGTTGCTATTTTTGACTAGTTCGGCGATGTGGCTGGGATGTTTAATTTACTGTCTTGAAGTTTTTCGAAAAATACAGTGTTTCGTAATACTCCACCATCTGAAATTCTTCCATTTGTGCCAAAATCACACAAAATGAACTTGTAGTGAGCATCCACAATAGCCATTAAAACCGTGCTATGTCTGTTTTTATAATTATAAAATTCTGATCCACATCCAGGGTGTAAAGCAATTGAAACATGCTTTCCATCTATTGATCCTAAGCAATGTGGAAAGTTCCATCTCTTCTCAAACTTTTCAGCAATATTTTTCCAATCTTGTTCCGTATTGGGAAACTGAAAATAAAACATTATATATTATTATATTATTAATTGTGTATGTATTATTGTTACAGAATGAAGACCTAGACTCTAGACCAGGTTCATCTTTGGCTTCAAACCACTGACACAGGAAATTCAGCATCATCGTCGGCACCACCTCACCATCCGAGACCGACAAAAAGGAATCTCAATCAAACTTTAACCAATGACGTTTTATTAACTGTACAGGATCATTTTAAACGTCCTGTACAGCGGAATGATCGTTTCGATATTTTTGGGAAAAACGTGGCAATGAAGTTGCGTGATCTTCGTAAAGAACAGCGCATTTTAGCGGAAGGTATTATAAACGAAGCTCTATTCTTAGCTGAAATGGATAAATTGATTATTGACCACAAAATATCGGATCGAGCAACAATACAACAAATAAATTCTAACACTGCAGAATCACAGAGCATATTTCAGCCATACCTTTTAGACAACAATACAGGAAGCGGTACAAATTTCAATCCCTGAAATGTCTGTACCTTTACAAGAAGTAAACACTGCGGCTTCATTTTTATCTCAGTACATGCAAAATTAATCGTAGGCCTCTAAAGCGCATTCAGTTTAATTTTTTTTAAGTCATCTCTTGATAATTTTCTTAATAATAAATAATAAAACCAATTATTAAATGTTCTAAGTTTTCTTATCCTTAAAAAATCTGGACAAAGTAGTTTGAATAAAGCCTCACATGTGTCTGGTATTATGCTGCTGAGGGCTTGAGGTGAAATAATTGTGGAAAACTTTAAATCTTCATAGCTCCGTCCTGTTGCTAGAAATCGTAACGTTGCTGTTAATCTCTCATGTGGCGAAATAGCATTTCTCATAACTGTATCCTTTCTTCAAATCAGTGGAGACACTAGAGATAGTAGATTGAGGTATATTTCTTCACTCATTCTGAGATAGTTGTGCCAATCCTTCGAAACAATTTTTAGTTCGGTTAATAAATTAACATGGGAATAAATTTTCCTTTTTTTAACCACTCTTTACACCACTCTTTGCGTATATTTTTATTTTTAAAATCATTAATAAACCAAGCACGGCTAAAACGTCGTCGTCGGCTGATGACATCCTGAGATGATAATGTTGTTTGTGGTCAAAGAGAACAGTTAAAACTGAACGTGTGTGGGTGCAAAGGACGTCAGTTTTAACTGTCAGTTAAAACTGGTTAGTCAAAACTGACAGTTTTTTTTTTTTTTTCAACCCCCCCTTTCGCCCCCCCTTAAAAGTGATCGTGTGTAGCCCCTATTACTCGGCTTCACAAAGTCAACTTATTTATTCATAGAGCAATGTATATAGAACAACAACGCTTTTATAATAAAATAAACAAGATTTTTCTATTACAAAATTTAAATAGTCTACAAAATTCAAAATCCCAGAAAATACACAAAATTTGTCATACTCAAAGTTCAAAAATTTTATTAAACAAAATTTGTATAATAAGGGTTATTACAGTATTAAGGAATTTATTAAGGAATTTGTGGATGATAATAACCCCTGGGAATAAATTGAATGATCGGATCGCTATATTATAAACTAATACATGGTTGATAGTAAGCCCTGTTAATAAGGTGATCACTTCCAAGCTGTTTCTTAAATACGTGTTGTAATTGGTACAAGCTGTGATTTTTATTCTTGCTGGTTCTTCCCAGGGCAAAAATGTTTTCTTCATAAAATATTTTCTTTGGTGATAATAAGAAAAGTTGCCTTCAATAAGAAGTACTCTATCTATATCTAATCTAAAACGAATAAAAAATGATTCTATTCTACTTATGTTATTTCCACTAGGTGAAATTCTATGCGCCTTTTGTTACTTTTTGCCTTGTTAGTTTAGTATACATCAAACTCTACAAACATAGTGCATATCAATTATGTCGTGAAAAACTTGAATTAAGACTTAGAAATTTCTTAATACCCGGTGGTAGGACTTCGTTTCTGTCTAAGATTCCTTCTGAGTAGTTAGGTGGTACCTACCTGCTACCTACCTTTTACCGTAGAGCCAGTACAATACCAAAATCTGAAGCAAATTACTGCAATACTCAGAGGTGGCAACGCATTGGTAGCTTCTTTATTTAAAGTTGTTTGCAGTAGCCACTTATCATCACATTTTTTGTTTGTGTAGGCTGTGAGTGTTTGCTACTTCAATTTTATAAATACAAACTCAGTAAATTATCAGTGAAAAGACTTATAGTTTTATTTTTTAATTTAATTACAATATTTAAAAAAATACCTGAATCGAATTTTATCACGTATCATCATCATCATCATTACAGCCCTTCACAAATCCACTGCTGAACATAGGCCTCCCTCAAGCAATGCCACAAAGCACGGTCCTGAGCCACATGCATCCATCGACTTCCTGCATGTCTTACCAGGTCGTCACTCCATCTAGTGGGGGGTCACCCTACACTACGCCTACCGGTACGAGGCTGCCAATAGAGAACCTTTCTTCCTCGTCGGTTATCGGTTCTTCGAGCTATATGGCCGGCCCACTTCAGCTTACTAATTCGTTGGGCTATGTCGGTCACTCTGGTTTTACTGCGGATATCCTCATTTCTGAGTCTATCACCCAAATAAACTCCGAGCATAGCCCTCTCCATAGCTCGCTCCCGAGCGACCTTGAGTCCTCATATGGCCAGCAGTGAAGGACCACGTCTCTGATCCGTAAGTCATCACTGGCAACACGCACTGGTTGTACACTTTAGTTTTCAGAAATTGAGGTTATAACTCAATTCGTTCGTTCGGGAAATTACGACACATCTTCTTCGGTTCTTCGAGCTATATGGTCGGCCCATTGCCACTTCAGCTTACTAATCCGTTGGGATATGTCGATCACTATGGTTTTACTGCGGATATCCTCATTTCTGAGTCTATCACGCAGAGTAACTCCGAGCTTAGCCCTCTCCATAGCTCGTTGAGCGTCCTCATACGGCCAGCAGTGAAGGACCACGTCTCAGATCCGTAATTCATCACTGGCAACACGCACTGGTTGTACACTTTAGTTTTCAGAGATTGAGGTATACCTGACGAGAAGATGTGTCGTAATTTCCCGAACGCTGCCCAGCCGAGTTGAATCCGTCGATTGACCTCTCGGTCGAAGTTGGACTTACCTAGTCGGACTATTTGTCCCAGGTAAACGTACTCGTCAACAACTTCGAGCATAGTGCTCCCCACAACTACCGGCATAGGTGTGATATGGACATTGAACATAATCTTTGTTTTATCCATGTTAATCTTAAGACCTATCCGTTGGGAGACACCATTGAGGTCATTGAGCATAGTGCTAAGGTCCAGCGATTCTGCCATAAGGACTATATCGTCGGCAAATCGAAGGTGAGTGATGTACTCGCCATTGATGTTAATACCGTATCCTTTCCAATCCAGTAGCTTGAAAACGTCTTCCAACGCAGCGGTGAAGAGTTTCGGGGATATAACGTCACCCTGTCTTATACCTCTCTGCAGTTGGATAGGTTTCGAACTCTGGTTCTGTACTCTGATAGCCATCGTAGCCCTACTGTACAAACACTTCAGCACCTCGATGTACCGAGAGTCAACTTTGCACCGCTAAAGGGACTGTAGCACCGCCCAAATTTCGACGGAATTAAAGGCTTTCTCATAGTCCACATACGTCAGGCAAAGTGGCAGATTGTACTCTTCGGTCTTCTGTACAATCTGCCGCAGGGTATGTACGTGGTCTATAGTACTGAAGCCTTTTCGGAAACCGGCTTATTCGGGAGGCTGGCGGGAGGCTTGGTCGTCGAGTCTGTGTGCGAGACGATTCGTAATGACTCTCGAAAACAGCACGTAGACGCGGCTCAGAAGGGAAATCGGTCTGTAGTTCTTCAAGAGAGCGTTGTCGCCTTTCTTAAAGAACAAGACCACCGCACTTCTGCTCCACGCCTCCGGAGTAGTGCCACCATGGAGGACGGAATTGAAGAGCTTCTGAAGGACTTCAAGTACCGGTGTTCCACCCGCTTTCAGAAGCTCCGCTGTAATTCCATCCTCGCCTGGGGCCCTGCCGTTTTTATATTGCCGATATTTCGAGCACTTTACATTAGGGGCAACTAAATCTAGTCCAGTTTAATCCCCAGAAGCCACAAGTTAGCACGTTTGCCGGTAAAAAGAACCCCCTCGTCGTATCTCCTCAGTTTCAAGACATTCTCCATGTTGCCTCAGCCAGTATCGGAGTCCTCGGCGTCGACATGTCGAGTGACGTGCAGTTTCGTGGTAACTTAAAAGAGAAGGGCAAACTGGCCTCTAAAAAGCTTGGCGTGCTCATGAGAGGGGGACAGTATTTCATGCCGGCTCACCACCTGCAACTTTACAAGGCACAGGTTGTACTGCAGATGGAATACTGTTCTCATCTCTAGGCTGGGGCTCCCCAATGCCAGCTCCTTCCATTTGATCGCATCCAATGCAAAGCTGTTCGAATTGTCGACGACCGAGCTCTTTCCGATCGACTTGGGTCACTGAAACTGCAAAGAGCTTTAGCATCTCTTTGCGTATTTTATCGAATCTACCACGGGGAGTGCTCTAGGGAATTGTTCGGACTAATTCCAGCGGCACAGTTTGACCATCGCACATTGCGACAAAACTCGCGATACCATCCATAAGATCTGGATGATAACTTCCTTGTGGAATCGACTACCACCAGAGATTTTTCGGACCGATACGACTTAGGGACCTTCAACAAAAGAGCCTACTCCTTTTTAAAAGGCCGGCAACACGTCTGCGATTCCCTTGTTGTTCCATCATTAGGTGAGTCATATGCTCGTTTGCCCCCTCTCCTATACAAAAAAAAATTTACATCACCCATGGTCACGCGAGGACTGAGGTGTTCGACGCCTCGATGTCATAGTTAACCACAGCTACCTCCAGATTATAGTTTTAATCTGTAATCATGGGTGCTGTAAGGTGCTCAAAAGGTCGGTAATATAAAATAAGTTAATATACGGGATAAAATTCGTAAAACTAGTCTTATTTTAATGTGTAGTGTTCGCGTAATTATAAGAAATCATTAACCTAATCGGCTTCGGTTAGCAGCGAGTGCGTTTCGAAAGCAGCGCAATAAAACAGTATAATCCTGCCTATATGTGGAAAGACCTGCGTCTAGATGTGGACACTTAAGGGCACCATATTTTTAAAAAAAAATCTAAAAAAATGAATTTGAAACATAAACTAATATTACTCAAATCGAATAGAAATCAAAATTTATTCATTATTAAAACGCTGCAGCTGAATATTTGTCGCCACTCGCCTCCCACTCTTGGGTTAGCAACCACAATTTCTTTTTGTTTCATTTAGTTGGCGCCGCGAAAATGTATACCTGCGCCTGCTGTGTCGTTTAGGTGGCGTGTCGTAATTTCTATATGGCAGACTGACGAGCAGTAATTTAGGTGACATCTAAATCGGTCCCAACATAACAAGCGTATTGAAGAATTAATTAAAACAAAAATCTCCTACGCCGCGCCGGATGTCTCTCTCTCTCCATCCGTCTTAAGAATTTTCGATCAGGGTCACGTGTCCTGACGCGAGTTTAACATCTTTTACCCATTACAAAAAAGTGTACAACGCCGCTAAAGAAGTTTTCACTTCAAAAATCACCCGATATTGTTCTTTAAATGTGTAAAACAAACCCGGCCTGAGACTGGATTTGTTTTTCAAATGTAACAGGAACCACTCGTGAGGTACAGGGGCTATAGTGAAATAAACAGTCGAATTGAGAACATCCTCTTTCTTAATTCGGCTAAAAATAGATGATTATAATTTTTTTTGCAGCTATGATTTTATTTTATTCATAGTAAACGCATCGTGTCCTCAAAACCACTCACCGTCAGGTGGATTGTAAGTTCATTTGTCACTTCAACTCAATTGATGTGTTATTGGCCAAATTTCGTTTGAAGCTGAGTTTCAAACTTAGAACGATGTAATGAGCAGCTGTACACTGAAAGCAGCTCAGCTTATGTGTGTACCTATCCTTATGTGTTAGGTATTTTGACCGCTTCTGTGTATTGTTAGATGGTTTAAGCAAATCCAGAGAGGATTTCCTTTAATTTAAAATAATAGAAATGAAGAGACGATTAGCTTTTATTTCAAATTTAGTTTAATTTAAATTTAAGTTCAAGTCCAGCAGAATTTTATTTTTTTGAATACTTGAATCAGAAATGAGTGAAGTAAAGTGATTTTTGAAAGAAAAAAAAGACGTGTGGCACTCGGGGACTGCCGCGGTAAAGCTATTGCATAGCATTTTGTATCAACTTATGCAATTATAATTATTTATTTATTTTATTTATGCAGTATTTCTTTTTCTTTGATATTAATTCAAGTTACACTTTTTGAGCGTGGTGACCGATAAGAAAACAATTTTATTTCTTTTATTATAATTTTATATAACAAACAGACACTTTAACTTTATTTATATACAAATATAAAAAATGAACATTTGTAAATCTGCCACACGTTTTGCATGATGTTATCCGCACACGTGGGCAGCGCCATGTTCGAACATTTGGTAGACAATCGTTAATGTTTTTTACCTTATACTATTGCTTTAATAAACGAAAACTCGCATAACAGTAAACATCGCGTTTTATTTGCGTACCCACCACACGGCCGGACAAAACTACCTGCAGTTGTATGTCAAAACTTTAGTTTCTTTTCTACTTCTTTGGGTCCATTTTTGCTTTTACTTCTATGTTGACTCGTTTATAAAACGCGTTTAATGCAATTGGTCGGTGGATCGGGAGTTTTAAGTTGAATTTGGCATTGTTTGGCACAGCTCTTTATTAGACCAAAAATAATAAAAAGGCTTTTCCTAGTAATTTAGGAAAATTAATGAGGATTTGACTGTAAGGCGTGGAGTGGAGTAAGTTTATCCGAGGCAATAATCACGAAAGCAATTTTTAATAATCCGCTATCATATACCATGATCATCCCTTGGATGTTGTAAGAGGCTACAGAGGCAAACTGATACCTATTCAAAGAAATGAAAATGGCTTCAACCTGCCTATGGCAAATATATGAGGCCCTATATGAGGCCTATGTTCAGCAGAGGGCCTTTGACAGACTGTATTGAAAGCAACTTTTATGAACATAGAGATATAACAATAGTGATTTGTCGCTGCTGGTGATAAGAGAACTGGTTCCTTTCTCGTTCTAAGCCTGAGATAGCCATTTAGTAAGAAAACATAACCAGTGTTCTTGGCACATACACTGCGGGGAGTAAGGACTGTCTTTTTAATGGAATTAGGATGACAAACGAGCACACAGTCCACCTGATGGTAAATGTATGCTGTGGCCCATAGACATCTATATTTATCCTTGATTTAAGAATCTAAATGCAGATGCGCTGTCACCCGTGAAGACTAAGATGGAATTTCTCGTTTTAAGTTAAAAAGGGTCTCCGGTGCTCTACACTCACCATACGAAACATAACAGTATTAATCCGCTATTTTACGCTGGTGCGTGCGTGGTTTTACCTTGATCCCAGGGCCCGGGACTTCATGCTACTTACAACCATAATATAGCTGGAGCGTGGCTCTACCACGTATAAACTGTATGATAAATGAAGTATTTTTCTAAACTATGATAAAAACATTGTATACTTTAACGTTATGTAAACAAACTGAAAATTATTAAATTTACAATGTCATACAGGTTAAAATTACCAGTACAAAATAAAAATTAAAAGTTGGTGAACAACCTATAGGTATTCTATAATCGCCTCAAAATTAATTCAAATCTATTGAAAACAACAAACAATGTTTTTACCAGACGTCTTTCGTGACTAGTTTTCAATTAGCAGCTTTGGAAAGCACGGCGTGGCAAATTCTTTGGCTTTCTTGTAACGTTGGAGAAAGGGAACAGGTTTAATAGAGAAACATGGAACGCGAGTTTAAGACATTGTCCTTTTGGCGCAATCGTAGACAAATTTCGTGCAATGTTTTTTCAATCAATGGATTCTTTGTTTGATTTTGATTTAACGGCTCCATGCCGGAGTGGATTAATTAGCAATAAGTTGCAGCACTAAAGGCCGTGGATCCGAATTCTGCACGGAACAAATATTTGTATGGTTTACAAAAAACTGTTCCGGGTCTGGATGTTTGTGAAATTTATGTATGTGAAACGCTCCCAGGATAAATGAGAAAATATTAGTTTTTTTAAATAAAATTTAAATGAAAGTGTATGTCTTACCCGACTACGGCGGAACTCAAAAAGAACGGTAATATTTTGTATGTATTATTAAATATGTTTCTATGTCCGTAGTATGTGAATATTTTTGTCATCATCACCCATAAGGCTAAGGCCCCATGGAGGCATTCCATTGACCTCAACGGGTAACAACACATTTGTATTTTGATTATTAATCAAGGATGGATAGCTATGGGAGACAGTTTTGAAACTTCCATAAAAACATCCACGAGATAAGATGCAGTTGTCATTTTAAGATGACTTCAAAAATGAAGGTCAAGTCGGTACACGGTATCTTTGCCAATGGTGTACCGATATTCATGATTGTTTCATAAATAGGCTATATTTGAATGGTGGCCACCATTTTCGTTTAATTTTAACAAAAATTATACTAATTCTACATACATTCTACATATAAAACTTGCGATGCCATCCATACCATCTGGATGATTGACGATCCACTCCTGTGGAATAGAAGAAGTTTTTTTCCTCGTACAACTTTCTTGTGGAAACGACTCCCACCAGAGATGTTTCCGGACTGATACGACTTAAGAAACTTCAAGGAAAGAGCTTAATCTTTTTTTAAAAGCCGGCAATGCACCACATCCCACATTCCCCTGGTGTTGCATATTATTTGTGGGCGGCGGCATTCACTTACAATCAGGTGAACCGCATGACCGTTGACCCCTCTTCTATAAAAAATACCCCTAAGAATAAAATTATTGAAATGAATTTTTTGATGTAAATGTTTAGATGACATTATAACTGTTGCTCTACGCTTGTGATAATTCTTAGTCTACTCAAAAAGTCAAAAAATTACTAATTTTAATAAAAAGTTAATACTTACCGTATAAAGAATTAAAATAATAAAAGAATGTTCACATAACTTCTGAAGGCTTACTTTTCAACCATTCAGTTAAAGATAGGACTTTTTCATATGAAAACCAATTAATTATTGAGGCTGAAGAATAATAATATATTTCTCATACTACATATATCTCTCATCTTCATCCGAAAAATCTAAAGATTGTTTTAATCCAATATATATAATATTTTGTATACGAAAATATGTATATCTCATATTCACTAAATATTAAACTCATCCCAATGTGTTTAGTTATAAGTTATGCAAATATCATGCTTCCTCCTTCAATAAATAACTCTGACGTGGATACATGACTTTGTTTTCCTTTTAAAATAAATGCAGAATGTTCACATAAATGGACGTAAAAAAATTAAGCTAATGTAGCACTAATTAGTTTGGATTCGCGACGGCATTTTCAATTGGGGTAAAAAATTGATAGTTTTATTGTAACATATTATCATCTCAATAAAGCTGACATAAACAGATGAAATGAAAGTAAGGCAATATTTGTTGGAAAATAAATGAACGGGAAAAAATAAAACCGAACGACCGAGAGATATAATGCTAACATGCGCCATCTAACGCATAAAGACCCTGTTTTAATTATAAACATAGGTACGCGACATGTGCCATAAATGGAGTAACTCTTATAACGAAAAAAATTGTTTGTCACTTCAAATAAAATTAAATATATCTTGTAATCTTCTAAATTAAGAATGTTTGCTGATTTCTATTTAACTAATGTTGAGCCACGTGGTGGCGGTGTAATAGAACCATGAGCCATCACCCCTTTGGATCCCATGGGTGTCGTAAAAGACGATAACAGTCAACGACAGAAAACTTTTATGGCTTCCGATAGATGGCATAAAGCCAATGCCCATCTTGTTTACACCTATTTAGTTTACATAAGAATTAAAATACTCGGACCGGCGAGGAGCAGCAGAACAACAGAACATGATATGCTTAAGAAGAGAAACGAAACTGTTTGGTATTAGAAATTAGACATTTCCATCTTAGTCCTCGGAGGTGACTACGCGTCTACATTTTGATTTTTAATCGATAACTGATGTAGATATCTATGGGCGACAGCATCCACTTACAAGTTAATGGACTGTATGCTTATTTGTCACCCTTACTCTATAAAAATATATAAAAACCTACTCCACTATTAACAAAATTAAATTTTTGCAGTAATATTTTACGATTTTATTTCGTAGTGCTGAGCTCTCGCAACGCGGCGTACGTCCACCTAGCAACACGATGCGCCCCGCACTGAATTCGTGGACGAATGCGGGGGTGATATAGACGCAGTATTTAATCGAGACGCATTTTTAATTTATTATTATCATAAAAATAATACATATTTCTAAAAAGTAACCAAACCAAATTATTTTATTTTGTATTGCAAAGCAGTAGATATTTTTTTATATTCCTTTGATAAACAATGAAGGAGTAAAGTGGTTTCATCTCAACGATTTGGAGGTGATTTGGGTATTTTTTTATTTATTATGTGACACCGATAGAAAAATTATGGCTAAACCAAATTACGTATCAGATCATGTAGATTACTAGCTATTTTTTTCATACGTAATTTCTCTGTAAGTGTAGACGAAAAGTTGGTTCATCTGCACGCTTTTTTTCAAGCTTTTTGCGAGAGAGCAGCCTTAATAATAAATGCACTTTGTTCATTCATATTTAAAATTTCAAAACACTTTATACACAAACACCGTGTCGAAGACTGAGGAAAAGAAACGACGTTAGACCATCGTTAGACAATGCACGGCCTTCAAGCCACACCTCCGTGCCCGTCGGAGAGCGTGAGGTTTTTTTCGTTACGAAATTTCTGGATTTTCCCGCACTCAAGGCCCGCGATAGAAGCTATGCAATAGCTTAAAAACGATTTTAAAAAAACTCAAAACCACAAAACGGAGCTTTAATTTCTCTATATATTATTTTTTATCACCGACTTCAAAAGCAGGGTTACATTAAAAAAAACAACGAGTTGCACTCCTGTAGTGCCGGCAGAAGTGAAAACTTGAATATTAACGTTGTGCATTTTTGATATTTTGGAATGATTAGGGAATAATTTTGCACGAATTGCTTTAATTATCACACACGAACGAACATTCGCGCAAGCGCCCTGCGACACCTAAACGAAACAGCAGGCGCAGGCATACATTTTCGCCGCGCCGTAGAAAGAGGGGGATACTTCTGTCTCTCTCTCCTCCATCCGTCTTAAGAATTTTCGATCAGGGTCACGTGTCCTGACGCGAGTTTAACATCTTTTACCCATTACAAAAAAGTGTACAACGCCGCTAAAGAAGTTTTCACTTCAAAAATCACCCGATATTGTTCTATAAATGTGTAAAACAAACCCGGCCTGAGACTGGATTTGTTTTTCAAATGTAACAGGAACCACTCGTGAGGTACAGGGGCTATAGTGAAATAAACAGTCGAATTGAGAACATCCTCTTTCTTAAGTCGGCTAAAAATAGATGATTATAATTTTTTTGCAGCTATGATTTTATTTTATTCATAGTAAACGCATCGTGTCCTCAAAACCACTCACCGTCAGGTGGATTGTAAGTTCATTTGTCACTTCAACTCAATTGATGTGTTATTGGCCAAATTTCATTTGAAGCTGAGTTTCAAACTTAGAACGATGTAATGAGCAGCTGTACACTGAAAGCAGCTCAGCTTATGTGTGTACCTATCCTTATGTGTTAGGTATTTTGACCGCTTCTGTGTATTGTTAGATGGTTTAAGCAAATCCAGAGAGGATTTCCTTTAATTTAAAATAATAGAAATGAAGAGACGATTAGCTTTTATTTCAAATTTAGTTTAATTTAAATTTAAGTTCAAGTCCAGCAGAATTTTATTTTTTTTGAATACTTGAATCAGAAATGAGTGAAGTAAAGTGTTTTTTTTAAATATGCTCCTGTATCGTGAAAACAGTTTACATACATACATTGCATAAGAACAAACAGCTAGAACCGAAACAATTTGTTTTCCTTGCGAGATTTGAACCTGCGGCTACAGCGACGTAACTCAATCACATGTCACAACTACGTATTTTCTTAGCTAGTGGTACTGGTATGGAATTCAAATCCTCGAAATACTTGTTAATGTATATGTTATATAATCGACGTTTCCCTCTATTCACTAGCTTGTAAAGTCAGCAATTAAAACTACAAAATGGTGCCTGTTATAATGTACGGGTTAATCAAGCATTATAAAATGTAAGGCAAACATCTAGCCCAAATCAACGGCTTTTACCAAAATTAACACAAACGAAATACTACTTATATAGTATCTATTAATTAATCTCATCAAATTAAGGTCAACAAAGGAAATGGAATTCGATGTTGAGGCAAACTGAACGAACCAGTAATTGCTGTAAGTCAATTGGAGAAAATTAGCTGAGAGCAGATACGAACGTTATGTGAAATCGAAGTAACCGAGTCAAATAAAAATCTTGCTGTAAAGTGATTAAAATTTTCAGACGTTTTATCTAGATTGCAATTTTTTTAGCTGTGCTGTTAAAATTACGTTAAATGAGATTTTACAGAATAGTAGCATTCCTTTGCCTAGGAGATCTGGGTAGAAAAAGATTCTTTCACTAAAAAATTTGTAGTAATAGTTTACGCGCGGTAGAAGTGAAAACTTCAAATGAAATATTTAATAAAAATATTTCATTGCAAATGATTTATTTAATATGACCATTTTCAATCACAAGTGCGGCATAAATTATAAGATAAAAAATTGATTTTATACAAAATAAATGTTACAATCCTTATTTTATACTTAATTTTAGTGTAATATATTAAGATTAGTTTCTCTCGACTAAAATTGCTTTATAATACGTAGTCTACTTCATTCTATAGGTTAAGTCGTTTCATCGACAAAAACAATCTTCCGCTCACCAGATGTCTCTAGTTGGACACTATAAGAAGAATTTTTTTGTTACATAATGTAATACATTATTTTATTGAAAGGTTAATTTTAAATACAAGTTGGTCAGTTTCTGGAGTATTATATTAATACACAAAACATTGCCTCAGTTTTTTAGTTTGCTCTTTAATTTTTTGCACATTTTTATATGCTTTTTAGTAATATTTTTTCTAATTTTATGAATATTTGTGGTTTGGTTTATTTTATTTTATTCTTATATAAAATATAACTAATAGTACAGAAAGAAAAATTAACCCTTACATTTTCCAAACAAACTACGAAATCTTTCCAATATTACAACTCATTTTTTTATAGAAGATGTTAAGTGACTACCGCCGTCCATGATCAACCGCAACGCTAGAGGAATTGCAGGTGCGTGGTCGGCCTTTTAGAAAGGAGTAAGCTCTTTTCTTGAAGGTCCCCAGGTCGTATCTAACGAACGTAAAATATTCCACAGAGAGGTCGTACGCGGAAGAAAACTCCTTGTCAAACGTACAATGGTGGACCGCCAATCATCAAGATGGTGTGAATGGTATCGGGACGTGTGCCGCGTAGTGCGTTCACGAACTTTGGCGGCTGGGATTAATCCGAACAATTCCTCAGAGCACTCCCCATGGTATATGCGAAAGAAAATGCAAGGAGATGCAACATCTCTTCGCAGCGCCAGTGAATCGAGCCGATCGGAAAGCACTCGATCGTCGAAGATTCGAGCCGCTCTGCGCTGGATGCGATCAAGTGGAAGGAGCTGGTACTGGGGAGCTCCAGCCCAGAGATCGGAACAGTATTCCATGTGCGGCCGAACTTGCGCCTTGTAAAGTTGCAGGCGGTGTGCCGGCATGAAATACTGTCCCGCTCTTCTGAGCACGCCAAGCTTTTTAGAGGCCAATTTGGCCTTCCAAATGACCATGAAACTGCACATCATTCGATATGTCGACGCCGAGGATTCCGATACTGGCTGAGGCAACAAGGGGGGTGCCTAGAAACTGAGGAGATACGACAAAGGGGTTCATTTTAGCAGTTAACGCGCAAACTTTTTTACGTTTTAAAACATTTTTACGTAGCGCCGTCCTGGCGGCAGAAAAAGTCGTGCATGCCTACAATTATTGACTCTCAAGGTGGTACGTAAAATAGACGCTAGACGGTTGAAGTTATGAAATCGTGGATTAGTAAAAAGGCATGATATAATAAGATAATTTTATTCTATATGCTGAATTTTATTTATACAATGATTTTTATAAATACAATTAAAATGTAAAATTAAAATATTAAAGGATTAAAAAAAGACAGTAGTCGAAAGACGGATTCAAACTCACAACTTTTGAGTTCGCGGTCTGCGCTATATTCTATCTCACTCTCTCACACTTTAAATCCTATAGATGTATATGTTGAACTTTTTCTTTTTATCGAGTTTCAAATTACAACGGTTATTTTCTCTTAAAAAACCGCTTGCCGTAAATTTCTCAGTATACGAACAACTCCAGTTCTCTCCCACTGGCACTAATGAAATTGTTAATTGCAATTTTATGTACTGATTTACTACGTACTCGGCGTTTAAGGAAAATTTGTGAGAAAACCTACTTGTATAAGAAAAAGATTCTTTCAAGGGTGTGAAGTTTTCCAACTAACACAGAAGCACACGACTGGGTAGTAGACTATTTATTATATTACAAAATATATAAATATGTATTATAATAGAATATGGTACAAGGATAATTTAACGGATTGTAAAAATACACTGCTGTATATAGGCCAGCCCTCTCCTAAAGTACTTCCCAGTCAGGAAAGGCTCTAAAGAGGATTTTGCCATAGGTGCTACGATTGGCAGGCTGTTGATCACACTTTTTATTATTTTGAGATCTTTTAACAAATTTATTGCTGCCCATTTCTTTTTTTTTTTTTTTTTGTTTCTCTGTCACCTTTTACGACACCCACAGGAATGTTTGGGGTAGTGGATATTTTTACAACGCTATTAAACAGTAAACAGTGATTCATGTATGTAAATGTGTAATACGTGAAGCAAATGCAGTGTTCATTTATAAACAGCAGTCGAATACCGAAAACATTACAAAATGAACGCTGTTTAAAGTTCCCCTTTCAGTAAAAAGTCAAAGGCTTTTTCATATAATGAATGCGAAGCTGGCAGCAATTCATTGACATCGGTTAGGAGTAGAAAATTCGTTGGCGTAATTAATTTCGCTACAAAAATAATTACACTCGAGTTTGTTGACGAATTGCGTCGCATACTGTATTTTACTTTTCGTAAGATACGGTAAGGATATAGGCCTTCTTGACTATCTTTAAAATAGGTAAATATTTTTCTCTAACCTGTCACGATTAGAGCTTATAAAAGGAAATAGAACAACTTAAATGATTTCTTATATTTGGGCGAACAATACACATTTAAATAGAACTAGTTTTTTATGGATTTTATCGCGACTGTTAATTTTTTTATATTCCCGACGTTTCAAGCACTTTTCAGCACCCATGGTCACTGGGAGGACTAAGGTGTTCGACGTCCTATATCATATTTAACCGCGGTTAACCACAGATTAAAATTAATAATTTTTGTTCTGATCTACACAGTATGAACTTATAGTATCTTGAAGTTTTGCAGTTGTATGCTTCGGTTAGGATTTAATTTTATTATTTATAGGATCCCAAGCAGATGACAGCACCCAGCTATCTTAATGATGTTTTTTTAACGATGTTTTTTTAATTTCAATAGCCTCGCGAGTCGAAATAGAATAGTGTCAGTGACTTATGTAACATAATTTTAAATAAAAAGAAGACCTGTGCTTTGTTGCGGAGACAAGGCAAACATGGTAGCGCTCTGTCCTAGCGCAAGTTTTCCACAGGAATTTAATCAACAAAAACAGTGGGATATACCATTGGTACGGATTGTGCAGAAAGATTTGATTCATAATTTGCATATTCACCTTCTTTTAGCTGTACCGACGAAGAAATCTAGTCAGGCTTTACCATCAAGTAATCTCGGCACATTGCTTGATGGGGAAAACTTGTGCAACGCCGTAGGAATCCGTCTGGGTGCGGCAATTTATCAACCTCAGCAGCGAGTGAAGCCGACCACAGTCGAGCCTGTGTCTGCTCTACTACCTGAAAGAGAATTCACAAACACTATTGGCTACATCTTGAAGCAAGCTTCCATTAAAACCTTCTATAAGCCTCCGGAAAAGATAAGTCAATTTTTACCATCCAATATCATGTAATATGCAGTGTACAAGTTTGATTGTGAATATGGCATTTCTTACATAGGATAAATAAAAAGATCTATAGAAACCCGCGTAAAAGAAAATATTGCTGACGTGAAGCAACGTGAACACGTTCAATCGTCCCCGTTATTACAATTCTTTGCAAAAGAATACCGATTTTTGCTATGGATGATTCGCTAGGCTATTGAAATTAAAAAATTCGATTCTGATTTCTCCTGATTTCGATAGATAAGATGGATGGGTGCTTCCATCTGCTTGGGATCCCATTATTAATAAAATTAAATCTTATCCCAAGCATACCACTGCAAGACTTCTAGATACTTTAGGCTCGTTTTGCATAGATCCGACCAAAAATTATTATTCCAAAGCCAGTGGTAGCCAGGTAAAGTATGACTACGGGATGTCAAACACCTCAGGAAGATGTTAAAAACAGTGATGCACACAGTGATGTACGTTCTGTAAATACTGGGAATGAGCACAACCTAATTATACCAGTTATTTGACTTCAAGGAATCAGTTATTTCTTCATGCGGAAATGTATATTATTATTACAATAAAGTATATTACAATAAAGTCCCATAAAATAAGCAGGGCCTATCTGTCAAAAAGCTGAAATTTTTTATTAAGCAAATATCGTTAAATGATAATTCATTTACTACTTAAGAGTAGGTTCATAAGTTATAGATTATAACCTTTGGGAATTCGGTGATCGCTACCATGCTGTTTTTAAATATTTTCATTCTTAACTGTATTTTTTAAAGTAATGTTTTATAAAAGCCGCTGGGTTACTTGTTGATTATTTCTAGGGCACATTTTTTCCGGATTAGGGGTAAAAATGTAAATTACTCAATAAAAGTTTTTGTAATCCTAAGAAATAAAAATGATCCTTTTCTATATTATTCCATTTGAAATACTTTAAATATTGTCTTCACTTTGAAATAATTTGAAGCTTGGAGAATAAGATAATAAGTATTGTTACGAGCTTGAGGTTCGTGACAATAAAAACTGCCGATTGAATTACCAAATTTTACACTTTAATTTTCTTTACACCAATTAAAACTTAAAGCACTAATAATTAATCACACTGATTCACTTTATTTCGCTCCGAAGCTTCGCTTGTCTCACCAAATTCAATACTTCCCCGATTGCATCTTGCAGCGCCTTTAAATACATATTATCACCGAAACATCCAGAATATTCAAGTAAATACGCGCGCTAATCGACTAGGCGCCGAAAGTTCGAGTGTCGGGCTTCTAGAAGCTTATGTCTTCGTTTCGATACTAGATGGCGCTATTGGTTAAAATATTAGTCATGTCATTTTCTGGAAATCTCTCCTTGCTCTGTTACCCGACACTAGATGGCGCTAGTGCCAGACGTCAACTTAGGCGCACAACAGTATATTATAAGTAAGAGAATAAGACAATAATACAGGGTTTTGCAATAAAATTTTTGATTGCAAATTTGCAGAAAAGATTCATAATAAGTAATAAAGGCAAATGGTAAAGAAAAATTTATTAAAAAATCTCAAACAATATGGCCTTCCTATCTTTTAAATCAAAATGCGTGGTAATGCATTTTATCTGATTTTTCTACGCATGCACACATTCGTAAGGGGCGATCTCTAGACAAAAATGTAGTTGCCCATATAATATTATATTGACAATTTCAAATAAAAGTAGAAACTTTGTTTTAGTAATTATATAGAATTTTATTTCATAATGCTTTACAATTATCGCCTTTCTATCGCTCTATTATTAAACGTTAAATAATTAAACAAATAAATTAAATAATTTTTATACGCGGTAGAGCCATGCTGCAGTTATATTAGTAGTATAGTTTTAGCACGAATGGGTCGGCTCGACAGGGGAAGGACCACGCTCTCACAGAATACCAGCATAAAATAGTAGCCTACTGCTGCTATGTTTTGTATGGTGAGTGTAGAGAACCGAAGACCCTTTTTGCTGGAAACGAGGCATTACACTATCTTATAAACAAAACCTCTCAATATCGCAATGATGTGTTATTATTGTTACCACACTCGGTCTTTAGCTTTGACAGTTTTCTTTTTCTGACAGATAGATCTCTGGCAAAATTTTTGGAGCCTTGGTTCTGCTCGATCGCTTCTTCAATACGTAAAATTACGTAAGTACTGCCGTATGTTGGAGATTTGTCTGTTCAGTTGCCTGTATGCTGTCAAATCTGCTGAAGACTGCAGAATCATCTTATTTACACTGAGCGTAATATATACAGAACTGCGTAGGCCAGTAAGTTCAAAGGTATCGGTAAAGGTACTGCGATATTTATCCGCTTGCCAAGCGTGACAAGGCAAATCTTTCCTAAAAAGGAAAGTTCATGCCCAACAATGGATAAGAACTGATGATGAACAGGAATAATATGTTATCTGTATTTTGCTGCGTTTATACATCCTGTAAAAACAAACGTGCTTCAACTCGGTTGGGCAGCGTTTGGGAGATTGCACACATCTTCTTTTTTTATATAGAATTGGGTGACAAACGTGCACACAGTCCACCTTATGGTAAGTGGTTGCTGCGGCCCATAGACATCTACATCTATCCTCCATTAAAAATCAAAATGCAGATGCGTTGTCACCCGTGAGGAATGAGATGGAATGCCTCGTTTCCAGTAAAAAGGGTCTCCGGTTCTCTACACTAACCATACGAAATACAGCAGTATTAAGGTACTATTTCACGCTGGTATTCTGTGAGAGCGTGGTCCTTCCCCGGTCGAGCCGACCCATTCGTGCTACAACTATACTACTAATATAACTGCAGCATGGCTCTACCACTCTTCTCGACACATATTCCTTTATACTGTTACGAGCTTCGGGTTCGTGACAATAAAAACAGCCCATTGAATTACCAAAGTTAACACTTTAATTACCGAACACCAGTAACAACTTAAAACACACGAATAATTAATCACACTGAACACTTTAGTTCGCAGTAATATCGCTTTGAAGTATTCGCTTGAAATACCAATTCAATACAGACCCGAGCGCAGTCAATACCAGTCTTATATAGGATCTTTTCTACTGAAACATCTAGAATACTCGAGTACATACCGGTCCAGGCCGACTAGAAAGTTCTCTCCTAGTTCTGCCACTCGATACTAGAAGGCGAAATTTCTAGTATAGAATTCTCTATAAAGCTCCCTCAGCTCTGTCACTTGGCACTAGATGGCGCTAGTTGCATTAATTATGGCATGCAACATTATCATGATAAATATCCTAAATTTATAATAAAGTAACCTTTTACCCTATTTATATAACTGAAACTATAAATAATCTTAAAATAAAACCACATTATTATAGCATTCTTTTCTTTACCCTTAAAAACGTTACTACAAGGATTTTCTCCTGAATCGTGATTGCAGTTTACATACATCAATTGTAAAAGGCCAAACATTCAGACCAGAAACAATTACTTGTAAGCCATACAAATACTTGTTCCATGCGGGAATCAAACCCGCGGCTCTCAGCGCTGTAACTTAATGCTAAGCTGCTGCGCCATAGAAACGTTGACATTTGGATTCGGAGGTTAAAATTGGAAACAAAACCAATTAACCAGCCTCGAAGATATATTTTTTATAAAACTGAAGTGATGTTGGTTGCAGGCAGCAACATCACTTTAGTGTGCGATCAACATCAAACACGTAAGTCTACAGATGCGTTGTTACCTCTGAGGACTAAGATGGAATACCTCATAGCTTGTAATCATACTGGCTTTTAATACCCTTCGTACATTATAACATCGTTTTAATCGAACATCGAACAGGGTGACTATAATACTATTAAGGTTATTATTTAATATTTCAGTGTCAGTCTCCTTTCAATCAACTTGCATCAAATCAGCACGTGATGGACCCATACTGGGAACGACTGTGTGTTTCGTGTGGTGAATGTCGAAAAATGGAGACCATTTTCACTTAATGAGGTAATCGATCTAATATAACTAAAATTGATTGTCCTCGAGGTTATAATGTGTCTGCAATTTTATCCTAAATTGATGATAGATGTAGGTTTTTATGGGTCACAGCATCCATTTACCATCAGGTCAGTTCCGTGCTTGTTTAGCTTCCTTACTTGTATATATTATAATTCGTTTCGTTTCTACCACGTAAGAACATAAAAACATAAGAACATATATTTGAACCCATTGATTGTTACTCCGCTTGAGCGTGATTCTAAGTACTAAATATTGTTGTAAGTCGGTTTCACTAATATGAACTTAATGTTAATGCGACTGGTGCACGCTAGCTATTAAAAATAATTTACGCGAAAACAGTTTAAATATGCCTTTCTTTTAGATAAGATCAAAAGGAGTGACCTGTTTGTGTGCTTAATGTCGTGATAAAACTATGGTGATTATAGATGTCTGTGATTTTATAGGATGAATAGGAGGGTATTACTATAATGTAGGCTGCATTTCTGAGGCAAAGGAGACAATCATTTTTGGGCCCACAAGAAATTTTAATGAATCTGAATGGTATTACACAAAAAAACGGTACTCAATTTTATAGGAAATGTCCTTAAGATGTTATACTATAACTATATAGCGACAACAGATAATAAAACTATTATTTACGGATTTTATCGCGTTTATACTTTAAATTATTTTTATGATTACCCGACGTTTCGGGCGCTTTACAGCACCCATGGTCACGGGCGGGACTGAGATGTTTAACGTCCCAATGTCATAGTTAGCCGCGGTTACCATCAGTTTTTAATATTAATTTTTGTTCCGATCTACGCAGAACGAGCTTATGGTATCTTGAAGTCTTGCAGTTGTATGCTTGGGTTTGGATTTAATTTTGTTTATTATAGGATCCCAAGCAGATGGTAGCACCCAGCCACCTTCTCTATTGAAATTAGGATGTTTTTTAATTTCAATAGCCTCGCGTATCATCCTTGGTAGGAATCGGTGTTCTTTTGCGAGAATTTGCGGTTTATCAAATCTAATGTAATGGCGGGGGCGATCCTGAACACTTGTTCGCAGACTGCAGACTTCCCGGAGCGTCGGTGCTTCACATCAGCTATATGTTCCTTCACGCGGGTTTTTATAGATCTCTTTGTTTGACCTACGTAAGAGAGACCACATTCACAATCTAGCTTGTACACACCTGCATCTTGTAGAGGAATATTACATTTGATGGATGGTAAAAATTGACTAATCTTCTTCAGCAGCTTGTAGTATGTCTTAATGGATGCTCGCTTCAAGATGTAGCCAATCTTGTCCGTGACTCCTCTGACACATGGTAGTAGAGCAGGCGCGCGCTCGACTGTGGCCGGCTTCACTCGTTCACTGTGACGTGGGCGCGGGACCCAAAGCTTATTGTCTTGCAATACTTGCTTGACGTGCTGAAGCTCCGCGGCCAGATGTTTTCTGTCACAGATCCCTCGTGCTCTCTGAAACAAAGATTTACCCACGGTAGCTAACTGTGAAGGATGATGGTGAGATTCACCATTTAGATATCGGTTGGTATGGGTCTTTTTCCTATACACAGTGTGACCAATAGTGTTATCAGGATTTCGGATGACTAAAACATCTAGGAAGACTAAAGAATTATTTGTCTCTAACTCCATTGTGAATTGTATTTTAGAGTTTATGGAGTTAAGGTGGTCTAACAATGCAGTTACTTTGTCAGATGGTAAAATTGTGAGTGTCGTCTACGTACCGCTTGTAGAACTTTGGATTTACAGGAGCAGTAAGAAGGGCTTTCTCCTCAAAGTCCTCCATGAATATGTCGGCGACTATGGGAGACACAGGTGAGCCCATCGCCACACCATCTACTTGCTTGTAGAACTCCTCCTTCCACAATAGAAATAAAAATAAATTAAAGTAATTAAACGCGATAAAATCCGTAAATAATAGTTTTATTCAATGTGTAGTGTTCGCGTAAATTTAAGAAATCATTATGTCCTTAAGATGTTATAGAAATGTAAACGGAAGCAAGAAATCTGAAACATAATGAGTTGTTTTGATATTCGGGTTCTGGTTAATGTAATATGGAAAAATGCCTGTTATGAATCGTTTTTGTGGTTTATATAAAAAGATTTTTTTTTAAATATTGTATAGGCCCATGTCCTGTAGTTGACTTTTGCGGGATGAAGATAAAGTAGCGCAATTCTTAAAAAAATGTATGTTCATATTAGGGGAAGGTTTTCAATTAAATATAACACTGTAACCTATTACCTAAAGTACTTTATGATTAGTTTCATAGAAAATATGCGAATTAAAATGTAATGTATGCGCTATTACAAAAAATTTTTCGAAGACTCTGGCACCACGGCTAAGGGATTTCTTTTGTAAAAAAAATTAAATACTGATAATTGAGACAATTGTGACCTCCATACTATTATCATTTAAAAAGATATTATTCAGGTAGGTTTTGGTTATGTCGACAATTTCCTGATACTTTCGAAAGCCTTGCTCTACGTTGATGATATTTAAATTATAGATGTATACGCACTAGTAAGGAGACGCACATTTATGTTGTAGCGGCGCTGTCGTCGCGCCACAAGCGAAATACACCGAAGTCTAAATCACGCTATCAACATTCCGAATCATAAACAGCATATATAGAACATCTCCGAACTATCACACGGAGTGTTGGCCGCTCCCCGGGCAGAACACCTTGCCCGGCGGGAGATCTCCCCTTTTCCTTTCTACGGCCACAGTGGTGACTACCCGAAGTGATCTGAACACGCAACCAATAACCTTCGGAAACTTCAAGCTTCATCATCGTCCCAGAATATCCCACCCATTCGCTCCCGAGCAGATATCGTCTGCAGTCTTCATATCCTGCAAGCCATCTAGCTTCACAAGGTTCATCGCAGCACTGGAATAATAATGCTTCCTGTTCCTTCAAGCTACTCTCTGCGCCATACAGTGTTCGGCACGGCTCTGAGCCTTACTGCTCGCCTCTGCTTTACGGCACTCTCGCATATTACTTGCCTTCTTCTCGACTCACCGCAGACTACAAGACAAAATCTCCTGGCACTTGCACATTCGTCGACAACTCGACTGCACTATCGACCTCCGGTCTGAGCAGGGGCATTCCGAATCATAAACAGCATATATAGAACATCTCCGAACTATGACACGGAGCGTTGGCCGCTCCCCGGGCAGAACACCTTGCCCGGCGGGAGATCTCCCCTTTTCCTTCCTAACCGGCCACAATGTCATGACCAATGTCTGTCGGCCAGAAAGAGCCAACTGTCAAAGCTGAAGACTGAGCGTGGCATCGTTTCCGGGACACCTGAGGTTTTGAGTGAGATTGAGAGGTTCTATGGGCAGCTGTACACATCATCGTTGGAGTCACACGCAAGTGTGAGTAACGATCCAAGAGCAAGTCTTATCCGACACTATTCCGATGATATCCCGGACGTCAGTCTGAGCGAGATTAGAATGGCTCTCCAGTACCTTAAAAACGGCAGGGGCGGATGGAATAACAGCGGAGCTCCTGAAAGCGGGTGGAACACCGGTACTTGAAGTCCTTCAGAAGCTTCGACGCCTTCAGACATTATAGAATAATGCTATCGTTTCGTAGAATGAGTGACGAGGAACACACACTCTCTTTTTACTTTTGTTCGAGGCGTTATATCTATATCCTCATGAAAACGCATCAGCATCTAGAGAATGGCATTCATTTAGGAAGATTGTGTTCACTTTTAAAAAAAAGAAAATAAGTATATATTATTTTCCGGTACCTCATAGTGACTTTATAATAGGAGAGACTTTATGAAACTATAAACACAATATTACATTAGAACATATTGTCAAAAGTGCTATAGAGCACTTTGTAAACAAATACTTGGGTAAAACTACATTTCTTTAGTACTACTAAGAAATAATAGTGTTATAATTACATCCATGAAAATTGCAATATAATAGAACTCACTAATTTCACGAGTAAGGACAATTTTTACAATTTTCTTAACATCTTAATTAATTGTAAAAAATGTAGGGGGTATTTTGTGAATTGTGACCCTCTACATATAATTGATATGTAGTATATTAATGTAGGTTGTATCTTCTACGTTACGGGATGTGGTAATTAAAACTGTGTCCGTTTCCGTAGAGAGCGTTTATTGTACTGAAAATACTTATGAATAAAAAATGTAATTATAGTGAACGTGTCGCGCGCGCAGGCGCGATATCAGCATTATTTTCTAAACTGTTGAAATATCATGTACTTGCTCGTACATCTTGCCAATTTTATAAACAAGAAGAAAGTTTAAGGCGATGAACCCCTATTGAGTTTACGGGCAGCCGTTGCGATCACCGCATCCACACTATCGATGTCCGAGACCCCATGCTCCGATGAATGTCCTTGGGTTGGCTGCTCGACATTGTTGGGGTCTGGCTTGTCGCGAAGATTCACGCTGCAGCCTTGACATCTTCTTTTCAGCCGGAATGTCCCCCATGCAATGAAGGCTACAATAATAAATCCGACTACGGTGTACAACACATAGTTGTGTGTGTCATGTGTGAGTGATTGTACACTCAGTGTTTGTTGCTGTTCCTTGACCTTATCAATGTTGTTTTTCAGCTCTTGTAAGGCGTCTTTATGATCTTCAGGTCCAAATGTATGATTAAAGTCTGTCAGTATGTGGTTCAGGCTTGATTCACGCATGTACATTCTTTCTTCACTGCCTGTTAGTTTCAACTCGCTGTGATAGTCGTTGCGAGCATGAATGATGAAGCTTTCTCCCTTGAGCATACACCCAAGTCCGAGTAACATAATCCCCGTGCCGTGTAAGTGCTGTGACGTCACTCCAGCTGGGCAGAAAATGCGCATCGTGCAGTCTTCGCAACAGGAGAACAGCCACGCGCCACGATTGTGTAATCGCACCCACCTGTCGTTGCAATCCAATACTCTTGTGCGGCATGTTGATGAGTCGCCATTGTTTAATATTTGCGCTTCACATAATGTATCGGCTACCTTAATGTTGTAAATAGGTTGATTGATAGCACATAACATTTTGTTTTCTTGCAGATTTAAGCATGATGATACATCTCGGTTTTCTAAGGGTATTATCATGACCCCTTTTTAGGTTTACAGCAAGGTATTCAGATGTGAGTACTATAGTTTTCTCTGTGTGTCCAGTTATTTGCGGAATAGGAATGATGTGGTTAAGTTCATATTGTTCGTTGTTTATTAGCGGTAGCTTCACTTCGAATATTATGTATGCACTTGTTAAGCGCACGTGCACTCGCGCCAGCTTGTATAGGCTTCGCGTGCAATGGCGTGTGTTCACACAGGGTAGCGATAACTCGCTTGGTAAATGACCGGAGATGATGTTGAGCTGATCTTCAAATTGGTTGGGCTTGATGAGATGGGTGTCAACTCTCCCGTCCTTCACGTCAGTTACTAGGTCTAGGAGTTGCTGTTGTATTTGTCGTATGTTTGAAATGATCAAGTTCACGGCCAGAGCGGTAGCTGTTATGTACATAGCATTGTCATGGCTGATTTGTATGCGTTTTTCCGTTTCAGCGAGATGATTGTCGATGATACGAAATTGTGTGTTCATTACTTCCTCGTTTCTTTTTAGAAGATTATATTCACTTTCGATGATCGATGTGTGATTTTTGTAGAGATTCAATAGATGATTTTCGTTTGACTGGATTATGTTGATATCCTTCACGTACTGATTGGCAAATCTCTCATCCAGAGTACCAAAAAGGGAGTTTGCTAGGTATCCTATTCCATTCACTAGTCCTCTTTTTCTTCGAGACGGTCCATGTTCTGATCGTAAGATATCGTTATAGTGTTGAATTTCGTTAAGTTCGTGTTGAAACTGGGATGAAATTGTAAGATAGGCTGCTTCCTTCTTGCATAATGTGTTCAAATGGTTGACATAGTTTTGTATGTTGTCCAAACTCCGCCAATATGTCGTCATGTTGTAGTATACAACCATTTTCCACTTATCTTGAATAATCTGCACATCAGACACCTTGTCAAAATAAACGACTCTTGAACTGCTAAGCCTTGTTATGTTGATCATTTGTTGCGTAGTAGGTCCAACACACATCGAAAATATAAGTAGTAACGTACAAAAAAGGTTGTTGAAGTGTTTTTTGCCGTTGTTGTTTCTTCGTTTTCTTTGTGTATTTATTGCAGGCTTCGTAGTGTCAACGTCAGAAGATGCAGTTGTATAAAATGACGGATCCAACGGAAGGCGTGACAATTTTGTAATCGGTCGCTTCATATTACTTGTTTTAGTTTTCAGTGTGACGACTCGTACCCGGCCGTCCGCACCTGGGTGAGTCTCCAACACCCGTCCCAGGATCCATTTGGCAGGAGGAATGTTGTCTTCTCTGACGATAACGACGTCCCCAACTTCTAAGTTTTTAGTAGGGAAGTGCCATTTGCTTCGAGTTTGTAGAGTTTGAAGATAGTCAGTAGACCACCTTCTCCAGAAGTCCTTGTACATTTTCTCCGTAAGTTGCCATCTTGTAGAGAAGGTCATGTCATTACCCTCAGCGGATAGTGGTGATTCTAGAGAAGGCTCGCCGATTAGGAAGTGAGCTGGTGTCAAGCAGTCAAGGTCTTCGATATTCTCTGACAACGCCACCAGGGGGCGAGAGTTGAGACATCCTTCAATCTGCGCCAACAGTGTAGAAAATTCCTCGAACGTAAGTTTTTGATCCCCAAGTACTCGTTTGAGGTGATGTTTCAGGCTTTTTTACTGCAGCTTCGTAGAGTCCACCAGCAGTAGGCCAGGAAGGGGCGTTAAAATGCCATTCAATGCCCCACTCTGACATGTTAGTTATGACGTCATTGTTTATGTAGCATTGTAATGCCTCCTTTCGTTGTTTTTCCAATGCTCTTGCTGCGCCCACGAAGTTGGTGCCGTTGTCGCTGTAGATGTGACGGGGCTTTCCTCGGCGGGCACACATTCGTTTCAAGGCGTTCAGAAAAGCCACTGTGCTGAGATCGGAGACAAGTTCGAGGTGAAGAGCTTTTGTGCACAGACACACAAATACAGCTACGTAGGCCTTCATTGTCTTTATTCCTCTGCCCTTGTTAGCCTTTACCTCCACATGCCCAGTGAAATCTACACCGGTGTGTGTGAAAGGCCTTGATGGTGTGACGCGTGGAGGAGGTAAATCACCCATAAGTTGGTTGTTGTTGATAGTTTTGAAGCGATGACACGTGATGCACCGTATAAGTCGTTTTTTCACTGCTCTCAAACCGCTGATAATCCAATATCTGTTGCGTAGATATGATAGAGTTAGTCTGGCCCCACCATGCAGGGTCCTCTTGTGCGCTTGGTCGATCAGTAACTCCGTTAACCTGTCATTGTAAGGTAAGATAATTGGATGTTTTTGTTCTTGACTTAAGTTGGCATTTTCCAGACGTCCTCCTACACGTAAGATTTCGTGTTTGTCCAGGAATGGATTTAAGTTTAAAATGCTGCTTGTTATTCGCACTTTATGATGTTTATTGAGTTGTGCAATGTCGTCGGCGAAATGATTAGTTTGTATAGCCTTGATAATTGCATTATGTGCGTTCTGCAGGTCACTCGTTGCTAAGTACGATGACCGCATGGCATTGTTGACGTCACGTGCATTGTTTATGAACCGAAGTATCCAACTTAGGATTCGAGTTACGCGTGCCATACAGCTGTGTTTGTTTAAAAGTTCTCCGATTAATGGCATCGACCTTTGTGACACGCAAACTTGTTTGACCTTTTTCTCTTCAACAGTTGTGTGGAATTGGTCTTGAAGTGGGAGATCGTTGTCTTTTAGCCAAATAGGTCCCCACCATAAATGATGATTCGCCAGTTGTAGTGGAGTTAGGCCTCTGCTGGCACAATCTGCTGGGTTATATTCAGACTTGACGTGCCTCCAGCATCCCGATGGCATGATGACAGTGATCTGTGTTACGCGATTAGCCACAAATGTAGTCCATCTTGAAGGCCCCCTTGTAACCAACCCATCACGATCATAGAATCTGTCCAACCATGTATTGTTACAATCTGTGAGTTTATTGACTCTATGACCTTTTTCATAAGTCGAGACAGTAGTAGGGCACCGCATAGTTCAAGCCGTGGTAAAGACGGGGGTTTTCTTAATGGTGCGAGCTTAGTTTTTCCCGCCACCAGCGTGATAATTTGTTGCCCTTCTTCACTAATAGATTTACAGTAGATAACGCAGCCGTAGGCTTTCTCGGAGGCGTCACTGAATCCGTGTAACTCGATGGGCTGTTTAGTGTTACCAATCCAGCGTTGTAAAGCGATGGTATTGATAGTGGGCAATTCTTGTTGAAAGGTTGTCCACTCTTGTTGTATGTCTTCCGGAAGAGGTTCATCCCAATTTGTTGAAGCAAGCCAAGCTTGTTGAAATATGAGTTTTGCCTTCATTGTTACCGGAGACAGCCAACCAAGTGGGTCATATAATTTTGATAGATCAGAGAGCAATGTCCGCTTCGTTGTGACGTCACGTGTGTTACTAAGTGGCGCCTTGAATGTAAACTGATCAGTGTGCGGATTCCAGGTTAAGCCGAGTGTTTTGTTACTTTCTGCGTCCTTGAAGTCAAACATATTCTGGCTTATGAGATGTTCAGGTAAAGTTTGAAGCAATCTGGGGTGGTTACTAGCCCATTTGCGAAGATTGAACCCACCGCCTTTTAACAGTTCAATCAATTGGTTTTGAGCGTCTTGTGCTTCTAACATGTCGTTGCTGCCACCAAGTAGGTCATCCACATACAGCTGGTGAGTAAGGATCTCTGCCGCGAGAGGATAGCGGTGTCCATCGTCCATTACGAGTTGTATTATGGTGCGCATTGCCAAAAATGGTGCAGCTTTGGTACCATATGTTACAGTGCACAGTTGGTATTCTTTGATGAGATCTGTAGCAGAGTCACGCCATACAATTTTTTGCAGGTGTTGATCTTCATCGTGTATCAGTACTTGACGGTAAAACTTCTCAATGTCTGCAGTGTAGACGTATTGAAAGGCTCGCCAACGTAGAATCATAGATTGTAGGTCTTGTTGGAGGTTAGGCCCGCACTCCATGAGATCGTTCAAGCTTTGTCCTGTACTTGTCTTGGCAGAGGCATTAAAGACTACGCGCAATTTTGTAGTTGTTGAGTCCAGCTTTTGTACGCCGTGATGAGGTAAGAAGTAGCTTGGCTTATGGTGTTCAGTGCATGGCTTCATGTGGCCGAGTTGTAGATATTCGTCAATAAACTTCTTGTATGACGTAGAAAATGTTTCCTGTTTGGCCAATCGTTTTTCTAACTGCCGAAATTGTGCGATTGCCTGTGGCTTAGAAGTGCCCAAGGTTTGTTCGTAGTTTATTTTCATTGGAAGTCTGACTGCATATCGTCCGTCTTCTTTTCTTGTTGTTGTGGTTGAATAAATAGATTCACAGTATTCTTCCTCTGAAGTTAGATTGTGATTGGTTTCGGTTATCTCCTCCATCTCCCAAAATCGAGATACATCGTCAAGATTAATGAGCACGTGGCAGTTGAAGGTTTTGATATTGCCCAGCAGTACCCAGCCCACTTTTGTCGGTTGAGCCATGGGTGCGTGTGAGGGTCCTCGTAGCATACCACTCATTACTATGTCAGCATACACTCCAGCGTCTAACAGAACGTCCACTGGTCTCGAGATGTTGAAGTCGGGATCCGCCAGTTGTATGTTCTGAATATGTGGCCAGTCTTGTTTTTCGAAGGTGTAATTAGGCAGGTTGCTGAGCATGTTGGCCATTACCATGGCTTCGATTGTAAATGAATGGCCTCCGTACAAAGACTCACAGTCTAACCGTACGGTTCCGTTGCTATGATGTGCTGACGTCCCTATGCCTGAGACTGTGGCGTTTCGATTTTGTCTTTGCAGTCCCAGCCGTTGCGCAGCATCTTCAGTTATTAGATTTATCTGTGATCCTTGGTCGAGAAGGCATCGCAATTGAACAGTCGATCCATCAGCTGCCATCACCTTTAATTGAACGGTCGCTAGTAGGACTTCGTTATAATTTCCAGACACGTGGTTTGCCTTTTGCTGTGACGTATGTGGCTTGTTGCTAGGTATAACGTTATTTGAGACCGCGATTTCAACTTTGCGGTAAATATCGTGCAATGTTGTGTGGTGTGCTTCTTTGCACACGCGGCATCTTTTGTTGGAGTTGCATTTATTGTCGTTGTGTAAGTACAGGCAATTGCGACAAATATGTAGTTGCGAAATTGACCTCATTTTGTCTTCCGGTGACATGTCTTGAAACGACTTGCAGTAGAGTAAAATATGATTGTTTTTACACAGTGGGCAATTTTTGTCTGTGCTTGTATGATATGCTCGAAGAAAACTACGCCTGTTGGTGTTGTTAAAGTCCTTCTTAAATTGAGCTGTTGCCTCCTTGTTGGTCGAATTGTTTGACTTGTTAGGTGTCTGTCTCTTCTTTTGAACAGGTTCAAGCGCAGTAAACTTGTTTTCCAAGAAGTTTATCAGCTCATCCAAGGAAGGTAGCTCTCTCGGAGCCTTTCTGATCTCCATGTAGGCTGCATACGTGTCGGAGTCCAATTTGCCAGTGAGAATGTGCACCAGGATCGGATCCCAAGTCGTTGTGTCGATGCCCAGATTGTGAATAGCATGTATGGTCTCGACACTTGTGTCATGTAGCTTCTTCAGCTCGTATGCATTCTGTGTTTGCAACGCCGGTTGTCCCATAAGGGTTTGTATATGTTTTGTAAACAAAAGTTGTCGGTTGTTGTACCTATGGGTGAGTATCTCCCAACAGGTGTCGTAATTATCAGCTGATACTGTAAGATGCTGTACGATGCGCTCCGCCTCGCCTTTAAGTTTGCCCTTGAGGTGCTGCATCTTTTGCGTTTTTGTCAACATGACATTGTTGTGGATGGCTTCACAGTAGAGGTCCATGAATGTAGGCCACTGGGTATAATTACCAGAAAAAGAAGGAATCTCAATTGTAGGCACTTGCTGATGCTGTTGAGATACTGAGTTAAGCTTACGATTCAAATCCCTTTTTTGTAGTTTCGTACAAGGTTTCGTATGCAGAAAACTCTTCTTCGTAGCCTACATCACCGCCAGAAGTCAGGTTATCGATTTGCCAGTGGAGCTCGTCGATCAGTTTCCAGCGAGACTGCAGCGAATTCAGTTTGTCACAAATTTCCCACTTTTCTGTCAACTCTTTGGTGTTGATGTTTTTAATCACCCTAGAGAGCGCCCGGAAATTAGTGCGTTGTTGGCTAATGAACTCATCAGACCTTGATGGTACTCCAGTTTCCGCAGTTTTCACCTCGTAGTTCGTCAGCATGTCACGAATCGCTTCGTACCGCTTCTTTGTGGTGGTGTAGGTATCATTGATGAAATAGTCGTCATCCAAGTCACTGTCTGTTTTTTTTAGAACACCATGATTCATGTTGAACACCTCCCATTGAGCATTCAAAGCATCCAACCTTTTCTGTATGTATGTTCCTGACTTACGTGAATCAGAATCCTTTTTGAAGTTAGCCTCAATTTTAAGGATAGATTCAATGATTGTTCTCTGTTGTTGAAGTAGGTTCTCCATGGTTTAAGAACGATGTTGTAAATAGTTGGTTTCAGATACGTGTGACTGCGACTCTTACCGTAGTATGCACCTCAATCAAGCTGGTGAGACCCGCTTGTGGGAGGCCAGCAACCAAAGTGACACTACAGATAGAATCACGAATTACTCTTTTTTTTTTTTTTTTTTTTTCAAATACACTTTACTGTTGAACTATTGTAGACGTAATATGCAAGTCTTAGTTCACGTCGAAAACTCGAAGGACCAAAATGTAGGGGGTATTTTGTGAATTGTGACCCTCTACATATAATTGATATGTAGTATATTAATGTAGGTTGTATCTTCTACGTTACGGGATGTGGTAATTAAAACTGTGTCCGTTTCCGTAGAGAGCGTTTATTGTACTGAAAATACTTATGAATAAAAAATGTAATTATAGTGAACGTGTCGCGCGCGCAGGCGCGATATCAGCATTATTTTCTAAACTGTTGAAATATCATGTACTTGCTCGTACATACATCATGATTAAGATTATGTTTTTAGAAAATATATCATGTTTATAGCACGAATGGGTCGGCTCGACCATAGAATGATCACGCTCTCACAGAACAACAGTGTAAAATAGGAGCTGAATGCTGCTCCGTTACATATAGAGTGTGTAGATAACTAGGTACTTTTATACTAGAGATGAAGCATTCCTTTTAATCCTGAAACGTGACAATTTTTTTATTATATGCGAGCAGCTATGCAGGTCTAGGTAAAGAGACCAGTATCACTGCGACCTAAAAAATCTATTGTGATCGCTGCTATGGTTATAGTTCACGGCTAAGCCCTACGTCCAATGAATCGAAGGAGTTGCTTAGCCGTGAGCAATTTCACTTCTTCTGGGCGGAGTAGAAAGTGTCCCAGATGAGTGTTACGTTTGCGCATTAAGGGTCCGCAATCAGTTAAGATGTGTAGAGGCGTTTCTTCCGTTATGGAACAGAACCGACACATCCTTGAGTTTCTTAGTCCCAGGATGGACATGTGCATATTAAGACAACAGTGTCCAGTTAGGGCTCTTGCCAGAATGCGCAATTTATTTTTACTTAATCCCAGGGCTTCTGAAGCGAATTTACGATCAAAAGCCCGGATTAAGGTTTTAGAATGTTTTAAGCCTGGTGTGTCAGACCAGATCTTAAGTGATTTATTGTGATAAAGAGATTCAAGGGTCTATCGGGCTAGGCTTCTTGAGATTCCACAAAATGGCTCAGGTCCAAATTATGAGCACGTTGAGCCCTCCCGTACAAGTTTGTCGGCAAATTCGTTGCCTACAATACCCTCGTGACCCGGAACCCAACTTAAAACCCTGTTGTTACATCCCAGGGCGTTTAAACGGTTCACGCAGTCTCCAACTAGCTTTGAGTTCACTAAGTTTGATCTCAGCGCTAGCAGTGCTGCTTGACTACCAGAGTTTATGTAAATTTTATGGTTAACGTAGTGTTTTTGCAGATTGATTTCCGCACACCGAAGTATGGCGAAAATTTCTGCCTGGAAGATAGAGGTGTATCTACCCAAATTCATACTAAGTTTGAATTTGGGGCGTTCCCCGTAAATTGCAAAGCCTATGTCGAGGCCCATTTTAGACCCATCGGTATACCATGTGAGGCTACCGACCTCACAGATAACCTGGCCATTCAGCCAGTCTTCTCTGGAGGGTAATTCCACTATATACTTTTATCAAAAGTGTGTAGTGGACGCATGATATCTGAGATCATGCATAAGACCGGTGATTCCTTAATTGAGACGAGCATGGATAGTAGGAGAGCAAGCTCAGACCGCCCTGGGCGTTAATCCTATACAAACTACCCCTCGCCTCCTTGTCTAGATAGAGATCAAGGGGCGTTAGGCATAGAAGTGCATTAAGAGCCGCTCCAGGCCATGATCGCATAGCTCCAGTTGCCACTAAGCAGGCAGGCCATAAAGTTTTGGTTGGACTAATTTGTCCAACCGTCTCTTTTTGGTAAAGGGTATAACAGTTTTATCAGCATTAACTGATAAACTGTTATCCCTACACCAGTTATTACCTAAAATTAGTTACCTAAACTCCATGTTTAGGGCTCTTTGTACTTTTGCAATACAGTACTTTGGCAAAAGCCCCTCGCAATGATCACAAGGTCATCAGCATAGCCCAATGTGTCAATGCGTAGGTCTGCCATTTTGTACAATAGTTGGTCAACCGCAAGAGTCAAAGAAGGGGTGACAAAACACCTCCTTGTGGGCAGCCTCTTGTGGTTGCAACCTCAATCGAAGTTTGAAACAGCGCTATTTTTGCCTTTCTGTTTAAGAGCATCAACTTCAACCGTCTGATGGTTGTGGGGTCAACATTTTTAGATGTTAGGCCCCCAATCAGCAGTGATGTGGGGCTACTGTCGAAGGCGCCCTCAATATCTAGAAAGGCACAAAGAGTTGTTTCTTTATCCTCCAGTGCTTTTTCGACCCTTCAATGACACTGATCAGGGCTTCAATGCCTCTGCGTTAGGCATGCTGGTTGTAATGTATGGGCCTCGTAGCTAGAGCTACATCCCTTTATATAACTATCTATAACCTTTTCCAATGTCTTAAGAAGAAAGGAAGATAGGCTTATAGGTCTAAAGGACTTTGGTAAAGCGTAGTCCTTTCTACCAGCCTTAGGTATAAATAGAACCTTGACAATTGTCCATCGTTCTGGAATATATCCCCATGCAAAACTTGCTCTGAAGATTTTCACCAGATAAGGAAGAAGGATGTCGATACCCCTCTGTAGTTGGATGGGAATTATTCCATCCTCTAGGCTTGATTTAAATGTTCAAAGGAGTCAACAGCCCACTGCACCAGGTTCGGCCTTATTGTCTTTGCATCCCTACACCAGTCCTCATTGCAAGGCCTTCGTAGGGCTCTGAAAGAGTTCAAGGCTGAAGTCTTGTGTGACCCTGGGAAATGGGTTGACGCTAGTAACTCCAATGTTTCTGTTCCACTATTAGTGAAGTTACCATCCGGCTTTTTAAGAAGCCCGATCTGATTAGATTTAGCTCTCGATAGCATCTTGTGTAGTCCTGCACTGCGAGGCAAAGACTCAACTTTCTCGCAGAGCTTCCTCCACGATGCTGTCTTGGCTTTTCTGATTTCTTTATTATATTCAGTTAGGGCTGCACTATAAATATCCCACTCTTTGGTTTTCTTAGCCCTATTAAATAGTTTCCTGGTCTTTTCCCTAAATTCTTTCAGCTTAAAATTCCACCAAGAAACTTTTCGTGTTGAGGTCTTGGTTTTGACGGGACAACTGTCCTCGAATGCTTCACGGATACCTACGGTTACTGTCACCGTCGCTAACTCCAGACCTTCAATTGTTTTGATGATTTTAGGAAACGTTTCCAAATTCCTCCTTAGGCAATCAAGTGACAATTTACCTTCATTTAGATTTTTAATAGAGGATGGAAATAGATATCTATGGGCCAGAGTATCAACATAACATCCGGAGGACTAAAAGCTATTTCGTTTTGAGATAGATTTTTGTACGACATATATATTTTTTTATATTTGTCATATAACTTAAGAAATTGAGTACGTAATCAAGTCAACTGAATTTTATAGTATATATAATACAACATCGACTTATCTTGTATTATATACTTTAAAATGAATTATTAGGATTGCTTTTCACATAAATGCTTTGAGTGACATTGTTTGACCAAGATAATGATCCTGGATGCTGCAGGAGTTATTGGGTGATGTATATCATATTTAGATTTAATAGAATTCCAAAAAAATTAAAATCTTGATTTTTAATTAGTTGTCTTTGCATTTATATTTCAGAACATTAAAAGATGAAATATTTTTTTATTCAGATAAGTATGCAAATGAACTGATGTGTACGGAATATAATATACGAGTTCAGTCTTTCTTTTTCTTCACTACTCAGCACCGCAGTATCTTTATGCACTCAAGATCTGCGATTTGTCAAGTGAAACTGAGAACAGGTGACTCGGCTGCGCTATCAAAAGTGTCGTACATGCCGAAGTTATAAAATGAATTTGCTAAGGCTGAAAATGGTTAAAAAACTTGTGAATTTAATATAAACAAAGGTTGTGAAGGTCAGTCATCTGAATATGGGGATGGATATAGTCAGTTGCCAGGATATAGTCAGTGTGCAAAAAAACTAAATAATGTGCATTTCATTTATTATATTTCAAAAGATTTGTAGTTATTAAATGTGGTTATTAAATATTATTTAAAGATAAAAAATAGTCAGTCCTCGATTTCAGGACAAGGCCAGTCAGTCAAAAAAAAATGTAAAAAAAATTAATTTGTCATTTCCGATCAGAACGACATCAATGTAATCGATGACTCTGAGCTGGCTGATTCATGAGAAATTCGCACATAATCATAACTTTTTCTGTGTAGGTTGGGCAACTAAAAATAAAGCGAGAAAAAGATATCGCTTTCTTTTCATCACTTTCTTTTATATTGCTATTTTAAAAATTAGATACAAATATTTTAATTAAATAGGTGATATTTAATTAAAATATTTGTATGTTATATGGTGATACTATAGATACTATAGATTATGTATGATAATGTTTCATAATTGATTCATTTTTGCACCTTCTGCAAGATTTAAATCGGTAAAAATTGACTAATCTTCTTCGGCGGCTTGTAGTTAGTTTTAATGGAAGCTCGCTTCAAGATGTAGCCAATCTTGTCTGTGACTCCTCTGACATATGGTAGTACAGCAGGCACACGCTCGACTATGGCCGGCTTTCATTAAAACATACTACAAGCCGCCGAAGAAGATTAGTCAATATTTACCATCCGTCAAGTGTAATATCCCTCTACAAGATGCAGGAGTGTACAAGTTAGATTGTGAATGTGGTCTCTCTTACATAGGTCAAACAAAAAGATCCATAAAAACCCGCGTGAAAGAACAAATAGCTGAAGTGAAGCACCGACGCTCCGGGAAGTCTGCAGTCTGCGAACATGTTCAAGATCGTCCCCATTATAATCGATTTGATGAACCACACATCCTCGCAAAAGAACACCGATTCCTACCAAGGATGATACGCGAGGCTATTGAAATTAAAAACATCCAAATTTCAATAGAGAACATGGATGGGTGCTGCCACCTGCTTGGGATCCTATAATTAACAAAATTAAACCCAAACCTAAGCATACCACTGCAAGACTTCATGATACTATAAGCTCGTTTTGCGTAAATCGGACCAAAAATTATATATATATATATATATATATATATATATATATATATATATATATATATACGTCAAACATCTCAGTCCCCTGGTGCTGTAAAGCACCCGAACCGTCGGGAATTAAAAATAAGTAAAAGTAGTGAAATAAACGCGATAAAATCCGTTTTAGTTTTATTCAATGTGTAGTGTTCGCGTAAATTTAAGAAATCATTATTTCCATCCTTTTTACAATTTGCCCCAACAGAATGATGTGATGTATAATTATTGATAATAATTAATGATTTATATGCATTAGAAAATTGGCTACAAGTGGGTGAAATATTTCTGACGCCATGACTCCTTACACAACAAAAAACTTTTCCAAAGGATCTTGATTAAAGTTTCGCGTCGATAGGGTTTGTACATGATATTTTTTATTTAATAAAAGAAGTATTTCTTTCATGCTTTCACTTTCTTTTATCCATTTGTTTAAATACGGATCTTGAACATATTTTATAAACTCAGTCCCATCTCTTTGTCCCTCTGCATTCCTGCGGCAATGCTTTATTTCCTGTAAAAAAAAACGGTATTAACAATAGTGCTACTTTAACAGGTTGTCGTTTGCTTATAAATACAGTAGTACATAATATTATATTACATGTAATAACTAATATACTAAGCTAGCACCCGGCGCGTTGCAGCCGCGGAAGAAATAATTCTAAAAATATTATTTTAAATTTGGAAGAGTAATATTGTTTAATTAGGAATAATAAGACACAAGTTGAAATTGAATATATGACTTTCAAATAAATTTGTGTTTACGATACGCGCACCACATATTGTAAGTTAATTGTACTATGTCTATAAACTTTTCAAAAGTGCAAACTATAAGTTTGAACAAAGTTAGCGCAATGTGATGAACTGTACGATAGCGCATAAAATACGAACAAACAAACATTAATTTTTATTTATTAGATATAACATACAACGCGGGGCGAAACCTAGTAGTATATATTATGTACTACTAGCTTATCGCCCCGCGGTGTTACGCAACCAATTTTCAAGTAACAAAATTCGTTTAATAATTTTTCACCATACATATACATATAAGCCATGGTAGCTCAGACGGTTAGCGCTTGCTATAAATTTCACAGTACGCGATCAACCCGAGTTTGATCAGCCAGCACCAATGAAATTGTCAATTGCAATTTTAAGTGCTGATTTACTACGTGCTCGGCCGTGAAGGAAAATATCATGAGGATACCTGCATATCTAAGAAATAGGAAAAATATATTTCGAAGACATATTTTTATTTTTTTATAGGATAGGATGAGAAACAAGCACACAGTCCACCTGATGGTAAGTGGTTGCTGTGACCTATAGACATCTACATCTATCCTCGATTACAAATCAAAATGCAGATGCGTTGTCACCTGTGAGGACTAAGATGGAATGCCTCGTTTCCAGTAAAAAGGGTTTCCGGTTCTCTACACTCACGATACGAAGCACCCATATATATCCTTTATATTATATTATATATTATTGCATAAGCAACTTACTTGCTAAAAAATTCACTGTGGCTGCAATTCTTTGACTGAAAACTTGAGCTGCATACTTCACCTTCATTTTAGGCAATTTATCTTGTTGCACATTATGAATTGTTAATTTGTTTAACATTCTTAAATCATCTTCTTCAACATCAATTTCTAAAAGCATTTTTAAATGTTCCCTTTTTTGTCCCTTTAATAAATGAGGAGGATCATAAATATGGAATAAAGGTATGTAATTTCTATTATAGTGCTTTCGTATGCCGTGTAGTGGCGGTTGAGAATATCCACTACCCCATATCTTCCCGTGGGTGTCGTAAGAGGCGACAGAGGGACACAGGCAGGAGATGGGCAGCAGCATCTTCCTGATAACAACAGTGATATAATAAAAGACGGTTGCCAATCCGCTCGAAAAGAGTGGCAACTATGTCAAGTATCCCCCCATGAATAACGACGCAAACAAACGGCCTCCAGTCCCCGGCAGCCCCGCTATTCCTGGCTACGGTGGCGACCATGGTAACGGCGGGGCAGGGTGTGCTAAGAATCTCCGGTGGAGGTTCGGTTGCCACCTACGACGACTCGAGCTGGCAACATATAACGCACGCACCCTGAGGACTGACGAGAAGATACTGGAGCTGGAAGAAGAGGTAGACAAATTGCGTTGACATATTATTGGATTATCCGAGGTCCGAAGAGAGGGGAAGGACACGGTAATCCTCGAGTTCAGCAACTTGTTCTATCACCGAGAGGGCGACCATCTGTCCCAAGGAGATGTCGGATTTATCGTCCACAAGTCTCTCGTCAACAACGTTGAAAAGATTGGGAGTGTGTCGACGAGGGTCGCGTACCTGATACTCAGAATCACCAAACTGTATTCGCTGAAGGTCATACAGGTTTACGCACCAACCTCGGCACATCCCGATGAGGTGGTGGAGGAAATGTATGTGGATATTTCCAGAGCCATGTATTCCTCCAAAACCCACTACACGGTGTTGATGGGATACTTCAACGCAAAATTAGGCACAAGAGAAAACGGTGAGCTGAAGTTAGGGAAATTTGGAGTAGGGCAACGGAACCGAAGGGGCCAGCAGCTGGCCGACTTTATGGAAAAAGAGGGACTCTTTATGATGAACTCTTTCTTCTAGAAGCGGCCCCACAGAAAGTGGACCTGGTCGAGCCCCGACGGTTCGACAAAAAACGAGATTGACTTTATTATGACGACCAGACGCCAACTGTTCAGTGATGTCTCAGTGACCGCAAGGGTGAAGACTGGCAGCGATCACCGAATGGTTAGAGGCACACTGAACCTAAACGTTAAGTTGGAGACGTCTCGTCTAATGAAGTCAACGCTCTGTCCACCTCGTGCTCTAAACCGGAATCCCGAAACCTTTCAGCTCGAGTTACGTAACCGCTTTCAGTACCTGGAAGATTGCAATGCAGTGGACGATATGAATGACAAGCTCGTGGAAACTGTCCATGTGGTCGGAGCTAAGTTCTGCAAGACCCTCCACAGAAAAACACAAAAACTCTCCGATCACACTCTTAATCTCATGGCTGTTAGACGGGAGATGAGGCTGCATTCGTCAACAAATTTGACAGCATACAAGCAACTGAACAGACAGATCTCCAAATGCATGCGGCAAGACTTACGCAACTTTAATACTGCTCGTATTAAAGAAGCGATCGAGCGGAACCAGGGCTCCAGAGTCTTTGCCAGAGATCTCTCTGCCAGAAAGAGCCAACTGTCAAAGCTGAAGACTGAATGTGGCAGCATCGTTTCCGGGACACCTAAGATTTTGAGTGAGATTGAGAGGTTCTATGGGCAGCTGTACACATCATCGTTGGAGCCACACGCAAGTGTGAGTAACGATCCAAGAGCAAGTCTCAACCGACACTATTACGATGATATCCCGGACGTCAATCTGAGCGAGATTAGAATGGCTCTCCAGCACCTTAGAAACGGTAAAGCCCCGGGTGAGGATGGAATTACAGCGGATCTTCTGAAAGCGGGTGGAATACAGGTACTTGAAGTCCTTCAGAAGCTCTTCAACTCCGTCCTCCATGGTGGCACTACTCCGGAGGCGTGGAGCAGAAGTGCGGTGGTTTTGTTCTTTAAGAAAAGCGACTCTCTCGCTCTCTTGAAGAACTACAGACCGATTTCCCTTCGTCTACGTGCTGTTTTCGAGAGTCATTACGAATTGTGTCGCACGCAGACTCGACGACTTCCAGCCTCCCGAACAAGCCGGTTTTCGAAAAGACTTCGGTACCATAGACCACATACATACCCTGCGGCAGATTGTACAGAAGACCGAAGAGTACAATCTGCCACTTTGTCTGGCATATGTGGACTATGAGAAAGCCTTTGATTACGTCGAAATCTGGGCGGTGCTACAGTCCCTTCAGCGGTGTCAAGTTGACTGTCGGTGCTAAAGTGTTTGTATAGTAGGGCTACGATGGCTATCCAAGTACAGAACCAGAGTTCGAAGCCTATCCAACTGCGGAGAGGTGTAAGACAGAAAGACTTAATATCCCCGAAACTCTTCACCGCTGCGTTGGAAGACGTTTTCAAGTTACTGGACTGGAAATGATACTAACTGGTATTAACATCAATGGCGAGTACATCACTAACCTTCGATTTGCCGACGATATAGTCCTTATGGCAGAATCGCTGGAGGACCTTAGCACTATACTCAATAACATCAATGGTGTCTCCCAACTAATAGGTCTTAAGATGAACATGGACGAAAAAAAGATCATGTTTAATGTCCATGTCACACCCATGCCGGTAGTTGTTGGGAGCACTATGCTCGAAGTTGTTGACGAGTACGTTTACCAGGGACAAATAGTCCGACTAGGTAAGTCCAACTTCGACCGAGAGGTCAATCGACGGATTCAACTCGGCTGAGCAGCGTTCGGGAAATTACGACACATCTTCTCGTCAGGTATACCTCAATCTCTGAAAACTAAAGTGTACAACCAGTGCTTGTTGCCAGTGATGACTTACGGATCTGAGACGTGGTCCTTCACTGCTGGCCGTATGAGGATGCTCAACGAGCTATGGAGAGGGCTATGCTCGGAGTTACTCTGCGTGATAGACTCAGAAATGAGGATATCCGCAGTAAAACCAGAGTGACCGACATAGCCCAACGGATTAGTAAGCTGAAGTGGCAAGGGGCCGGCCATATAGCTCGAAGAACCGATAACCGCTGGGGAAGAAAGGTTCTCGAGTGGCAGCCTCGTACCGGTAGGCGTAGTGTAGAGCGACCCCCCACTGGATGGAGTGACGACCTGGTAATAAATGCAGGAAGTCGATGGATGCAGGTGCGTCAGGACCGTGCTTTGTGGTTTTACTTGGGGGAGGCCTACGTTCAGCAGTGGACTTGTGAAGGGCTGTAATAATGATGATGATGATGATGAGTCTTCATTACAGCCCTCAAAGAGTCTCAACCTTGAGCCTTCAGCAGATATGATTCTTTCGGCATCGTTAAGCAGTATACAGGGCCATTTTTAATTTACTGAAGACCTTTGGGGAATATATTATTTACACCATAACAACAAAATCTGTAAGAAAAAAATATATATTTCTTCAATTTTTATTTTCATACAAAAATAAAAATATTTTAATTGGAGCTTCTAAACGGTAATTAGTCCTAGTTAGCAATAAAAAGCGCGTGGCGAGGGAGGGGTGGAGGGGTGTAGGAGGCGACGATACTCATTTAATCTTGACCTAATTAGTAACCTGTGTCGTCAGTCGCTATATAATGTACTCTGTGCAGTCGCCTTTGATGCGCCCGCGACACTTGTCTTTTCATTGTGAGATTATTGTGAACGTTACCTTGTTACGATGGCTTACCGAAACTCAAATGTTGAGTATACCGAAATGGTGCAAATTTTAGCAATTTGCAATGATAATGTTAGTCAAGCCTGCCGTGAATGTTCAAGGCGATTTCCCAACTCACGTGCACCGAGCTACGCTACGATGCTAGGCGCTACACAGCGATTGCGAGATTACGGGCAATTCCAGCCTGTATCTATCGATCGTGGTCGTCCACTGCGGCGCACAGTACGTGAGCAGGAAGACATACTGCAGTTTTTTGAAGAAAATCCAGCAGGGAGCACTTATGAAGCAGCCCGACAGTTCAATGTGTCACAATATTACGCATGGAGTGTCATACACAATGAAGGGAAGTACCCCTTTCACCTGCACCGTGTTTATGAACTCAGCGAAGCTGACAAACCTCCGCGAGTTACATTTTGTAATTGGTTACTAGCTGCTGACCGAGCTAATATTTTATGGACTGATGAAGCAACATTTGGCAGAATAGGACTATTTAATACGCACAATAAACACTTGTAGTGCTATGAAAATCCACATGAACCAAGACCACATAGCTTTCAACACCGGTTTAGTGTCAATGTGTGGGCAGGCCTTATTAATACAACGTTACTGGGCCCTGTTTTCATAGAAAGATTAAATGGTGAAAACTATCACAATTTTCTCACCGACACGCTGCCAGAATTGTTAGAGGATATACCACTTGCATCTCTACGCAATATTGGTTTATTATCAACTTGACGGGGCACCGGCGCATTATGTAAACAGAGAATACCTTGGACGCTGGATCGGACGTGGCGGGCCTTGTGCATGGCCTCCCAGATCGCCAGATATCACATCAATGGATTTTCATTTGTGGGGGCATGTAAAGACATTAGTGTATACTGGTCGCACACTCGAAACCAGCGACATGTTGAAAGAAAAAATAATTTGGGCATTCGATCAAATCAAAATGAATACTCTTATCTCGTGTCGGTGAACAGTTAACTTTGTGTTGAGGTGATTATTTTGAACGCTATGTGCGCGATACTCACCGCCATCCGCGGACGAGTACCTCTAATTCTAATGTATATGCCCCATTTACATTCAGCCCGTTTGGGCAGGGAAGTGAGCAGGGCAGTGAGCAGGGCAGTATGTAAACAGGCTACTCGCGCTGACACTGCCGCTGCCGCTGCCACTGCCCGACGATCGCTCAAATGTCGGTTTTTCGTGCGGAAGTCAAAGGACGGCAGCGCGAGCGGCAGTGAGTGTTCACATTCAGCTCCATCGCTCACTTCGCGCTAAGCGCCTGGATGAACGGACGTGCGTGCCATCTTGTTATTAAATAAGTACGATCTACCAAAATGCCTTTCGAGCGGAATAATGAAAATACAATAATGTTTTTAGAACTGCTGGAATCAGAAAAAGCTATATGGGATTTCAACGATAAAAACTACAATTCATCATCTTCTACGAATACGAATTTTCTTTTTGAGATAACATTGTACCTATGTACATAATTAATTATAAATTCGTCAAATTTATTATTTTAATATAAAATTTAGTTTAAGGAATTAATGAACATTGACATTTTATTTCTAAAAACGATTAGTAACTCATATTGACTATTTATTTATTAAAATGTAAAATAAGTTAAATGGTAATATTTGCATAATAGCCTGAGATTTTTAAATTATAATTTTATTGCAATTAAAATTATGAATTATTTTATACTGTAGTGTAATTATTAAAATAATAATAGCTTAACTAATCTCATATAATATTTAATATTATTTATGTAACAATAATGTAATAATTCAACTAATAATTTAGGAACAATTTATTGTATAAGAATTCAAATAGAGTGGATCTGTATACGTATTTCATTAATACATAATATTTAAATTCAAAAAGAATGTTTGCCCCTAACTTTTAGGCAATGCAATAATTTTAAAATATAACATTGGGTTTGTGTAATTAGCTGTATTTCATATCATTTTTGCATGCCAATTACGGCAAAACATGTCAGTTCCACGTCATTGATCATTTATTTATTCTTTTTTTGTACACCACAATACAGAAACATCAATATAGTTAAAACTAATTAAAGTATGTACAATAGGCGGTCTTATCACTGAAAGTGATTTCTTCCAGACAACCTTTGCGTAGAGGAATGATGCAAACAAAAGTTACAAATAGAGGGGGGGCATAGAAAATGATAATAAAAAAATACAATAATACATACAAATAAAAGTAAGTGAAAGTTATATATAAAATATCGTAATATATAAAATATCATGATCATCTTATGTACCACGTTTTTAAGCTAATACATTTTCTATCTATATATCTATCTTCTTTTGAACTTGATATCTTTTTAAATTATTAACATAATATGTATTGCAAGAAGACACAGCGCGGACGCTGTAATTATTTCGACGTCTGTCATAGTCGAAAGCCGAAAGCGATGTGAGTGGTAGGGCAGAGTGTGAATACACACTTCTCGCGATCCTGCTACGGCAGTATTTAGGGAAGTATTGCCGGCAGCGCGAGGAGCAGTGGCAGTGGCTGAATGTAAATGGGGCTAAAAACCGACATTTGAGGGATCGTCGGGCAGTGGCAGCGGCAGCGGCAGTGTCAGCGCGAGTAGACCGTTTACATACTGCCCTGCTCACTGCCCTGCTCACTTCTCTGCTCAAAAGGGCTGAATGTAAATGGGGCATTAAATTTGTATTTTAATATTTTTATTGAACCCTTTTTACCTAAATATTTTTATTCAATTAGGTACTGTTGTAAAATGTGTGTTAATATCTGTATATTTAATCATTATAAATAATTTATTGTAATATTTGTAATTATTTTGACCCGCATCCATTTTTTAAATACAACTTGCATTTAATAAATAAAAAATAGCCAATAATACTCGACATTTATTTGCACGTGCTGTGAACCAAAAAGGGCAGGCGGCGCCTTTGATGACGCCTGTATCGACGTCAATATACCTTTGGCTTGGCCTTGGTCTGCCGTACGTGCGACGTTGAGTGGTTGAGGCGTTGCCATCCGTAGGCAGCATTACTGGCAAGCAGTGATCGTAACAAACTACCTAAATGTTTATTAAAAAATGTCTATAAATACGTAAACAAATTAATAAAATAATCAAATAGTTAATCAAATTGCTTTATGCAAAAAAGTAGTATATGAAAAGTTAATGTAAATTTGTCATTTGGAGCGGCGCCCTGGTACCATAGGCACAGTGGTGAATAGTTTAGTAGGCAGTATAAAAAAGTACTCTGTGAGCAGTAGGCACTCGTGACACACCTGTGCTCGTGATCAGCTGAGCGCGAGCATCAACCGGCGCGGCGGCGCGTCGAAGAGGTCATATTTTATAATTACCTTTTGCTCATTTGAATATTTGTGATTTTAAAATACAGACTTAAAAGGAGTCAGACATGACAATAAAAACTTAAAAGTAGCTTTTATGTAAATGTATTACATTCTGTAAAGAGTGATCTCGCTAAAATCGTTTGTAATTATGCCACCATTATATTCCCAAAGGATCTTTAGTAATTATATATTTAGTAAATAAATATTTGCACTTATTGTATATTTAGAATTTTTTTTGTCTATTATTTTTATTAGAACTTATGTGTATAATTAAATCAATTATGAATTTAATGATTTAAGAGATATAATATAATAATACAAAAAAAAAGTTGTTGGTTGTTTTAAAAAACGTTGGTTTAAAAAAGTGAAACCTAGATTGTCAGCGAAGTTCAATTTATTACGCAACGGTTAAAAATAATTTTAAGCTGTATTAACAAATATTTTATATTTTTTTAAATACATCAATCATATAAAATAGAAATAAACATCTAGGGGAAGGAAAATACTTAACCCTCCTTTTTCGAAGTTCCGCAATTGGATAAAAAGTAACCCATAAGTTGCGCTAGATCCCTAACTACCTACATACAAAATTTGCCCTATTATGTATGTGTGTATATCTTATCATAAAATATGTACAGCTTAAATATAGCTATACAGGGTAGAAAAAACGAACGGGACATGGAGGAAAAGTACATTAAATATTGAAGATATCAAATTTGAAATTTTGGAATCAAACCAACCAAGAGTGCAAAAAATAGACTTGCTATTTTATTGAATCAATCAATAGGGTGTATGATAAGGACAAAATCTTTCGAATAAGTATTTAATTTAAAAGTTAAATGAGACGATGAAATCAAATAATCCGTACATATTGACTAGGACTTACATCTTAACCTAGACTCTTTATCTTTTAAATTTCAATATAATTTTCTTAAAACTCGATAATAAGAATACTTATACCTGGAGATTGTCATTGAAATAAGCTGTGAGTATTCTACTGTTATGGACATGACTGCCTCGTTGGTTTAGTGGTTGTAGTAGTGCGACTGCTTATCATGAGGTCCTGGGTTCAAATCCCGGGTCGGGCCAAAAATTATAATAATAATAATAATAATAATTCTTTATTGACATTCATAGTTCACAATTTGAAATGGGTAGAAACCTGAGTCTCCTAGCTAGGTTACTGAGTAACCTGTATTTAGGAGATACAGTTACACTCCCATCCCCCCTGTTGATTAGGAATACATAGTTGTATTGTTTAAAATTATTATAATTTTTTAAATAGAAATAATATTTATACAATTTTAGAGACATAATAAAAATGATCTCTCTGTGTGTGTGTGTGTGTGTGTGTGTGTGTGTGTGTATATGTGTGTGTGTGTGTGTGTGTGTGTGTGTGTGTGTGTGTGTGTGTGTGTGTGTGTGTGTGTGTGTGTGTGTGTGTGTGTGTGTGTGTGTGTTTGTGTGTGTATGTGTGTGTGGGTGTGGGTGTGTCAGTGAATGTATATGTAATACTTAAAAAAAAATGAAATAAATATATAACAATGCGACGTAGTTTTATAACAATGTTAACAAGTATTGCTCTGTATCATCATATGACTTTTTTAGCAGGAAAGAGCGGACAGAAGTTTTACAATTAAATGTTGACATTTCGTAAATCTCTACTTCCGCATTTATTTTGTTGTAAAGTAGAGGACCTAGATAATAAAAAAATCTTTTTATAAATGAAAAATTGGCTAGCGGTAGTGTGCATACTTTGTCTTTACGCCGTTTAGAAATTACAATGAAAGGAGTCTTATTATGCTGTAGTAATACTGTGTGCAGTATAAAGAGCTGCCTCACACTAAGAACAGCGCAGTTTTGATATAGATGAGTAGTTGGAAATAGCATTGGTTTAAAAGTAGCAACCTTTAAGATAGCTCTTTGCGCAACTTCAAGTGGCTTTAATATTGTTTTTGCAACACCACCCCAGCAAGAAATGCAATATGTGATGATAGACTGGCATAAAGCATAATAAACGTTGCGTATAATTATGGAATTTGCAACATATCGTAGTGTTTTGAATATATATATTAGTTTGCGAACTTTACTCGTTAAGAGATTTATATGCATTTTAAAATTAAGGTGTTTATCAAGTACAATACCTAGATACTTTATATTGTCTACAGAATTTATCTGTGGACACAGACAAGGCGAAGACTGTAGGGAACAAGAGTGAGCTTTTAACTTGATGGGAATATTTGGTTGCGAGGTGGGACTGATAGAGAAAGTTATAAATTTAGTTTTGGAAGTATTAAGAGTAAGAGTGTGAGATAAAAGCCAATTATATATTTGATTAAAACTACGTTGTGATATATTTTCAAGATCTTTCCAAGATGTTGCATAGAAAGTAATAGCTGTATCATCTGCAAAAGAGACTATTTTTGCGTTATCAATGTGAAGATTGCACAAGTCATTAATAAAAACAAGAAATAGAGTTGGGCCAAGAATACTTCCCTGGGGGACACCATAGGTAACAGGGAGTTCGTCACCGATGCAGTCCGATATTTTAACCATTTGAGTGCGATTTGTAAGGTAACTTCTGAAAAAGTCTAACTGTAAACCTCTGACACCAATTTTCTCCAACTTAGCTAAAAGAGTAGAAACAGGAATTGAGTCAAAGGCTTTTGCTAGATCTAGAAATATCGTTTGGACCTTTTTATGACTATTTAGATTAGTGACTATGAAATTTATTAATTCATGAACTGCGTCAGAAGTTGATTTATTTCTACGAAATCCGAATTGTTGAGGTGAGATTAATTTAAAGTGTTCAAGATAATGGACCAGTCTATTGTTCACTAAACGTTCTAAGACTTTAGATAAAGCTGGTAGTACGGCAATAGGGCGATAATTAGTAACTAAAGTCCCATCACCACCTTTGAAGATGGGATGAATTATAGACTTTTTTAAAGAGTTAGGAAAAATAGCATTTTCGAAACAGACATTGAATATATGGCTTAGCACAGGTGCTAGCGTAGCAGAGTATCTTTTTAATATTGCGGAAGATATGGCATCCCAACCGGTAGCTACATTTGACTTTAAACTCTTTATGATTGATATTATTTCATCAGTATTGGGTTTTTCAAGAACAAAAGAAGAAATACATGTAAAAGATTGTGAAGAAGTAAATTGAGGTAAATTGTTAGACTTGATTATATTGTCCGCAAGCTCCTTTCCTACATCAACGAAAAATTTGTTAACATTATTGCATGATTGTTTTAGAGACCTTGCCTGTGTAACTAACTGACATGTTGCTTGTTTATTGTGGAATGTATTTGTGATTTTTTTGATAGCATCCCAAAGTGCTTTAGGGTTTTTTCCTGCTTTACTTATTTCTTGAGCATCATAATCTCTCTTTGCTTTCTTTAAAATTTTTGTGCAGAAGTTTCTATACCGCTTATAAGTGATAGACAGTGTTAAATTATTAGGAGACTTTTTTACTTTTCTATGCATTGAATCTCTATTTTTTATACACCTTAACAAACCCGGTGTCATCCACGGTTTAAGTATTCTATTTCTGGACGAAATTTTTTTTAACTGATGAATTTTCAGCTATTGCATCCGATAATAGTTTAATAAGAGCTTCAGTTGCTGTATTAGGATCTAACATGGAACAAATGGGTACTAAGTTAAGTTTTTCGACTGCTATATCAAGATTGTCAAAGTTAACTTTTGAAATAGTGGAAATTACATTATTTTTTTTCGTTTTCGATACACAAGACAGAGCAATAATGGTCAGTGATAGTGGTGTCGAAAACCAAAACTACAGCCATGTATTTGGTGCGCAACATAAAGTGATCAATACAGTTGTCTCCTCTGGTTGGAAGAGTGTGAGCAGGAAGGAGACTATGGTATGCAAGACAATTGAGATATTCATGGCTGCGGGTATCTAAGGAAGAAGATTTTATATCTAGATTTATATCTCCAGTTATTATGACTGTCTTACATTTTGAAAGCGGTGTAAGTGTAGCGTTGAGTGTCGAAAGAAACTCCTTTATGTTTTCATTTGATGGTGATCGATAAATGCAAATAAGTACTGTATTTGAATCAATCGTAGCAATTAGTCCAGACGCTGTGCTATTAAAATTTATTTCTTCAATATTTACCAAATAACATGATTTAATGTAAATAATTACCCCATCACTTTGATTTTGGTGTTTACAAGTTTTGTACATAGTATAGTGCTGTATATAAGGAATATTTTGATTACTTGAGCAGGGCAACCAGCACTCTGTTAAAACCAACACATCGCAATCAAATGAGATTCGGTCAAGTAAGGTTTGTAAACTAAGAAAGTTGCAATTTATCGATCTTATATTTTGATTTAGTATCTTTAGGAATTTGTTTGGTTGTTTAATATAATGTTTAGCCTCTTCCGGAGTACAATAATAGGATTCACTTAATGTACACTGGTCTATACTGTCGATGTATGAGTTAATATTATTCGCCATTTTTGCTATAAACATTTAAGACGTATAATTTGTATATGATAGATAATAAGATTGTATTGTTTATTTGAAGAATAGACTGTACTGAATAGGTGTAGTTAATTACACAAGCAAAAAATGTAATAAATGAGGTATTTTTAAGTTGTAATTTACGGGCATAGGTTTTGTAATGGTTAGTACAGCGTTCAACGTACAATAGCGTATATAATTTAAAGCAAGATGTATCATGTTGATTATGGTGAGTGATTATCAGAAGTAATGGAGTTTTTATGAAATGTTTAATTGTAAATACTGTACGAGTTAGGACGAGACTGATGAGTGAGTTTAAGTGTTTGTGTGTAGTATGTTTTGTTTGTTGGTTTGTGAGTTTATGTAGTGTTTGTGTTAAGATCCTAATTTTTAAAATTAATCCTATTAATATTAATAAGAAAAACAAAGAAATAAACCTTAAAATTAACATGTAGTAACGTAGTGAATAGTTAAAATGTATTTTAAGGCACAATAAAGCAATATCTAGTCATTCACATTTTAGATCCTCGAATTGGGCTTCATTTCTAATTAATATCGCAGGTGATCCGTCTGATTTTCGTATAAAAACCTTTCCGTTTGCAGTCCAGCAAAACTTGTACATTTTTTCTTTTGATAACTGACGTGCCAGATAGTATATTTTCTTCGTACTAGGGGTAAGGTGTTCGGATACATACACTGGAGAGGCACTAGTATTTATACCAAAATGCGACACATTGAGTTTTTTACTAGGGTTGTTTTTATTAAATGATTTTACAGAGCTAATTATTGTCTGCTTTTGTGACATGTTTGCTAATTCAACAATTATGGGTCTGGTGGAACCCTTTTTTCCGGGGCCACGAAATATATCCTTAATATCACACGATTGTAAATTAATATTTAATGTTTTCGAGAGGTAGATCACTAATTGCGTTAAATCGTTTTTGTTTTCTTTTTCTTTTTCAGGAATATTACGTATCTCTAAGCCATTTCTTCTGCTATTTCGATAGAGTTCCTCAACTTTTTCTTCTAGAGACATAATGTATTTATGATTATCTTTACATTGTTTTTCAAGCGTTATTATTTTGTTTTGCATATCCTCATATTTCTGAGATATAAATTCCAGTGACTTTTCTATGTCTGTATTTATCTTCTTTATATTTGTAAGACTATTTTCCATGTTAGATAGTCTGTTGTCATGATCAGCTTTCCATGACTTCAGCATTTGCATAACTTCTTCCTTGAACGAAAGAAAGTCATCCCTTGAGAGTTCATCGTGACGTCTTTTTTGTCTTGAAACCGCAAGCGAAGAAGGGGTTTTCGATAGTTTGGAGATATCGGAGTCTGATCCTGCTTTATTCGGTGAACGAAGCATGATGATTTTTAAATATGTTGAGCAAAGCAATAATTTTCTGCAGATTAGCTAATTTATAATAGTAGGCGCTTCTTGAGCAAAGGCAGTGGGTGGAGCCAAAAATTATGCAGCCAATGCACGTTAGTATACACGCTGGCAATATACAAAGGACGTAGCTTACCTCTTCAATGAAGCAGGATGGCACTACGTTACGAGTATGTTGCCCTGGTACACGCACGAATTTTAGTATATTTTTGAAGAATTATTTTATTTATAAAAACAACACAATCACGGAGGACACGTCTGTTCGCTTTCGCGGTCCGGAGGGAAGGGGAAGGGGAGGGGGAAATTAACTAATGAATTTTTCCGTCAAGAAATTCTCAGTAGTTGCCCGGAGTCTTACTAGAATAACTCTATATTTATCAGCCTAACTAACCCAATAGAAGTCCTTAATGTCATAAAAAGACTAAAACATAAAAGAATTTTATTATTCATGGATTTGATAAAATACCACTAACTCTAGTAAAGACGTGTGATAAAATTGCCACACCACTTACCCTTCTTATTAACCAATCTCTGTCGCAAGGAATTGTCATAGACTTAATAAAAATAGCAATAGTCAAACCTCTAAATAAAAAAGATGACCCGGAAAATTACTATAACTATCGTCCAATAGCACTTTTATCAAAATTTACAAAATATTAGAAACAGTCATGTATAACAGACTCTATACCTTCTGTGAAAAATATAACATACTAAATAATAGACAGCATGGCTTTCGAAAGGGTCGTTACAGGACTCGCAGTATATCAATACATAAAGGAAGTATTGAAGGTAATTGACAAGAAGCAACATGCTACAGGTATATTTTTAGATATGAGCATGGCCTACGCTATCCACGCTATCACTCGATCCTATTAAATAAACTATATAATATAGGTGTGAGAGGTCTGGCCCACAAATGTTTCGTATCTTACCTTAATCAACGCGTCCAATATGTAGATATAGACTACAATGACCCAAAAACCGGAGTTGATGAGACTGTGAGGTCTGAAAAAATAATCTTAAATCACTCAATACCCCAGGGTTGCGTGCTGGGATGTTTGATGTTTTATGTAATATATGTAAATTATCTTCCATATATATGTGTTCTTTTTGCTGATGATATTTCATTAATTCTTTCTTGTCCCAACCGCACAGAATTACACCATCAACTAACCTGTAATTTAAATGTAATAAATTGCTGGCTCCAAGATTACAACCTCGAGATCAATTTCAAGAAGACCAAACCCTTGCAATTAAGACCATACCAAAAACGCCCCTTACATATCAACTACCAATACATAAATATTCCCTTTAGAATCTGTTAACTCTCACTGTCTCCTGGGTATAAATATAGATGTACATTTAAATTGGAAGGAACACATTAATAAATTTGTCAATAAGTTATCCAGTTTTACATACGCTCCTATCGAACTAAAAAAACCACAGACTTAAAAACAGCAACCTGTGCCTACTACGCGTACGCAGACGCCTGGCTACGCTACGGTGTGGTACTTTGGGGTAACAGCACAGTCGCTGATAAAGTATTTCTCATTCAGAAAAAATTTATTCGCATACTTGCAAATATTGACTCAATATCAAGCTGTAGAAATCTGTATTAAATAATACCTTGACATTAACATCCCTATATATATTTGAAATATGCTCAGCAGTTAGAAATAATATCGAATGGTTCCCTCAACATTTTCACCCTAAAAATTTAAGATAAAAAATAAAACTATCCACAGTTGCATCAGAATTACATATCGTAAACACTGGCCCCTATGCAATGTCAACAAAAATATATAGTAAAATACCAGAATACATCACAAGCATTAAAAGCCTAAAAAAGTTCAAAAAGGGACATATAAACGAAAAGTGTTATTACTCCTTGCAGGAGTTTTTAATGATTAAGTAGGAAATAAAATATATAATATAGTATAATCTCGTTAATATTTAAGTTAATTGTAAATATTCATTACTTGATAAATTTATTAATAATACCACAATGTAAATGTAATAATAATATTAATGATTGCGAATATTTGCAGTACCCTTGCAGGGTTCTTGTTTTGAACTATTTTTATAATTAATACCATATGTATATAGCAAATAAATTGAATTGAATTGAATACTTCTCCTAGTAATGATAATTAAACATTCCATAATTGCTGAATTTTTTTTCGTCAGACCACATAATCAACTACATAAGTCTAAAGAGTTTGGATTCTGGGATATTTCTGTTTAAATATTCTGACACAATTTCTTCTCTCGCAGTCTCCAGCATGTAGTTTCTGAACCAATTATCCATTGCAACAGTATATGTAGTATTTGTATTGTGTCAAATATCGAGATCGAGCTATGGGCGTTGTACACATACAAATAAACTAACGATAGGTATCTACAATTTTTTTAATTCATTCGTAACAAGAGTTTTATAAACGGTGTCTATCCGGATACCTCTCTTCATACAAGTGTGAAGTCAAAGTGGGACTTTTGTGGTTTTAAAAGTGAGCTTCTGACAAATCTAATTGTTCCTGAAAAACCTTTGCGAATTAAAAAAGCGAGAAAATAAACAGCAAACAAAGAAAAGTAATAACAGGTTATCGATATGTATACCGATTTCAAAATTAATTTTGTCTCGTCTAAAAAATGCGCATATCTATATAGTAGTAATTGTAATTATCTGTATTTTATAAATTAATCTAATTTAGCTGATTATTAAATTTCATACATTTGTCCTTTTATATTGGTACTCTTGTTATGAAGCTTAAAGAAAATGGTAAACGGTATTTCTTTAATAAGGTAATTTTTGTTATGGTGTTAGTAAGACTTTGTGGTCTTCTATAACTGTAAGACACAAATTTTATTCAAGAGATTTTACCCTTTTCATAGATCCTATTAGTTGGTTTAATAAAATAGCGATAGTCAATTGTTTTGCATATTTTGTTGATTCTATTCCCAGCTCAGATAAACTTCTTAAAGGATTTTTTGAATGTGGTTATTTTTATTTTTAAAACAAAAGAATGTTTCCTTTGAGAGACATTTTATATCTTCAATATTTAATGAACTTCCTCTCCACGTCCCGTTCGTCATTTCCAAGGCATATAGGTATATGGTGCAGTACTGAGGCACTGAACTATATTATTTTACAATGGTAGATATAAAATATATTGTAAAAATACAAAAGAACAACAATTAGGTGGATTGTGCGCGTGTCAAAAGGTTATGGCAGCGGTAGGTTACCCTGCACGGTAGGTTACCCTTACCCTGCACGGTAGGTTACCCCGCACGGTAGGTTACCCTGCACGGTAGGTCACCCTGCACGGTAGGTTACCCTGCACGGTAGGTCACCCTGCACGGTAGGTTACCCCGCACGGTAGGTTACCCTGCACGGTAGGTCACCCTGCACGGTAGGTTACCCTGCACGGTAGGTCACCCTGCACGGTAGGTTACCCTGCACCTCAGGTTACCCTGCACGGTAGGTTACCCTGCACGGTAGGTTACCCTGCACGGTAGGTTACCCTGCACGGCAGGTTACCCTGCACGGCAGGTTACCCTGCACGGTAGGTTACCCTGCATGGTAGGTTACCCTGCACGGTAGGTTACCCTGCACGGTGGGTTACTCTGCACAGTAGGTTACCCTGCACGGTAGGTTACCCTGCACGGTAGGTTACCCTGCACGGTAGGTTACTCTGCACGGTAGGTTACCCTGCACGGCAGGTTACCCTGCAGCACTACGCTGTGTCGTAACCTTTACACTGGCTCGATACACACACTATCACGATTAACTGTTTTATTTATGTTAAAATAAAAAGTGTTGAATAAACTTCTTTTGTTCTTTTTTCATTGGCCACAGTAGTTACATACCCAGAAGGCTATCTTTCTGTATGAATGACCTAAAGTCAAAATGAGCTCCATTCGAAACAAGTTGTTGGTAAAGGTTTGTACATAAGCGCTCATTTGTCTGGTTTACGAATTCTATCCTCTGAATGGATTCCTGGGATTTCAATTCTTGCACCAATTACATTTCATAGAGGTGCAGCTTACATACCGATTAACTCGTTCCGCATCCTCTTCCGTTCTCAAGAGCCTCATGCGCTGGTTGTGGTTTATCTAGTGTTGAACCGGTCTCTTCAAAAGTTTTTAACCATTACCGAATTAAAGGAATGCTTGGCGCATACTTTATGAGACGAAAACTTCGCACGCTTTTGTCGCTGTGTTTACCTTTTTTGTAAAATTTGTGTACGCATAACGCGCGATCCGCTCCCAAGAAACTTAATTTTCAAGAGCCGGGCTAACAATTGACATATACCCACCATCCCTCTTGAGACACCTGGTATATTCTAAGGAGGTATAAAATCTTCACTGTTTGGTTAAAATGATTTTCTGGAAATAAGCAATGTTTTCCCGTTCTAAACTTTTCTTTTGCGGTATAAACATTATTTATTTTTCTCTTATCATTATCATCATTACAGACTATCGTAAGTCCACCGTTGAATATAAGAGTCCTCCAAGAAACGTCACAAAGCAAATTCATGTAGGTATGTGAGAGTAATACTAGTAATAAAAAATAAATAACATAACCTTTAAAAATATCACGAACAGATAGGAAGTATTGTCAGGATCAGGATGATTTAGTTGTAAATAAAAGGAATGTACAATATTATCTTTTTAAGTAGAATACAAAAATAAATGAAATATATAAAACAAGTATAAGGAATTTGATAAAATTACCATTTCTAAACAGTTAACACTGAATTCCTTACTAAAATTTCTATTAAAACCGATGTTTGAGAGCAACTAACGAATAACCTTTAGATAAATTGTTCATTCAGATTCTGAGCAGGTTCATTGGATTAATTCCGGGCAATTTGTTTATGTAGCCGGCTGGGTTTATTTGGTTTCAAAATTGAGCATTTGTATTTGATTATAGATAGAATTGATTTGATTTAAACGATTCCAGAAAATTCAAAAAAGGGAATAGGAGGTTCCTAATCAGACTCAGATGTACATTTTAATGAGACTGATTTCAGTAAGCGTATTTTGTCATTCTTTAATCGAAATGTACGTAAATTTTTACAGTTACTGTTACCTTTACGGCCTATCAAAACTCCGCTGCTAAACTTAGGCCTTTCCCATGGATTGCCACATAGGAAGAACATTTGCCATAGTTACCACAATTGGCAAGTTGACAAAGTGGTTTGATGACTACAATTATTTATTTTTTAATAATGATTTTTCCCTCTGAAAAAATTATTTGCAAATTGTATGCGGTTTTATTTCCTCTAACTCACACGAGTATCGGTATTGCGGGGACAATCCTCTTATTCCTCCGCCATTGTAGAGATAATAAAACCACATACAATTTGTATAATATAGCTACAATATATAGCTACAACTTGGCTCTACCAACTTTAAAATTGTGGTGTCGAATAGCTTGTATAATTTTATTTATAAAAGTTACGTTACAGCCTTTATACGTCCTACTGTTGGGCACACGCCTTTTTACATTTCTGAAAGCGTTTTACGACAAATAAACTTCATCTGCCTTCGTTCACTGGCTTCATACAGGCATCTTGTAGTTATAGCTCTGACAAATAAAGGATAAAAAGACCATTGCACCATTATAAGGATATTGATCTCCGTTTTTCTTTGTATATTTTCTTTGTACTTTGACCTAATTAGAGTTCGAGGCGTTCATTGTTTGCGCACGTCTTATATTTACCTTTTGGATACGTTTCCAGCTTTCAGTATGAATAGATTTGAATTTTGGCTTTTATCCTTGTTAAAATAGAATAATGCATTGGGAACCTTTACAGCTATTTTCAGAAACCTCTATTACTATCTCTACCCTTATTTAAAAACTATAAGGTGTCTTTGCTCATTTCTGAGAGTGTTTTAGAACAAGGAAATATCCGCCGCGATATGCTATAAATATATGTTGCCGCACTTCAAATCATGCCCCGTAAATATTTTATTTATTAGACATTCAGGTATACTCACAATGTTTTTCTTCAGCAGCGAGCATGAGGTGATCAACCCTTAAAAGTGCAGACGGGAATTGAACCACAATGCTCGCAAACGCTGAAATTTAAACCGAACGCTCTGTGCTACCACGGTTCAAATATTTAGCGCAAGCCTAAAGTTTTACTTCGTCAGTTCTGCTTTTTTATTCTATAATTAGTTGGATATAAAACTCGCCATGCTATAAAAATTAATATCAAAAGAATATAACAATTTTTATTTTAACTTAATTGAAGATCATCGTTCATTCCTATAGTTATGTTTTAAGCAAATGCTATAAAGCTTGGCATCTATACAGACCTCAAATTTCCTTTTCAATTTAAATTTGTATTAAACATGACCCCCCTCTTTAACCCAACCTAGAGTAGTAAAGACCTAATGAAATCATTCCATTAAGATTTTTAATGGTCCCATTTAAATTTGAGGAAACGTAGGTGTTGGCGACGCGCCTATTAGAATATTTCAGTTTATTAAGTCAACCGATGACGAATAACTTCTCAAAGGCATATTGTCCAATAGCAAGGTTCTGATAAGAAAATGCTTAGTTAAATCTTAAAGAAATATCGAATTAATGATATGAAGGTCTTGGGTTCGACTCCCAGGCCGGACTAGTTTATTTGTTTTCCTAAGTAATATCGCTTAATAAATTCATAAGGAATTTTAAGATATAAATTATGTTACCGGATTGGTTCCCCGGTTAAAATCATCTTTCCAATGATGTAAATTCAAAAGAATAATTAAATAAAGTTAAAGATCGGATTTGTTCCCCGGTCGAGATGTGCATAAATAGAATTAACGGAAATTAATTGCATAATTATTGTTTTATATGAGTTTGATATGTTTTGTACGAAAACAAATGCCTATTTATCATGATTGATTTATGAAAACATTCACTTATATTGTTTGATAAGAAACATGATAACTGATAAGAATCTGATTAGAGATAGTTTCCTACAGTTCGAAAATTGTGTAAAAGCATTTAATTTACCTAATATTGTTAAAATTAGTGTATATCAGACTTTCATTTTTTCTGATAGCCGAGAGCCTTGCAAAAGTTAGTTGTTCAAATAGTGTGAGTTCATAGACGCACGCTGGCCACGCCCTTAGGAGGCCGAATATGTAAAAATTTAAATATTTGTAATTTCAGCAATTTATGTAAAAATGACTTGTAAAACATTTCAGGTTGATTGTACGTGCTATAAAGGTGAATTCTGTGTTATTTTTATGCGAAAATTCCTGTGTATAAGTGAAATGATAGTTTTGTATAAGAAATTTAAAAGTGTTTTAACCCTTAACCACCTACCACCCGTCTACCAGACGGAAGCTACTTTAAAATCACAAATATTTTCACGCCCTTACACTGTACAATCATGCGCGTTCGAGTACCTTCCCTCCGCGTCCCTCAGTGCCGCGCATGCGCTCGTCGACGCTACACCTGCGCTCGCTTACCTGTGGTGAGTAAAAAACTGTCGTCGAGTGTCTCGGAGACGGGTGGTAGGTGGTTGCGTGACTAAACTCAAATGTTCCTTTTTTATTTTTTCAGTGAAATATGGCTTTACGGGACAAGGATATTGAAAATTTGTTAGAAAATGAGTTATCAGATGAAGATGATCTGCCTAACGATGAATGCAGTGAAGTCGAAAGTAATATTGACGAACAGGAAGTAGTAGAAGAAGATTGCGGATCGGATTCAGAAATTGATGGTGAGGATGATCTGGCGTCATCGGAAAAAGGTAATAGCGAACCATCTTCAAATTTTACTGATCCTGTAACTGCAGACTCTGACTTTTTCATCGGAAGATGACATGTCGCTGGCAGAATTGCGTAGAAAGAAAAACTATTTTGGAAAGAATCGTTTTCGTTGGGCATCTGTTCCTTCGTCTTCACGTATAAGAACATTAGAGCATAATATTGTCAGGGAGCGTGAAGGTATCAAACCCGAATACCGAGATCAAATAAATTCTTCATCTTCTCCACTGGACATATGGAAGTTGTTCTTTACTGACGAAATGCTCGAAAACATTGTTTTGCACACTAATAAGAAAATAAGAGGGATTAGATCAAACTATCAAAAGCAAACCTGTGTTCAAGATATGGATCTAATGGAATTGAAAGCTTTCATAGGATTCCTGTTCTATACAGCTATATTTAAGTAAAACCGTGAACACTATTCGTCATGGTATAGCATGGACGGTACAGGAAGGGAAATATACCATTGTATTCTGATTAAAAATCGATTCGAAGTGTTGCTAAAAACCATTCATTTTGATGACGCAGAGACCAGACTGGCACGTCAAAAGCACGATCCTTCTGCTCCTATTTCTGAACTCTTTGATTCCTTCATAAACCGTTGTCAAGCTGTTTATGCAATCGGAAGTTGTGCATGTATCGATGAAATGTTACTGGCATTTCGTGGCAGATGCCGGTTCAAGATGTATATGCCGAAAAAACCAGCCAAATATGGCATAAAAATACAGTGCCTTACAGATGCAAGATCGGGCTACTTGCTCAATGCCTACATTTATTTGGGAAAGGATTCCGATGGGTTCAATTTGTCTGCAGAGTATCAAAGACTGAAAAAACCAACTCAGGCAGTTCTGCGCCTTCAATTGGAGTTATAACTCCAATTGAAGGTTCTAATCGAAATGTGACTACGGACAATTGATACACATCTATAGAGCTATTGGAATAAATGAAAAAGAAGCAGCTGACAGTTGTTGGTACGTTGCGAAAGAATCAAAGAGAAATTCCCCAGAATTTTTGCCCGCTCGTAACAGAAATGTTGATACTACTGTATTTGGATTTACAAAAGATATTACAATATCATCATATGTGCCGAAACTAAACAAAGCAGTGATTACCGTCTCAAGTATGCACCATACTGCAAATGTTGACAATACTACAAAGAAAACGGAGATAATACTATATTATAATGAAACCAAAATTGGTGCAGATTTACTAGATCAGAGATGCGCCAACTACTCAACAGGCCGTCGCACTCGTAGATGGCCGTTGGCAGTATTTTACAGGTTGCTAGATATTTCAGCTTCAAACTGTTACGTTGTCAGCTTATCTGCTAAAGGCCAAACTCAAAAAACTGAAAGCAGATTAAAATTCCTGAAGAAATTAGCCGAACAGCTCACAAGACCACATATGGAGCGCCGTGAAAATAATCCTCAGATGCAACGGCATATAAAAATCGCTCTTCGACGTATACTCCATCACAAAGACGAGGCGACTCAGCAGAGGTTCCAGGTGGCAGCCATGCTAAAGAAAGGTTAGCTGTTCGCAAGACATGTTCTACTTGTGACCCGAAAAAGAAACGCAGAACCCAATATATTTGTTTCGAATGTAAGGTACCCATTTGCCTCGAATGTTCTAATAAACTGTGCAATTTTTGCCGTGAATAAAGGTTATGGTCTGCAATTTTGTTGATTGAGTTGTTTTAGAAAGTAAATAAAAATTTTTATTTCTTTGTTGATTATTGAATAATTAAAAATTAGTAATGAATAAGCATTATCTTTTTGTAATTTTTTTATTGTTCTCATTATCCATAGACTGTATTTTTGTAGCAACAAAAGTGAGATGGTTTTTGTTATTCAGATTATGCAAAATATAATCATTTTTATTTTGTGTTTCTTAATATAATACATAGTTTCTAACATAATTAAAATGTTATTTTATTTTCCATAACCTTTCAATTACAAATATTATACATGCGAGGGTAATTTGACACACACGTCTCTAAGACGGGTGGTAGGTGGTTATGTTACAAAAATAGGAGGTAGGTAGTTAAGGGTTAAATAGTGAAATAAATAGAGAAAATGTAAATTAAACTATTGTATTAGTTAACTTATGTATAATTTCAAGTGGAAAACATTGTTTTCACTTTCTGTGTTAAATATTTAAGAAATTTCGACTTCGAACTTGTGAGTAAAATAGGCACATTTCATTTCATAAATAATAGGTTTTTCGTGATATGAAAATGTAATGTATATCGTAGTGTAGATATTGTTTTGTGCTATCTATACAGATAAATTATGTTGATGTATGACTTATGCAAATAAAGTAATTAAGTAAAACGTGAGAGAGTAATAGAACAAATTCATGTAATTGAGTTGCGCAAGCGCGCGAATGGCGCGGCTCACTTTCGCGTATAGCTCTGGGGTAGCTTAGTGAACGGGTTTTATTGCAATTGGTTCGGGGAAAAAGTTCGGAAATCATACCAGCAGTCAATAAGAAGAAGAAAGAAAAAGTGTAGGGAAGTGATAGGGAAAAGTGATTACTCTCTCACGGAATGGTTTGAAGATAATTGCTGTTTTATTCCCAAGAAATTCATCCCTCAAGTTATACAGTCCACATCGAAGAATTAAGGCGTTGGGACCGGGACGACTTCGGAAGACCCGTAATCCCCGTCTGAACCTACTTGCTGAAAAGGAAGAGGCCCTTGTGTGTTACTCCGTTGCGGGAGATCACATACGTTGTTCCCGAACCCAACGTAGGCGTTATAGGAGGCGGATCCTTTTCAATCGGTCCTTCGCGGCCGGGTCAAGAGGACCCCCGAACCTGGGTTCCTTTTCAATTGGTCCTTCGAGTCGGATAAGGACCACCCGAACCCCGCCAGCTGGATCGGAAGGAACCAGCTGTGGACTGCTGGTTGTGGAAAAGAAGACCTTCGAAGCCGAGTGAAGATCAGCAACCGAAGGAAGCCGGAGGTTTGAGCTGAAGCAATAGGACCAAAGGCCAGAAGACCAGGTCGTCAGCACAGAAGGACTGGACCTGGAACTACCGGAAGAAAGAAAACCGGGATTGCGGCTTGGGGCGTGTGCTCGCATGGGGCACGTATCGCAGCCAGGCGCAGGTGCCTTGTGAAGGCGCTTATCGTGGCCAAGCAGGGCTTGGCATTTTTCCTGTCGGGCAAGCGTGCTCGGCATTTCCTGTCGGACGACCGTGTCTGGCATTTCCTGTCGGACGACCGTGTCCGGCATTTCCTGTCGGGTCATCAGGGTGCAAGAAGAAGCATCCACCGCTGCTTCTGCCAGGCGAGGGTGCGCGTGGGCACCTGACTGCATCGCGGCCGGAGGAGGGCGCTTGAACGAGGCGTCACCAGCAACTGGGCGGCGAGCACAGCATACATCCCGACCACCTAACGGTGCCAAACGGTCGGGCTCTGGCACAACACCTTGGGGTGGAGCAGTTCTCTCGAGCGAGACTGCGCTTGCACTACCGCTCGACTGTTTCGTCATATTCCTTGGTTCCTAAACCTTTCCTCCATTCCATTCCTGCACGACTCCATCCCTGGACGGCTCACCTCGGTAGGCCCCGTTCAGGATTGATAGGGCTGATAGGGCTGTTAGGGTGGTAGTAAGGTTGTAGGGTTGGGAGATAAGGGGGGGAGTGGTAGTGGTGTTAGGTTGGGATGTAGAAGGGTTGTAGGTAAGGGGTTGTAGGGACCGTAGGGACAGTTAGGGACCGTAGGCAAACAATCACCTTCCTGCAGGATGAAGAAGGCACAAGACCAGACAGAGAGGAGCGAAGGGAGCAGGACAAGAACAGGGCTCTCAAGAAAAGCTAAAGAGGCGGAATCATCTGGAGCGACCACAGCTACTGCGTCAAATGGGGCAACTCCTTCAAGTGGAGCCACCACCGACACGTCCACATGCACGTGGGACTCAGGGACGTCTATGGCGACGACAAGCAACAGGACGGACACCAGTGGTACGCAGGCCAGCACCGCACAACAATCCGTTATATCCAGGAGTGAAACGGTGGTCGAAAAAGTAGGTCAAAGGACCGAAGAAGCGGCATCGTCAAGGACAGTAATCGGGCACACTAGTGACAAAGGGTCACAGAGAGGTAGTAGGTCATCGCGATCGGCGAGGCTGAAAGCCGAATTAGAGGCGCGGATTAAATTCGAACGCTCAGAGCTCGAACGAGCACAGGCAGCTGCTGCCTTAACCAAGTCTCAATTGGAGTTGGCACGACTCAACCGAGAAGAGGAGATCGACTCGAGTGAGGATGATGAAGAGCGGAATACTCAGGTGGAACCTTTCGTAAGGAGTTGGGTTCAGCAGATCATAATGAGCGCGCCGGTTAGTGTAACGCAACCCGATATTACTGATAAGGAAGCGTGTAAAGGATCACGCCGCAAAGGGGCGGAGATCGAGCGCAACCAAGGAAATGCACAGAAAACACACGCGAGTGAGGTGTCAGAATTGACCGATGCGATTGTGAGTGCAATTAAGATAGCGGGAAAAGATAAGTCTTCCCAGCTTCATTTCCTCCAGGAATTACCGGTGTTCGATGGAGACCCGGGTGAATGGATAATTTTCAAAACGGTGTTTGAAGACACAAGAAGCCAATTTTCAGGGGTACAGAATGTCGCACGCCTTAGGAGGGCATTAAAGGGCACTGCTAAGGAAGCGGTTAAGTCATTGTTGTTTACTTTGTGTGAACCTGAAGAAATAATGAACGCTCTCGAGAGAAGATTCGGTAGGGTTAAGATGCTCATTTTAGCCGAAATCGAGAATGTAAAGCGTATGCCAAGATTGGCAGAAGATTGCCGTAATATAGGATCTTTTGCAAGTCGTATTACGAACGTGGTTGCCACGATACAAGCGTTGAATCAACCACAGTATTTATACTCACCGGAGTTAGTGAGCCGCATAGTGGAGAAACTCGAAACTATGATTAAATTTAAATGATTTGAATATCGAGCTCAGTATCCTTTGGAGCCAGAGTTACAGAAGATGGCCAAGTTTTTAAATTTATTGAGTGAACAATTTGGAACGTCCTTAAGCAATGAAAATGCGCCTGAAAAACGGAAGCGTCCTGAATTCAGGAAGCAAACTGTACACACCGCAAAGGGGTCTGTACGCAATCGTGCCAAGAGCGAGCGCTATATGCGCCGAAGTAATACGAGCGAGCGTCTAGAACGCCGAAATAATAAAGGGCAAGACCGACAAGTGGTTATGACAACCCAGGACAAGCCTGTAAGTCGGGTAACACATAAGTGTGTTATATGCAGCAAGGAGCACTCTATAGTGAGTTGTTACAAGTTTAAGGACATGAATATTCGCGAGAAATGGGACGCAGTCAAAAAAGCGAAAGTATGTTTCCAATGTTTGTCACCTAAACATAGGAGGTTAGAGTGCAAAGCGAAAAAATGTGGTGTAGAGGGATGTAGAATGTCACATCATCGGATGCTACACCGATACCCCAATGAAAATACCTCGCCACAAGGGGACGAGGGGGTAAAGAGGCTCAGATTACAACTGTTAGTACAGTGAATGCACTGGCATGTACATACTTAACACGTTAATTGCCAATCACTCCCAGTTCCCAGTACTCTTCAATTTTATACTTCTATATTATGTAAAATATTAAATATATATACTAAAACCATAAACACACCCGCAAATAGTATTTGCTGTACATAAGAGTTATTTCCTTAAATAAAAGTTTTGGGCCACCAGCAGAAAACTCCAATTTTAGCTTTGGCAATGAACGTGTTAAAGATTATACCGATCGAGTTGTATGGACCTAGAGGAAAGGTCAAGACAACAGCTCTTCTGGATGAGGGATCGACCATGACAGTCATAGAGGAGTGGATGGCTCAGAAGTTAGCGCCTCGCGGACGTAAAGAGGAATTACGTATCGAAGCCGTGGGAGGTAAGCGAATTAACGACGACAGTTCGTATCGCTTAAACGTTAAGATAAAAGGCATTTACTCGAACGACTTAGAAGAGATAAGTGTACAAACAATTAAGTCACTTAACCTTACTCCTCAGTCAATAAGCCGAGAATTATTACAACGGTGTTCTCATTTGACACCGGTTAAGGATGAGTTGATGTATGAGAGGTCCAGACCTACCATATTAATTGGCCAGGACAATTGGCATCTCATAGTTACTCGTGAATTAATTTCAGGAGGTAAGAACCTACCTGTAGCATCGCTCACCAAACTTGGATGGGTTTTACATGGTCACATATCGGGTGGTATTAAACCAATCAAGATTGTTAACCACATTTCCACCAAGAAGGAGGAAGACATGGATAAGTTGATCAAAGATTATTTTAGTTTGGAATCTCTGGGAGTGTTTGCGCGAAAGCCCGCGAACGACCCAGAAGAACGAGCTTTAAATATTTTGAGCAAAACGGTACGTCGTATACCTAATAATAGGTACGAGACTGCTTTGTTATGGCGCACAGACAATGAGTGCATGCCGTCGAATAGAGCGCAGGTTGAAAGTCGCCTGTTTAATATCGAAAAGAAGCTCGACAAAAATAGCGAGTTGAAAAAGAAATATGAGAAGCAAATTGAAAATCTCATCGTTAAAGGCGTAAATGTGCTGAGAAAGCAAGAACCGTTAAGTCTACCCGACTACGGACGATTTAGCAGCTTTAAGAAATTCCTTGGGGCAACTACGCGCACCTTACAAGCGGTAGAAAAATTCAAGAGTTTAAGAAAGTCGGTTAAAGGACCCGACGACGCAGCCGAAAAAGTCGGTTATGTGTTCCAACAAAGTTTTAGCAAAGTCGGTTAAAGGACCCGATGGCGCGTTGGACATAGAGCTCTTGAGAAAAAGCGGAATTGTTAATTTGGAAATTCGTTCAAGACGAGTGTTTTCATTCGGAAATAAAATGCTTGAAAGCAGGCAAAAGCGTTGAAAGAAGTTCACGCTTAAGTAAATTATCTATGGAAATAGGAGAAGATAACTTACTCCGTTTAAATGGACGTTTACCTTTTAAGTCTAATTTGACTGAGGAAAGTAGAAAACCTGTATTAGACGGTAAACATGAAATCGTTAAAATGATGATTAGAGAAGTTCATCATCATTTTGGACATGCCAATCACCAGACGGTGATGAATGAGGTGAACCAGAAATTTTATGTCTTGAACTTGCGTAATGTAGTACGAGGTGTGTCACATCACTGTCAGTGGTGCAGGACATACAGGTCAAAACCGCAGAACGTGCCACAAGGAAATATTCCTCTGGAGAGAATAGCTCATCATGAACCACCTTTTACATGCTCAGCTGTGGATTATTTCGGACCTATGAGTGTGACTATAGGAAGGCAACACGAAAAACGTTGGGGTGTTTTATTCACGTGTCTGACCACCAGAGCAGTACATCTGGAATTAGCAGCCTCATTGACACCAGCGTCAATGATAATGGCGTTGAGGCGATTTATCGCCAGAAGAGGAAAACCAGCCGTTATATACAGCGATAACGGGACGAATTTCAAAGCTGCGAATAAAGAATTATTGAAAGCATGCGAAGATTGCTATGAGGGCATGAAAAATGAGTCATTTAAGAAATATATTAAATGGAAATTTATACCTCCGGGAGCACCGCACATGGGTGGCGCCTGGGAAAGGTTAGTAAGATCGATTAAAATTGCGTTGACCTACGCTCAAAGAAAGGAGCCCACGGGAGGAGGTTCTGCATACGCTGCTTTTAGAAGCGGAGCATACGGTAAATTCCAGGCCTCTGGTAACATTCAGTATGGATAGTCCTGAAGAGGGTTTGACACCCAATCATTTTCTTCTGGGACGCTCATGTGGTGATCGACCACCTGGATTATTTTTAGAGCAACATCTGACGGGTCAACTCAATTGGAAAGCTGCACAGAGGTTAGCCGACCATTTTTGGACAAGATGGACTCGAACAGGTAATAACGGAAAGTTTATGGAACCTAAAGAAGGTGATATTGTTTTGATAATAGATCATTCGTTGCCACGAAATACGTGGCCGAAAGGCAAAATTAGTAGAACGCTACCGGGACCAGACGGTCACACCAGAGTGGTTGACGTCATTACTAGCACAGGTATCTTGAGGAGACCTACATCCAGAATAATAGTCCTGGTACCCGCGACGCCTCCCAAATGATGGTGCTAACGCACGGGGGGGAGATTGTTGGCGACGCGCCTATTAGAATATTTCAGTTTATTAAGTCAACCGACGACGAATAACTTCTCAAAGGCATATTGTCCAATAGCAAGGTTCTGATAAGAAAATGCTTAGTTAAATCTTAAAGAAATATCGAATTAACGATATGAAAGTCTTGGGTTCGACTCCCAGGCCGGACTAGTTTATTTGTTTTCCTAAGTAATATCGCTTAATAAATTCATAAGGAATTTTAAGATATAAATTATGTTACCGGATTGGTTCCCCGGTTGAAATCATCTTTCCAATGATGTAAATTTAAAAGAATAATTAAATAAAGTTAAAGATCGGATTTGTTCCCCGGTCGAGATGATCACTCTGTGCATAAATAGAATTAACGGAAATTAATTGCATAAGTATTGTTTTATATGAGTTTGATATGTTTTGTACGAAAACAAATGCCTATTTATCATGATTGATTTATGAAAACATTCACTTATATTGTTTGATAAGAAACATGATAACTGATAAGAATCTGATTAGAGATAGTTTCCTACAGTTCGAAAATTGTGTAAAAGCATTTAATTTACCTATTATTGTTAAAATTAGTGTATATCAGACTTTCATTTTTTCTGATAGCCGAGAGCCGTGCAAAAGTTAGTTGTTCAAATAGTGTGAGTTCATAGACGCACGCTAGCCACGCCCTTAGGAGGCCGAATATGTAAAAATTTAAATATTTGTAATTTCAGCAATTTATGTAAAAATGACTTGTAAAACATTTCAGGTTGATTGTACGTGCTAAAAAGGTGAATTCTGTGTTATTTTTATGCGAAAATTCCTGTGTATAAGTGAAATAATGATAGTTTTGTATAAGAAATTTAAAAGTGTTTTAAATAGTGAAATAAATAGGGAAAATGTAAATTAAACTATTGTATTAGTTAACTTATGTATAATTTCAAGTGTAAAACATTGTTTTAACTTTCTGTATTAAATATTTAAGAAATTTCGACTTCCAACTTGTGAGTAAAATAGGCATATTTCATTTCATAAATAATAGGTTTTTCGTGATATGAAAATGTAATGTATATCGTAGTGTAGATATTGTTTTGTGCTATCTATACAGATAAATTATGTTGATGTATGACTTATGCAAATAAAGTAATTAAGTAAAACGTGAGAGAGTAACGGAACAAATTCATGTAATTGAGTTGCGCAAGCGCGCGAATGGCGCGGCTCACTTTCGCGTATAGCTCTGGGGTAGCTTAGTGAACGGGTTTTATTGCAATTGGTTCGGGGAAAAAGTTCGGAAATCATACCAGCAGTCAATAAGAAGAAGAAAGAAAAAGTGTAGGGAAGTGATAGGGAAAAGTGATTACTCTCTCACGGAATGGTTTGAAGATACTTGCTGTTTTATTCCCAAGAAATTCATCCCTCAAGTTATACAGTCCACATCGAAGAATTAAGGCGTTGGGACCGGGACGACTTCGGAAGACCCGTAATCCCCGTCTGAACCTACTTGCTGAAAAGGAAGAGGTTATCGCCCTTGTGTGTTACTCCGTTGCGGAGATCACATACGTTGTTCCCGAATCCAACGTAGGCGTTATAGGAGGCCGGATCGAGAGAAGCCTCGATTCCTCTCTTCTGTTTCTTAATCGAACGTTTAATCCCCGTTGGTCCTTTTCAATCGGTCCTTTCGCGGCCGGGTCAAGAGGACCCCCGAACCTGGGTTCCTTTTCAATAGGGAACTAACTCTTAATTAGTAATTGCTAAATTACTAACTAAATTCAATTATTAAAGTTGTTTTTACCTTTTAATAAAAGTTTTAAAGAGAATAGAATATATTTTTATTCATTATAGATTACATGTAATTCATATTGAAAGTAATTTTTTACGTTACCACTGGTTCGGAAAAAACCATTGCCCTGGGAAGAAACAAGCAAGAAACTGAGCGGGATTATTTTTTTAATTTACAATGTGAATGCTTTAAAAATATTTTCAAAATTTATTTTGGAAACAGCTTGCAAGCGAGCACCTCATTCCCAGGAGAGATAAAAATGTATTCATTTATATTATATCCCTTTTCATACAGTTTTTGTTTAATTAAATAGTACCCGAATGACAAAGCTTTGCTCGGTTTTTTTAAAATTGCATTTAGATACAAATACATACTGATGAATAGTATTTTTTGATCTTATTGAGATAATAGAAAAAACTGAACTGGTTATTTGAATAAAAAATCATGAGTGCAATAAAATTTTCGTATTTTTAAAAAATACTAAAAAAGGGCTCGAAATAATAGATTTTCTCACAAAAGAAGGGAACTTGAAAAAAAAAAGGAAAAATGTTAGACCCAAGACGGGACGCGAACCACGGAACTCCGATATCACGTCCGGACAACATCTCATCTCTGAGCTATTACGATCGTTGGTAACTTGTCAAAATTTACCTTCTTATATTGTAGCAGTTTTTTATTGCCTGATAACACGGACAAAAGGACATTTTCTAAAAATAAATCCTAGCTAGATCGATTTATTGCCCCCGAAACTCCCTGGACACAAAATTTTATGAAAATCGTTGGAGCCGTTTCCGAGATCCCGATTATATATATATATATATATATATATATATATATATATATATATATATATATATATATATATATATATATATATATATATATATATATGTATATATACAAGAATTGCTCGTTTAAAGGTATAGGATTTAAACTTGATATTTTGGAGACCTTGTATATTTTCTGTGACTGTTGTAATAGCGTATACATTGCCCTAAGTATGAATTACTGACTGTGGATTCGAGAGACTGGTATCACTAGCTTGTATTTGTTCCTATAAAAATATAGTGTTTACAGAGTGTATATCACTTTTTTTCTAAAACTAACCCTATTTTGTGAACATACATTAAATCGTAAATGTAATTTTAATATAGTTTAATAATCACGTTTATGTTTTTTGTGGAATAGATATTATACTATTAAACGGTCGCTGGAACCTCTTATGTTATTACGAAAAAGAATCTGAGGTAACAATTTCATTTTCTCATTGATATTAAAACGACAGTCATTTCCTTTTTTAACATTTAAGAGATTAACGATAAAACAATCGACCTGATGGTAAATGCCTAGAAAACCTATTTCAATTTAGCCTATGAAACGCTAATTATAAAGTTTTACGACATACGTCTGTTCCCTAAACTTTCAAGGACCTTTGGAATATTGTAACGAGATAATTTTATACCACACGTAATCAATAGTAATATTAAAAAGGATAAATTCGTTTATATGAAATTAAGTTTTTATTTTCATCATCATCATACCATTATTATTCCTAGGCCTATAGTCAGCAGTGGATATCTTCACATATCCGCTGCTGTACATAGACCTCCACATCACATCCCCCAAGGACTATCACAAAGCAAGGCCACAAAGAATCATTCATTGATTTCCTGCATGTTCCACCCCACATTTCGACCACCGGTACGGTAGCCACCACTCGAGAACATTTCTTCCCGATCGGTTGTCAATTCTTCGATCTATGTGGCCGGTCCATTGCCACTTCAGCTTACTAATTTACAGTTGAACTATATCGGTTACTCTGGTTCTACTGCCCATATCCTCATTTCTAAGATTATCATACAAAGAAACCCATATCCTCCATAGCTCGCTAAGTAACCTTGATATTAATATAGTTTTTATCATACACATAGGATCAGTTCACACAGAAACGTGATGTGACGTAGTGATACAAAATATAACTTTATTTTCTACACAATATTAGATAACTTGAAATAGCTCCGAGGCGTAATGTATTCTTCAAGTATCGTCGAGTCGCGTCGCGTCTCTGTGTGAACTGACCCTTATAGTTAAAGTACTAAGAAATAATAAATCTTATATTCAACAGACTTTTATAAATTTAAGTCTTGCTTTTTATATGTTTTTCCTTCTAAAATTTAATCTTAAGGAAAATTTCGTTCATGTCGTAAATTAAATTATCCGTAAAATTAAAATTAGAAAGGTTCTAAGAACAGATTTGTTGTTCACTGTGATTTTATAGGCTTGAAAAATTTAGGCTAAATTAAACTTAAATAGAAAGGAATATTTTTATTAGACTACAGCGTAGCTAAATAAGTTATGAGCCAGCTCCTTCCATTTGACCGCATCCAGCGCATAGCTGCTCGAATCGTCGATATATTTCCAATCGGCTCCATTCACTGGCGCAAGAGATATTGCATCCCTTTGCATTTTCTTTCGCATCTACCACGGGGAGTTCTCTGGGGAAATGTTCGGATTGATCCCAGCCACCAAATTTTATAAACGCACATCGCGGCAAAACTCTTGATACCATCCACAACATCTGGATGCTTGGCGGTCCACCACTGTACATTTCACTAGGTATTTTCTTTCGACCGCGACCGACCGCTCTGTGGAATAGTTAAACTTAGGGACCTTCGAGAAAATAGCTTACTCCTTTCCAAAAGGTCGGCAACGCACCTGCAATTCCTCTGGTATTGCAGTTGTTCATTGGCAGCGATAGTCACTTAACATCAGGTGAGCCGTATGCTTCTTTACCCCCTCTACTATAAAAAATAATAACTATGACTACCTACAGTTCTCTACACTCACTATATGAAATACAGCAGTGTTTTTTATGGTTAGTGTAGAGAACCAGAGATCCTTTTTACTGGAAACGAGGCATTCCATCTTAGTCCTTTATGGTAACAACGCATCTGCATTTTGATTCGTAATCGAGGATAGATAAGAATGTCTATGGACCACAGCAACCACTTACCATCAGGTAGACTATATACTCGTTTATCACCCAATCCTATAAAAAAATACTCAGTAAGACTGTATGTTTTCACCCTTACTTCTAAGAAAAAATTACTCAACAGTTCTCAAATGAAATAATTGAATTGGCAACTATCCAGTTTGCTTTTTAGCCAACAGTTAAATTGCACTGCTTATATTTAACCTTATAAGCAAGAGAAATATTTTATAATGAAGTGTTTAACACTCGTATATACTAACTTGTCTGAAAATTATATACATTTTCAATACCATACGTGGTAGAGCCATGCCAATGATATATTATGGTTTTAGTACAAATCGATCGGCTCGACCGGAAAAAGGCCATGCTCTTACATAATACCAGCATGAAATAGCAACAGGAATGAGGTGGTATACTCTTCATCAGTTAATAAGCCGTAGTAGGGTTATTAATATATGAAGAAAAAACTTTAAACTTTCGAATCAATAAAGGTTTAAAAAAAGAAGCTACAAAAGTTTGTATATATAGTATTAATAATTATTATAAAATTCAAACAACGTTATATCTAGGTCTTGGTACAAAAGGCACGGGATTCGCATCTGGTGACAACAACAATCTAACATTAACGTTAGCTCGTCGCCAACGATTCCACATAACGTAGTGATCCTTCCATAATAAATACACCGTAACCGAGTAGCCGCAAAGTACTATAGCCATGAAGAAATCCATAGCCGTTTCCGTTATTCGATGAGAAATCCCTGTAAAAAATTAAATAATTTATTAACAACTACCTGTGCTGGGCCTGCATCGCAATGGCATTTTTGTCACCAAAGTTTTATCGTAATCGGATGAATAGTATGCGCATAGAAAGCGAACTATTTCTTTGTCAGAAACCATTTAATCTTGCACACATCTTCTCATCAACCATTACTATTACAGCCCATCAAATGTCCTCTGCTGAACATAGCCCTCTTCCATAAACAAACTGATAGCCGCTGCCGCTACGCACGTGGATATCGTATACTTTTTCTTCTTCTTCTTTATCAGCCAGTAAAAGCTGTAAATGGGCCTATCTTGCTTGGCATGCATATTACCTCTTACAACTTTGTCATTGCTATCCGTAATCGGTGTAGGTATTTTAGGTCTGGTATATACAGAATAGTTATAACTACATTTATTGAAAAGCCATGAAACCTTACTTTTACGACACCCACGGGAAAAAATTGCGTGATGTATTTTCTTATCCCGTCAAAAAACGCAAACTCAATTATATCATTAATTAAAAGCGGTCTAGGTGCGACGCGAAACTCCACACTACTAACTTCCCGGTGGAAAGAATAAAAAATATCATATGTTTTAATATTTTATACAGTTTTTCATTCGGCACAAAAAACGACTTGACCGATTTTGCTCAAAATTGAATGAGGTCTAAGTTACATAATCATGCGTTAAATGAAAGTAGTCCCATGTCAATATCACTCTTTGTTCTCGAGATACACGAGGCAAAAATTGAATTCGAACATATATACATAAATACGTACAAGTGCACACACGGACATCCTCTTAAAACCATACTATTTGACTCTAAAGACATTGAAACGTGGAGATATGTTAAAATTCCCAATTTGCAAAATCGGACTCATTACAATAACTTCTCACTGGGAAGTTAATAATTATTAGAATTAGGCCGAACGTAGAAATAGCTATTAAGAACTAGAAGCCATAAATATTGTATATCATATAATAAACTAATAAATAGTAATACTACTCGGTATGTACTCGCCATACGTAAAAAAACGAATAAGGTAAACTTAATTTGAACAGCCTATGACCAGCATTGAAAGATAGGCTAATAAATTTCAATGTTTTAGTAGAATACGTATGACAAACGGGCTCACAGTCCACCTGGTGATAAGTGCATACTGTGACCCACAGACATTTACTTTTATCCTCGATTAGGAATCAAAATGCTTAATCATCCCTGAGGACATGCCTCATTATATTATATACGTGGTAGAGCCACGCTGCAGTTATATTAGTAGTATAGTTGTAGCACGAATGGGTCGGCTCGACCGGGGAAGGACCACGCTATCACAGAATACCAGCTTGAAATAGTAGCTTAATGCTGCTGTGTTTCGTGTAGTAGTGTATAGAACCGGAGACCATTTTTACTGGAAACGAGACACATCTTAGTCCTCACGGGTCGCATCTGCATTTTGATTTGTAATCGAGGATGGATGTAGATGTCTTTGGGCCGCAGCAACTACTTACCATCAGGTGAACTGTGTGCTCGTTTGTCAACTTATCCTATAAAAAAATCCGGTAAAAAGGGTCTCTGGTTCTCATTATACGAAACACAGCAACATTAAGCTTTAATTTTACATCAGTATTCTGAGCGTGGTCCTGCCTCAGTATCTGCCCCGGTCGAGATGGCCCTTTCTTACTACAACAATAATGCAGATGCAAAATGGCTCTTCTACGTATAAAATATCGTACTTAACATCGAGTTGCATGCTTCAAAATAAAATCTAATAACTTGCTTCTTTTCGAAGTCGGATAAAAGGTGACGTTTGTCATTAGTTACCGCGTTCAGTTAGATTCTTTTATTTATAAATAGCATTGTAAAATATTCGTATTTTGGAAACGCACGAGTATAAAGTTTTATCTAATTTGTCTTTCGATAATTAATGACAAAAGAAAAAAAATCACAAAAAAAAATAAAAAAATGACAAACCTTCATCTTTTCTAGCACCTGCATCGAGCTTACCGAATTTGTTGCCCTCAATTACAAAGTACTGAGTGCCAATGATGCATATCGCCAAGAGACCTGCGGTGACGGTGGATAGCAACCAAAATATCAGACAGTCAGACTGTAAGAAAATATTTTTTTGTTAATAGATATATTCTATTAATAAAACTACTTTTTTGTTTATTATGCTTTGTTTTGCCGAGTAGTCACTGCGTAAGAGAATCTACTACCCCGTATCGTCCTCTGCGTTTTGTAAGAGGCGACAGAGGGAAACTACAACAAGACATGGACTGAATCTCGTTGATAAAAGCGCAAAATAATAAAAAAACTGCAATTACCAAGTGCGAAAACTATGGTAAATATCTCTCCTATAAGGCAATCTATGGAGGAGCTAAATATAATAATAATAATAATAATAATAATGTCCTCCAGACCGAACTTCGGCCACGGCAGCCAGCCTCAACGGAGGTTAGCCATCGGCGCAGGACAGGATTATAGTGCCCAAGTGTATGCGCAAGAACAGGTGCACTCTCTATTCCCTCACTCTCATAATCAGATGGGACGGTAAACCGACATGAAAGGAGAGAGATCAGGCGTAGGACCAACGTCTGTACGTGTTTTCCGAGGCACGGGGGCAGCTACTGAGAATTTCTCGACGGAAAAACTCAATAATTGATTTTTTGGCCCGACCCAGGATTCGAACCCAGGATCTCATGATCTACAGTCGCACTACTACAACCACTAAACCAACGAGGCAGTCAAGGAGGAGCTAAATTTAAGGGATCAAACCTATAAATAATAAGCCTAATTACTGAACTGTATATATGTTGCTGTGTACATAACAATTTATGCACAATAGTGACATTGTACATAAATTGTTATATAAATAAATGATAAATAGCCTCATTACTGAAAAGAAAAATTTAAAGAAAGGAGCCAACTACATTCTTTCAGTAAGCGTCGGAAATTTCAGAGACACTCGATACATAACTTTAATTTCCGGCCGTGTACGTTTTTTCAGATGTTATTCTACACAGCCGATCCCTAGTAATAGCAATTTCATTAAATTTGTGCCAGGCCTGGGATCAAATTCACTTAGAATTGATATTCCATTAAAGACGGGCTCCTAATCCCCTATGTTATCGGAGTAATGATGATAATAATGATGATGACGATAATGATGAATATGATAATATGTTTCAGCCGATTTATCGACCACGGCGAAAATTTCTGAATAATCAAAAGCTAGAAAAAAACATTTTTTATAGGATAATAGTGACAAACGAGCACACAGTCCACCTGACGATAAGTGGATGCTTTGGCTCATAGACGTCTACATTTAACTTCGCTTAGGAATCAAAATGCAGATGCGTTGTCACCCTTGAGGACTAAGATGGAATCCCTCGATTCCAGTAAAACGGGTCTCCGGTTCTCTATACTCACCATACGAAGCACAGCAGAATTAAGCTGCTATTTTAAGCTGGTATTCTGTGAGGGCGTGGTCCTTCCCCGATCGATCCGACCCAATCTTGCTATAACTATAATAGCTGCAGTGTGGCTCTACTATGTAAAAAGGCATTATGGCAGGTATGAAGATTCAGATAAAATATTCTTTGAAACGCAATTAGCTAGTTTTTGTCCTCTTCACTGAGGACTGATGTTTCAGAGTTGTAGTGATTAATACCAAGACAATACAAGTTAATTATTAGTTATATTAAAAATAATACTTCCACACTAGAATTTTGTGTACTTATTTTGGAGGTGTTTTTCATACACAATCCGGAACAAATTAATACCTTTATGGCAAAAACAATTTTGACCATGCGGGACTCGCACTAGCAAATTTACCTCACAGTGGCGTGGCGTAACCAAACGCTTTGTCATTTCGCTATAAATACCAATAAATACAAATGATACAAAATTATAAAAAAAGTTAATCTCGATACTTCGCATTTTAAAATCCTTCAAACAAATATGATGCCTATTGTTTCTATAAAACTGAAGTGATAAACGAATTTATAGTCTGGTGATGAGTGACTACTGCACACCTGCAGTCAACTTCAAGCTAAACAGGCTTCAGATGCGTTGTTCCCTCTGACGACTAAAATAAAATATCTCATAAAAATTAAATTCAACTGTCAGACATGGAAATCTCCTAGTGGAAGGGGGTTTTATAATAATTGTCATGATTTGCAGGCGGTTGGCAACCGTAAAATCGGACAACTATTGGGGTGATGGATTCCATAGGTATCACACGAATAAAAAATAAGTTTAGTTTTCTAACGCAAGTAAAAATCATTCACAATATATTACCGGCACGGTTATTAAATACGGTATTCAAAATCTTTACGGTAATAAATATTACCGACCTCTCTCATGATCTGAAAAATAGTCTCACCTGCAAATGGGTCCTGTTACGAGGGTTACCGAACCACAATCGTAGTGCTTGCAGTACGGTATATCGAGGCGTGCGAATTGCTGGATAACTAAAATAAAATTTATTCATTAAGCATTTTGTACGTGGAATACCCATGCTCTTACAGAATACCAGCGTGTTAGAAAAATAGTAGCTCAATGCTGCTGTGGTTCGAGAGAAAAGCCAAACAGCTTTCATATTATTCCTCAAGGGTGGCAATGCATTTGCATTTTTAATCTTAATCGAGGACTGATATACATATCTATAAACCACGGCATCCACTTATCATCAGGTGGAATGTGTGGATAAAAGAATACGTGAGTAAGCTACTTTAATGTGTAGTTCAAGTCTACTGTAAATAACATGGTCTTTTTTTTGTAGAATATGGGAACGAGCATATAGTTCAAATGATGGTAAGTGCATGCTGTGGCCTGTGGACATCTACAACTATCATCGATTAGGAGCACAGAGCACTTTTTTATATATAGGATTAGGAGTCACAATACAGATGCGTTGTCACCTCAGAGGATTAATATGTTGCCTCATTTCTAGTTAAAAAAACCGGTTCTACATACTCGTCACACGAAACACAGTATCAAATAGTTATTATTTTTCTGTATAAAGATACGTTTTTTCCCTAAAAAAGAACGTAATTGCTACTTTTGGCGTAGTTTATTTAAAAGTACCCGGATGACCGGTTTTTTTAAGTTACATTTATATACAAATTACATGAATAATAGTTTTTGATCTTATTGACAATAGAAAAAAACTGAACTGGTTATTTGAATAAAAAATCATGAGTGCAATTAGTTTAATTAAAATTTTCGTATTTTTAAAAAATACTAAAAAAGGGCTCGAAATAATAGATTTTCTCACAAAAGAAGGGAACTTGAAAAAAAAAGGAAAAAAGTCGGACCCAAGACGGGATATCACGCCCGAACAACATTCCATCTGAGCTATTACGATCGTTGGTTACCTGCCAAAATTTACCTTCTTATATATTGTAACAGTTTTTTTATTGCCTGAAAACATGGACAAAAAAGACATTTTCTAAAAATAAATCCTAGCTAGATCGATTTATTGCCCCCGAAATTCCCTGGACACTAAATTTTATGAAAATCGTTGAAGCCGTTTCCGAGATCCCGATAATATATATATATATATATATATATATATATATACAAGAATTGCTCGTTTAGGTATAGGATATAATTGTAATAAAATATCTAAAGTAATATTATAGCTGCGGCAAATGTCAGTCAGGTCACACATTTACAGAGAGTACAAGCGTAGAATAACAACAAAAGACTGCTTTGTTGCGTATTATGGAAGATAAGACTAGAAAACACTTTTAAATTGTATCGGGCCACTCTATCTTAGTCCTTTGGGGTTACACAACAAATCTGCATTTAAAATCTTGATCGAGTCTATATTAAATTTCTATAGGCTATAGCAACCACAACTCTCAGATGGGCTTAATGCTCGTTTAAAAGATTTAAATAATATTATTATTAATATTTACGAAATCAAAATTAATATTCAACTCAAAAATGTAATGGAATGAAACAAACAAACAAATATTCAGTTTTTAACGTGTTTAAAAATGTCGTAAATGAGTGTTGCACTAGTTTTTATTGATATCAGTTCACTGGAACTTTGTATGATGAATATACTATAGCAAAAATAATGCAGCATAACGCCATAAAAAGATAATAATAACGGCTTCTACATATTTCGTAATGGTCTACAACATTATATCGTTACCCTTACTGTTACTGTCTATCACAAGACCACTTCTGAACAGAGGCCTCCGCTATGGAACACAAGGGTTATTGTTTATGTTATTGATACTTCCCACGTTTGTTAGGCGGGTGGCCAACCACAACTGTTCTTTTCTAGTTGTTATTAAAAAGCCACTGCTGCCCATATCCTCGTTTGCTTCTCTCTATCGCCTCGTACAACATCCACGGGGCGATACGAAGTTAGTGCACAATCTTACACAGCCACTACTCGGTACGCACCGCAAATACACGTTTATACAATGTTTCGACTTCCTCAATATCTTATATATTTTATTAGCATAAAAATTAATATATTGACATGTAATTAAGAAAACTACAGTCGATCTTTTTTCTGTGTTTAATAATATCTAGATCTTCTGTACCCACCTGAAACCACAAAGTTCACAATGGTTTCTACCAACTTGATTAAGCCACCTCTCTAAGCACGATAAATGAACATTTGCTAAAGAACCTTTACAGTTGCAAGGTGAGATTAACCTGAAAATAAATATCAATATTAATAAGTAATTTACTTAGATATTTGCGATTTTTTTATATGTTTCAACAAAATTTTATGCAGGGATAATGTTAACAAAGAATAACTTCATAGGAATTTCTTAACAATCCGGAAATTTCATTGCAAGGCACGGAGAACATATTTTTACAAAAATTCTCTTTTTAACTTACCTTTCACGCCCCTTGGTCATACAAATTCTACAAACATTAGAACCAATACTGGAAAGTGAATCTCTCGGAGCTAACCCATAATCTGATTTATCTGAGAGGTTTCCAGAAGTTTTCTTTTTGTTTTCTTCTGTATACTTCGATTGTTTTATTTCTATCAAATTCAAATCCGGACCTCTTATTTCATTTGAAATATTAAGAGTGTCAGTTCTGTCAGTATTAATATTTTGAATGCAATTTAGATTAGGTTCATCATGAGTGGGTTCATGAATAAGAGAACTTATGGCTGTGTGGACATTTTGAACGTTTGGAACTTCTGCTATAGCAAAACTATGAACATCTTTATTAGTTTGGAAGCACGAAGCTACAAATTGCTTTAATTCTAAAAATGTTGTAGCATCACATTGTTCATTGTTTTCATTTTTGTTTAATATTGGTATTTTAAGTTCCTTAAAATTAATATTTTTTAATGCTTCGGTTTTGGGACTGAAACTAAATGATGATAATTTTAATGCATTTGCAACATCTTTATTTGTGATGATGTGCCGTATACTGTGTTCTGATTTAGATATTCCGGTCTTAGGCTGAAAAATGCTTTTCGGGTTATGAAGAATTTCACCAGGTAGTGGTATAAGCCCTGAAGGCCCAGCATCATCAGTCGTATCCGTTATTTGAGACACATTTTTAACAGAATTAACTTTTATTTCATTATCATTTTCATCTGCTGTGTTTATATTATTTTCTTCGTCCATCAACAATAATCTTGCATAAGTATTGAATATTATAAATGTATTGTTTATAATAAAACGTGTTTTTAAAAATAATTACTGACACTTAATTTTGACATTTTATGATATCTTTTTTATCTGACTTTTCGAATTGTAATTATTTAAAGAGAATACATGTAGATATATATAATTCATGGTCATGGTAAAATAATATAAAGTTCGTGTAAACTATCGTCATAAATCTTAGATCCTTGTTATTTTATTTAAATTATTATAATAGTTATTCGTTTTTTGTATTTTGTATGAGAAATCTCACGAAATAGCAGCTATACGCAAGGCAACTCTAGTATGTGGATATAAAATAATTCACTACCTGCACCTACGATTATCATAAAATTCAGGTCCAGGGAGTTTCGGGGGCAATAAATCGATCTAGCTAGGATTTATTTTTAGAAAATGTCCTTTTGTCCGTGTTTTTAGGCAATGAAAAACTGCTACAATATCGTTAGAATAAGAAGTTAAATTTTGATAGTTTATTAATGATTGCAACTAGCTTAATTGGTATATTGGGCGGTCACAAAATCGTTATACCATGGTTCGAGCCCAGACCGACCGAAAATTTAAATTAAACTAATTGTACTCATGATTTTTTATTCAAATAACCAGTTCAGTTTTTTCTATTATGTCGCTAAGATCAAAAAGTATTATTCGTATTTCATCAGTATGTAATTTGTGTCTAAATATAATTTCCAAAACACACGAATTAAAAAAAAACCGAGCAAAAAATACCGAGAAAGCTCAGTCAACCGGGACTATTTATATTGAATAAGGTATAAATAAAATAAAAATTTGGAACTAACGAAATTTGTCCTGAACACTTAGGTTTATATTTTTAGTTGGTTAGTTCACGTAATTATCCAGCATTTAATTAAAGCTAAATGTGAGGTTCATTTATCTCGGAGCCATTACAGTATTATACTTTTGATATTAACCATAATGAAAATAAATTAGTGATTACGTCTGTAACACTACCAATGAACTAATATTCAAAAATTTATAACTGTTTTTTTTTTTTAATTTGTAAGATATTTCTAACTTGGCTATATTTTCAAGGACTATGGAATAGGTTTTATTATTAATTTGCTTAAATTTAATGTAATGTAAATTAATTAGTTTTCATACAGTTCCAGACGTCAAAATAGTCTAAAAATTTGCAGCCGTATTAGGAACAGATGACAATACAATAATTTGATGATAAAGATATTAATCTAAAATTTTGCAAACATTAAGAACCTATGACCTTAAAATATTTTAATCATTATGACCTTGCTTATATCACTATTTGAACAACTCATCTAGTATCGACTGCCTAATTGGTCAAGTGGTCGTAAACGTGCCTGATAATAATCATGAAGTTTATGGTTCCCAGGTTGAACCAAAAATCAGTTATTGGGATTTTCTGTTAAGAAATTCTCAGTAGTAACCCGGTTTGAAGTAGTTCATCCATGTGTCCTTTCGTAGAGAGTTTTTGCTTTGTAAATATGCGAAAAAAACGTTAGACCACTGGTCTTGCTCTTGATCTCTGTTTAATCGTGTTCAATTACCATTCTATCGAACTATAAGAGTGAGGGAACACATAATTCACCTACGCTTGCGAACATACTCACAGATGGCCAGTCTCCGTCGAGACTAGTTGTCGTTAGCACAGATTATGATCAATTCTGGCGTTTAAGGTTGGTTTTACCTCTTATATTGTTAACTAAACACGTTTTAATTATACTCTTGTCAAAGGACGTTGTATGTCTTTTGGTACAAAGGACAATGGCGAACTCCCAAACAAGTTTTAGGTGATTTTTTTCTTGCGTCTCGCAAATGCAAAATATGTAAAAATATAGAGTTTTAACTCCTGAACATTTTTTTCCAGTCATATTACTGCAGGAAGTCAGGAATTAAAGACATTCCAGTTTAAACAAAATACACATCAGACTAGGCTATATGGTTTTGAAACGCCTCAATTGGCAAATATTTACAACTAGTCAATATAATTTTCATATATGTTTATATAGAGTAATTACTAGCATAGAGGGAAACCTTAAAGAACGCATTATTATATTATATTATAAAAGAGTTTTCTGAATAAAATACACGTCAAACTCGGCTGTATGGTATAAGACCTTTGCCTGTTTTAACTGACGAATCGTAACAACTACAACAACTAGTCAATTAAGTGTCGAATTGTGTATGATAATTTTTTTCAGACTTAAGCAGGCCATAAGCTTAATTAAATAAAACAAAGTAAATTATTTTATTGATATCTCTAATGGCGACTAAAGTATACGCTTAATAGTTCCATCTAGTTGATTGATCAACTATTATTTCGCCATTGTGCTTATGCAATTTAATTTAAACTATCTTTGCGATAGGCTAGAGACTTAAAAAAAACTTAAAATAAAATTTAGTTGTAGTTTTAAATATATTGTAGTTATAGTTTTAAACGTATTTAATATTAGTTTGATACATAGTCGAGCTATGATGCAGCTATAGTCGATTGGATCGACTGGAGAAGGACTACGCTTTCACAAAAAACTAGCGCTAAATTGCAGCTCAATGCTATGAAAATGATATAAAAAAACACACACACACACACACACACACACACACACACACACACAAAAATATATATATATAAAAAGGAAACAACCAAAAGAAAACGGGGGCCCAAACAACCCGAAAAAAGACCCCTCACGTGATCTGAATACGCAACTAACATTCTTCGGAAACTTTCATCTTCGTCTTCAAATTCACCTTACATTCGCACCCGAGCAGATATTGTCTGAAGTCTTTAGATTCTGCAAGCCATCTAACTTTACATGGTTCGTCGCAGCACTAATGCTAATCCCAGTTCATTCAAGCTACTGTCTGCGATACAGTGTTCGGCACGGCTCTGAGCCTTACTGCTCGCCTCTGCTTCACGATACTCTCGCATTACTTGCCTACTTTTCAACTCAATCCAGACTACGAGTACAAGGAAATTCCTGACACTTGCGTATTCGTTAACAACTAGACTGTACTATCGACGGTCTAAACCAGGTGATGATGTGGAGGCGCTGTCGTTGCACCACAAACGAAACGCACCGAAGCCTAAATCAAAGAAAGTTCTGAAGTAAGCGCCCTATATATAGAACATCTTATAAATAACACAAGGAGCATTGGCCGCTTCCTGGGTAGTGCACCTTGCCCAGTGGTAGATCTAGTAAGTGGATGCTATGGCCCATTGACATCTCTCCGTTCCAGAATTGATCTACATTTATCCTCAATTAAGAATCAAAATGCAGATGCATTGTCACCCCTGAGGACTGAGATGGAATGCCGCGTTTCTAGTAAAAAGGGTGTATAGAACTAGACGAAAGTATTTTATACGAGTTCTCTATTTCGGTTTGAAAACTCGTGTTATATCAAAATATTTACGTATCAATTTGTAATCGCAATTTATTTTCACATTATAATTTTAACAATCTGAGTCAATGATTTGTCCAAAACTTGTTACTGGTATTTTTAAAGTTTAATTTACTTTACTAAATACTTTATTCACATGACCCTATATATTTATTTTATGTATTTAATATGCTTTAGTGCACACCATACATAAATTACAGATTATATATACAAAAGAAGTATGCAATAGGCGGTCTTATTGCTGATAGTAATTTCAAAATTATTTCAAAATTTAAAGTGTAAATATATATTCCTTGATTGTTGAGTATCCTCTTCTATTCACAATTGAAGATATATGTTTTCTACATGTAGATATAAATTTGCATGCCATTAAATTAATAATTTCTTAAATTTACGCGAACACTACACATTGAATAAAACTATATTTAAGGATTATATCGGGTTTAATTTACTTATTTTAACTGGTTTTTACTTATTTTTGAATCCCGACGTTTCGGGTACTTTACAGTACCCATGGTTACGAGGGGTTGACTGAGATGTTTGACGTCTCAATGTCATAGTTAGCCCGGCTACCTTCAGTTTTTTAATATAAATTTTCGGTTCGATCCACACAGAACGAGCTTACAGTATCTTGAGGTCTTGCAGTGGTATGCTTGGGTTTTGGTTTAATTTTGTTATTTATAGTATCCCAAGCAGATGGCAGCACCACTCCATCTTCTCTATTGAAATTAAGATGTTTTTTTTTTAATTTCAATAGCCTCGCGTATCATCCTTGGTAGAAATCGGTGTTCTTTTACAAGGATTTGTGGTTTATCAATCTGATGTAACAGTGGGGACGATCTTGAACATGTTCACAGACTGCGGAATGCCAGGAACGTCGGTACTTCACATCAGCTATATGTTCTTTCAGGCGGGTTTTTTAGATCTTTTTGTTTGACCTTTATAAGAGGGTCCACATTCACCATCTAGCTTGAACACTCCTGCATCTTGTAGAAGAATATTACTCTTGATGGAAAACATTTACAACACTTGATGGATGGTAAAAATTTACTTATCTTCTTCGGCGGTTTGTAGTATGTTTTAATGGAAGCTTGCTTTAATATGTAGCCAACCTCGTCTATGATTTCTCTGACATACGGTAGTACAGCAGGCACACGTTCGCCTGTGTCACTCAGTCACTGTAATGGTGTGATGTAGGTGCGGGATCCGAACTTGTCTTTCAATACATGCAATGGCGTACTGGGGCTCGGCGGCCAGATATTTTCTGTCACAAATCCCTTGTGGTCTTTGAAACAAAGATTTATCCACGGTAGCTAACTGTGAAGGATGATGGTGAGATTTTTTACCATTTAAATATCGGCTGGTATCGGTCTTTTTCCTATACACAGTATGACCAATAGTGTTATCAGGATTTCGGATGACTAACACATCTAGGAAAGCTAAAGAATTATTTGCCTCTTACTCCATTGTGAATTGTAATTTAGACCTTATAGAATTAAGGTGGTCTAAAAATTCAGTTACTTTGTCAGATGGTAAAATTTCTGAAAGTGTCGTCTACGTACCGCTTGTAGAATCTTGGATTTACGGGAGCAGTTAGAAGGGCTTTCTCGTCAAAGTCCTCCATGAATAAATCGGCGACTATGGGATATACAGGTGAGCTCATCGCCACACCATCTACTTGCTTGTAGAACTCTTTCTTTCATAATATATATTCATATTTAGCAGGCATGTTGTTATCTTCTAGTTTCTTAGTTATATCAGATTTGATAAATCACAAATCCTCGCAAAAGAATACCAATACCTACCAGGGATGATATGTGAAGCTATTGGAATTAAAAAACATCTTAATTGCAAAAGATAAGATGAATGTGTGCTGCCATCTGCTTGGGATCCTATAATTAACAAAATTAAACCTAAACCCTAGCATACCACTGCAAGAGTTCAAGATACTGTAAGTTGGTTTTGCGTAGATCGGGCCGAAAATTAATATTAAAACTGAAGGTAGCCGGACTAACTATAACATTGGGCTGTTAAACATCTCAGTCCGCCCCGTGACCATGGGTTGTAAAGGAACCGAAACGTTGGGATTTAAAAAATAAGTAAAAACAAATTAAAATAAGTAAATTAAACGCAATATAATCCATTAATATAGTTTTAATTAATTTTCTAAATTGACGCTTATTTAATTTACTTCATAAAATACTCGTATTACTTAATACTTAACTGTAATTACGAATTAGCGCACACCGCACCGCGTTTCACTCTTTGTCATTGAAAGTTTAGTGAGGTGTGACTTGAAACGATATTAAGCATTAACTTTTATTTTATTTAATAAACAGCGAAATAAGAAATTTTGCTGTTTATAATTTACACAGCTTTTGCATATTTTGAACATAAGAAACACTTTACAATTTGTTTCTAAGCCGTTTTATTGATTTTTTCTTCTTGAAAATATGAAGAGCACTCACTACTACTTTCAGGTCCGGTCCGTGCTGCAAGGTATTAAATCCTCATTCTCAGAGCTGAAAACACGTTTGTTGGTATATTTTCTGAAATTGGCTGCAAGTTTCCAAAGATAGCTAAGCTCTTACCATCACGTGGACCTTCAGACCGTTTGTGACATTTTGAACTTGAAAGAAAGCAATTGATTGTTTCCCAACTATTAATAAATATACACTTCGTATTGCACCAATGTAGAAATAAGTTTGATCACAACAAGAACCGATGTACTTCTGCAGTTATAAGAAAAAACATTTTAAGATGACAAGTTGTTAGAAATAAAGTAGGTAGAAAAATACAAACAAACTCTGTAATGGATATTGTTGTAGTTACGATACGCCTAAAAAGTCTTAGCAAAGGCAAAGGTCTTAGACCTTGTAACCTAGTGTTTTAATATTTATAAAATATTGTTGACAAACAGATGTTATTTTATACTATGATTAAATTGACAATTTTTACTGTAACCATATTAACGTTGATTTTTAGAAAAGATTTGGATACACAGATACAAATGAAATTAAATATTTGACTTTTGTTTTCGTTGGGAAAGATTAGTTGTGAACTTATTTGTTTAATATTGATGGTTTTGCTATATTCTGTTTCTGTGTTTACTTTTTAGATCGAGTATTTTAATGTTTTATTAATGTTAAGGTATATTTTACAAACAGTGATTGTTTTCTTTATCAGTCAATTAATGGGATAGTGCGTTAATAGTGGATTAGTTGATTTTCTGGTTTATACGAATTGTGGATACTTTATACTTATACTTTGTTTTATCTCCTAATATATTTTTTTATTATTTATATATTTATCTAATATACATTTTAAATTTAATATTAAATTTATATAATAAATATTAATATATGAGAAGTTATATCGTGTGATTCAGTTTGGACAGCTCTCTGCTTCTTGATAGAATCAGGCGTTACTTTACGGTAATTAATTATAATAAAGATATCAATATTTAATTCGCAACCATTTGCTTAATTAAATACAATGACGTGTCTTACCTGGATTGAAGGGCACCTCCCGCACTCTCTCAATTGCATGCACTAATCCCATCACCTCTATTCCCAGCACCACTACTCCCAACACCACTAATCCCGGCACCACTACTCTTAACACCACTATTCCAGGAAAGACACACCATCGACGATAATGTGACACGTTTTTCGCCTCTACACGAGGCATCTTCAGGTGATGTAAACTCTACGGCGGCTGACCGCTATTAGCAGAGGTACGACGGATGGAAAAATTAGGTGTTATCAGGAAAGTGACTCATCCTACAGAATGGGTTAACGCTATTGTGCTAGTATCAAAAAAGAATGGTGATATTCGTGTGTGTTTGTACCCGAGACCGCTTAACCGCGCGCTGCGGTGCGCGCATTACTTGCTGCCCACGGTGAGCGAGCTGGTAGCGCAGCCGCGCGGTGCTACGTACTTCAACGTGCTAGATGCGCGCACTGGTTTTTGGATGGTGAACATTGATCCTGCCAGCGCTGATCTTTGTACATTTGGAACACTATTTGGCCGATACCAGTACCTAAGGCTACCGTATGGAGTAAACTGTGCTCCTGAAGTATTTCATGCAAAGTTAAGACTATATCTGGAAGATTTGGAGGGTGTTGACTCTTTTATTGATGATGTAATAGTATAGGGAAATACTAAAGAACAACATGACAGATCATGATCACATGATCAGGCTAAAGTGTTTACTGAATAGGTCTAGAAAAATTGGTATAAAATTTATTAAGAAGAAGTGTAAGTTTGGCGTTCGCGAAAATGTTTATTTGGGTCATAAATTCGATAAAAATGGGATGAAACCAGACGATTCTAAAGTTAAAGCTATTATGGGTATGCCGTATCCTGCAGATCGTAAAGCATTGGAAAGGTTTATGGGTATGGTGAGTTATTCGGATAGTGTGTCTGTGATTCGATGTTTATTAAAAAAGAATTCTGAATGGCTGTAGGAGCCACATCACTCAGATGCTATTGACAATCTTAAAAATAAAATTTCATCTGCACCAGTGTTAGAGCGCTTTACTCGACGGAGTTACCGGTGGTGGTGTCGGTGGACGCGAGTGCTAGAGCGCTGGGAGCGGTGCTGCTGCAGGCTGGCCGTCCAGTGGAGTTTGCTTCGTTAACGCTCACAGACGCTCAGACCCGGTATGCACAAAAAAAGAGATGCTGGCAATAGTGTTTGCGGCAGAAAGGTTTAAACATTACATTTATGGCAGGTCAGATGTTGTCGTACAAACTGATCTCAAGTCTTTGGAGGCAATAAAGCCTTTTTATCTGTACCAATACGATTACAACGTATGATGATGAGGATACAGGGATACGATTTCAAGGTGGTGTATACTCCGGGCATGTATATGTATATTGCCAAAAAATGCGTTGATACTGGAGATGATTTCTTTATAAGTTTATTGAACTATAGAAGTACGCCCAGGTATGAAATGGATTATACGGCTCAAATTCCGATGAGAAGACGTTTGTGTACAAAACTACCGATTAGTGAATTTCTATTCAATGAAACGGTTGATAAAAATAGAAATTATAAAACGTTAATGCAACAGAGAAAATATAATAAATTACATTATGATAAGTCGGCCAAACCGTTGCAGACTTTATTACCAGGAAATAAAGCAGTTTTTATTGATAACGGAAATAGAAAACCCGTTTCTATTATAAGACCGTCAGAGGAACCACGTTTGTTCATAGTTCGGCGATTGAGGCGCAATCGCTGTCACCTGATAGCACGATATGTTGTGTTCGTTATCTTGTGAAGCAAAATAAATCATAAAAACAAAGAAGTGTTACAAACAATATAATGTAAAATGTGTTACGGCTAGGTGGCTTCGTTAATATGATAGATATATTAATGTTGTATGAGTTTGTATTTGATATACAGTCCATTTCTACAGTTAGAGTTTTTAATAAAACACTTTTGTACTAGTGTTCATTATAAAAGGGGAAGCGTAGACAGAGAAACCTATAGACTAATGATTAGCGTGGCCTCGATTGAGAAAGGACGATAACGTAGTTTTAGGTTACACAATATTCTTTATGACTTTTAAACATATTTAGATAACATTTTTAATTATTCTAAGAACTGAACTGAACAAGATGCATCAATCTTAAGCTCACAAAACACTTTTTTCTCACTCAAACCAACTTGTAAACTCCTTAGATCGCTACGAACTGTCAAAGTTGTTTAGCAAAGTGTAGTTTGCTAAACAAAAAAACAGGCACAGACAAAAGGACAAACAATCATACCACTCGGTCTCATCTCTATACAAGATGTATGAATAAATCTCTTTCGTGTACGAATGCGAAAAAATGCGTCAATTTGTCTATAGGTTTCTCTGTCTACGAGGAGAAGGTTGTAGTATATTGTGGGTAGATTAATATTGTGAAGTGATGTGTGTCGAGACTATACCTTCAAAAAATAATAAAAGTAGTGTTGAACCAGCAAGCGTTTATTTTATTACAAGTATGACTATATATCAACCTATCGTTCAAAGCTTAAATGGCAACCTATACGTCAAAGGCAATGCTTTAGAATTTTATTTGTACTTTATTCAATTTTAAGCGATCCAAGGTCGTCTTCTTATCTTAACGAATATTTTCATTTTCTTCATTCATTCGACTTTCGAACATCCCGACAGTCAAAGGTTTCCACAGCATAGGTCTAATTTTTTCAGGTAGTCCTTTACTATACCGGCTATACAACATTGGAACACCCTCCCTAATGATATTAAGAATGCTACAAACAAGAAATCCTTCAAAGTTCTTCTACGAAACATTACCCGAAGGCAACTTTTCCTAACCATTGACTTTATTTTTCCTCTTTTCTTTTTTTTTTGCTTCATATATTTATTTCATTATATATTATTTATTCATAATATTATATATACCATTCATACGGATATTAGTTATGAATTTTATAAGAATGTATATACATGTATATACGAGTATGTATGTACTATTGTACGTATCTATATTTTCGCTAAATGTGTGTATATTTAAACGTGTTGTATAAGTATGTACCATGTATATATATTTTAATATACGTACACTTTATTTATGTATTATTTTCTCACCTGCCAACAATTGTCTTTGGCACCTAGAGTTGATTGGCAGAGAATGCCACATTGCATTAATTCCGCCCCATATAGCCTTTAGCTTAAGATGTTACATTTAAGTTTTAAATAAAATAAATAAATAAAGATGAACAAAACAAGTGTCACTCAAATTTAAACAGAAAGTATTTTTTGTAATTAATTTATAAACGAACATTCTGTCCACCAGATAGTAAATGGTAATTGTATTCGAAAACTATTTAAAATAAAAAAAAACTGCAGCCAACTTCAAGTAAAGAAGGCTACAGATACGTTTGCACCTCTTAGGACCAAGACGGACCTCATAGCATATTGGTTATCCTTCAGACCGGAGCACAGCAGTGTAGACACCACTACTTGAGGGCAGAAATAAGTATTTATACATGGTAGAACCATACTGCATTTATATTAGTAGTATAGGTGTAGCACGAATGGGTTGGCTCGACCGAGGGAAGAACACGCTCTCACAGAATACCAGCGTAATTAGTAGCTTAATGCTGCTGTGTTTAGTATGCTGGGTGTAGAGAACCGAATACTCTTTTTACTGGAAACGAGGCATTCCATCTTAGTCCTCACGGGTGACAACGCAACTGCATTTTGATTTGTAATCGAGGATAGATGTAGATGTCTATGTCAGGTGGACTGTGTGCTCGTTTGTCACATTATCCTATAAAAAAAAGATGCTTGCTACCCATACGGACCCTTAGGCAGAAAAGAAGTGTTACTATATATTATCACATCTTATACCATGTGATATAAATTAGAGTCAGATGAAGCTGTAAGAGTCGCATAGACTAACAGCGCTAACATCTAGAAAATAGAGAGCGGCTTCGGCATTCTTCCGGTCCGTCCCAGTCCGATCAGGTACCTCGCCGCATACGTTCGCCTGCGACCCAACCGCGAAGTATTGTTAATCGGTTGAGCCCATGCGCTCCCAGTGCGTTTATTTATGAAAGAAGAACGAAGATAAAGACTTTTTTACCTGTTCGCGGAAGTGCTTCAGTGTCGTTGTGCGCCTTTACGGCCGCCAGGTGCATCGGGCCGCCGGCTAATTGTAGTATTATGTAGTGCTAGTTAGTGCCCCACGTTATGCCAATTTCCAGTAAACCGTAAGTATTTTATTGCACACTCGTTGCCTCAGAGGCAGCTATTCTATTGTATAATTTCTGTGTTCGCTTGTCGCATTAGGCGACAGCCAGGTACACACCCTAGCGTACCAACGCGCTAGTTGTGTAGGTGTTTGTTTAGGCACACACCTTTCGGTGGGGGAGCTTGATACACAAGTGTTTATTTTCATTCACTAACACGATAGCGGCTATCTCAAAAGCCGAACTCACCGACTTTTTAAGTCGAGTGTGCCCCGACGTTTGGGCTACGTTCTTAGCTCAACGTAATGTGCCCACCGCTGAACGCCCCGTACTACGCATCGACGACCCTATATCGCCGTGCACCGAGCCCTCGACCCCTGTGTCCATCGACACAGTTTACGACGCCGCGTCCCCCGCGCCTTCTGCGCTCTCCACCCGCGGTCCCTCCCCGGTGTTTTCGGACGCCGAATCAGGCTCCGAGATGGAGACGAATAACAACTGACCCGAAAAACTCGATGACGAAGGCTTCACCCTAGTCTCGGGTAAAAAGCGTAAGCGTGCCGTCGCGAAACAGGAAGACGAGCCTCACTCGGCCCCTACGTGGCCCAACGTCACTCCGGCTAAGAAAGTCGCGCCTTCCGCGCGCACCAAGACTGCGAACAAAACCGCGCACCCGACTCCAGCTGTAGTAAGGAAGGAGAAGCCGCCGCCTCCAATAATTTTGCAGGATAAATTTCGCTGGAGCAACCTATCCAAGTGGATAGACTCTAAAAAGATCTTCTGCCCCAAAGTCCACAATGGACCCCACCATCCATACGGATGGCATCCGTATCCATGTCGCAGCGACGGACGATTTCCGCGCTTTAACTGCGCATCTTAAAGCTCGGAATCTGAGCTTTCACACATACTCCCTCGCGGAGGACCGTAACCTCCGTGTTGTAGTTCGCGGACTCCTTCAGGAGCTAGAAACCGAGCACAACTTAAGCGATCTTAAATCGCAAAATCTCCCAGTTAGAGAAGTGCATGCACCAGGATGCACCACGCGCCCGATAAAAACAGTATCTTTGTAATATTGGACATGTCTCCGGAGGGCAAAGAAATATTTAATATTACCCGGATCTGCAACCTCACGGGGATTGCTGTAGAGTCCCCGCGCAAGAGGGGCATCGTTGTCCAATGCGACCGATGCCAATTATACGGCCACTCGGCCAGAAATTGTTTCGCCCGGCCTAGGTGCGTTAAGTGCCTAGGCGACCATGGCACACCCGACTGCCCCCGAACGCCCGAGTCGGAGGGCCCTCTTTTGAGAGGGCTTTTGAGAGGACGAGGTAAGGACCCTTGAAGAGCTAACTAAAAACTGTAAGGTGGCATTCAAAAAGTCGTGGAGAAGCAGTCGCAGGACTACGGTGGTACTGCAGTGTTCCCCTGGACTAAGGGACGCGCTGACGGCCTGAAGAAGGCTTTACGTAGGTTGGGACGTGGTTGAGCCATGTGACTTCGTCGACGTCACCTGCTGCCAGAGATTCCAACAGTATGGCCACCCAGCAAAGTACTGCAGGGCTAAAGAGGCAACGTGTGGCAAATGCGGAGGGGAAGGCCATGCAAGGGGAGGACTGCACCTCAACTGAGGTCTGTTGTGCCACTTGCAAAAAGTTTGGCAAGCCGGGCGCCAAATTTCATGCCACGATGGCGAAGGAGTGCCCGGCTAGGGTGTACGTAGAAGTAAGGGCGGTCAACACCACGCAATATGGCGGCTAAAAAAATACGTAAATATAGGGCAAATAAATTTGGGACGGGGAGAGGTAGCCACCAAAGAGCTGCCAGCAATTGCCGCGGAACTGGGTCTGGATTTTGTCCTAGTCCAGGAGCAGTGGTCGCAGGCACGGGAACTGATTCGATTTGGCGTGGGGTCAGAGGCTGGTATTAAGATCTTTAATAATAACTTAGGAGTTGCTGGACTGTCACACCTTTCTAACCCCTATTGCTTGGTATGCCAGGTGGAGAAGTACGGTCTCTACGTCATCTCAGTTTATTTCAAATATAGCCACAACATAGACAGTCACTTGCAACATCTAGAGACCGTACTTGACCTGTTGAGAGGCGAGCGCGTTGTAATCGGAGTAGATTGCAACGCGCACTCGCCACTCTAGTTTTGTGACGCTGATCAGATCACAGGTAAGGGCCATGAAGAAGAGCACCGCCGTAAAATGATGGAAGATTTCTTCTTAGCACGGGGATTGGTGGTGGCCAATGTTGAAGGCCAACCAAGCACTTTTTCGGGTGCAAGGGGGGGAGTCAAATATTTTTATTTAATTAATTTTATACCTTACTCTTTTATCCAGAGGAGTTTTGGTTACAGAGTGGCGAGTCCTGGATAGCGTCAGTTCTAGCGATCCCAGGCTCATTACATATAGGATTGGAGGAGTCAGCCATGCCGGGCTCCCGGGGTCGGTTGGAGTGCCTGCCCGTTTTCGGGACTGGGGGGTTAATTGGGGATTCTTTCGTGGTACTGTTCATGTACGAATGGGAGCACTAAATGTTAGACAGCCGGCAAACCGTCTTTGTGAGCAGTTCCCGGACATTGTAGTCCGATCTGCGGAGAATGTTCTGGAGGCTGCGCGCCCTAGACGGGAGGCCGGCTATGAGTGGTGGACGCCTGAACTTGATGGAATGAGGAAGAAAGTGTGTAATGCGAGAAGTTTATGGCAGAAGACCAGAAAGAAAGGAGGCAGGTCTGAGGAACTAGCTATGGAACGTTTCCATAGTGTGAGCTCACATCGCGCGATATAGACAGCTGATGGGGGACGCGGAGCTGCATCATTTTAGAAAAATGGCAGAGGTCGGAAACACCGACCCCTGGGGACGGGCATACCAAATCTCAAGTGGGCGGTATCGTCCTCCTTGCAACATAATTAATGCTATTGAATATGTGGAGCGATATTCTGGGGGGTGAGGGAGGCCATGCAGGACCTGCTAGCGGCTCTGTGCCCAGACGACGATGCGTCCAAGGACACAGAATACCATGAGTGTGTTCGGCTTATGGCCTTCTTCACTCCATCTGGAGCAGTTGCCGTTCCCCCAACCATTGAGTGTTTGGGGGCCGTAGTCAGGACGTTACCTAACACTGCTCCGGGACTGGACGGAATTAGCGCAAAAGTGTTAAAGAATGTATGGAGGGCCGCACCCATGGAATTTCACTGGGTGTATAGCAAATGTGTGGAAGAGGGAGTTTTCCCGGACGTATGGAAGAACAGACGGTTGATAGTGGTTCCGAAAGGTAACGGCAGGTCATTGACGGACCCCAAGGCGTATCGCCCGATTACGCTCCTTCCCATTTTTGGAAAAATATTGGAGCAAATTCTG